>OY744540.1:83771235-83801235 GCA_963556195.1 Sepiola atlantica
TGCTAACAATTCATGATTTATTTATCTTTAATATTCATATTATTATACGAGCTTTAAAGCCAAAGATTCTGACGCCGATTAAGAATGTTACATTTGTACTTAGATTTGACCATTTACTCTTGTGTCTAGAAATGTTAAATATTAAGGCTGTGTGTATCAAAGTAGGCGCAGTTGACACGGACAGACACTTGTCCGAAAAAAAAAAAAAACATAACAGGATTGTCGAAATTAAAATAATTGTTGAATGAAGTCAAGTAACTTGGTACTGAAAAATATGACAGAGTTTCAGAAATAAAATAATTGTTAATTAGAACCATCTGCAAAATAACCTGTCGCCGAAAAAAAACATAGGTATAGATCGTAATCCAGGTTTTACTTGCCTCAAAATTTTCTTTATTTTCTCGGTTTACATGAGCACTGAAGATAGCCACCCCAAGCAATAAATGCACTGGATACATCGACATTTGATAAAAATCTTAGTGGTAGGTCGAAACAATTGTATGCAAGTAACAAAAAACGGACTTGTGTAAAATGATGTGAATCTGTGCTTCCTTTACGTTTAGTGTGGTTTAAATTAAATAAGATTATATATATATATATATATATGTATGTATATATATATGTGTGTATATATATATGTGTATATGTATATATATACATATGTACATATATATATACGTACATATATATACATATATATGTACATATATATTCATATATATGTACGTATATATATATGTACATATATATATTTGTACATATATATATATATGTATATATATTTACATATATATATATATATTTACATATATATACATATATATTTACATATATATATACATATATATATACATATATTAACATATATATACATATATTTACATATATATATACATATATTAACATATATATATACATATATTTACATATATACATATATTTTCATATATACATATATATATGTATATATATATACATATATATATGTATATATACATATCTATGTGTATATACATACATTTACATATATATATACATATATATGTATATATATATACATATATATACATATATATATACATATATATATACATATATATATATGTATATATACAGAAATATATATGGATGTATTTACATATATATATATATATATATATATATATATATATATATATATATATATATATATATATGTGTGTGTACAGGGTGACCCCCCCCCCAAAAAAAAACGGGCCCCAATTTTAATTAGGCCCCGTTTCTTAGTGTTTCGTCCAAATGAAATGAATGTTTGGTCATAACTAGTATATTATATTCAAAACATCACATCAAAACACTAGGGTCTTTGGCTTTTTTTTCTCCGTTCTACAGCATGTGTTCTAGATGGCCTCCATTTAGCTCTGTGCATTTCTTGAGGCGCAGAACGAAGTTGTCCATGACGTTTTTACAGACTGAATTGGGAATGGCTCTCATCTCCTCCCTGATGGCTTCCTTGAGGTCCGTGATGGTTCTGGGTTTCCCTGCGTACACTCTGTCCTTAAGATGGCCCCAAAGGAAAAAGTTCGGGGTGCCTAGGTCCGGGCTATGGGGTGGCCACTCAAACTTAGTCTTGAGACTGATCACTCGGCCTCCGAAGTTCTCTTTCAGCCAATCTCGGGACAGGTTTTTGGTGTGAGAACTTGCTCCGTCTTGCTGGAACTAGAACTTGCTCATGTGCGACGGGTAGATGGTCTGGAGCTCACTCTTGAAGGTTTTGAGGACCTCCACATACCGCTCTTTGGTGACTTCACTGCTGCGCCAGATTCTTCGATGAAGATTGGTCCGATGGTTCTTCTGACCGAGATTGCAGCCCACACTATGCACTTAGGAGAGTGCAGGGGCTTGGTGGCTACTTTTGTGTCTGGAGGACCCCCAGAAGACATTTGTCTTGGAGTTCGCCTTTCCGTCAAGATCGAAGTGTGCTTCACCTCAGGTTCTCCACGGTCCCATACTTCTCGAAGTGGTCCACCCAGTTCTGAATTCTGCTTTTGGATGGAGCCTTTTCACATTCGAACTGATGCATGAAACTGTCCTGGATTTTCCTTAACGAGGCTGTCTTGTAGTAAGATTTAAGAGAGTGTACTCTTTTTCTCAGCTCCCACTGAGGGCTTGGTGTACTCACGGTCGTTGATTCTGCCATGTCCTGTAAAATAAGGGCAATCGGTGAATATATAAAGAAGATATCACATAAAGTGTACACGGGGCCCTTTTTTATATACATATATATGTATGGGTATACATATATATATATATATGCTGGTGATACCAGATCAGGCTACCCTGTGGCTCCCTGAGACGAAATTCACCTACATTGAGGTTTTTTTTTTTTTTTTTTTTTTGTAAAACTTAATTATGTTCTACAAAACCAAAAACAAAAACAACAGCCCCTCTCCCTTTCTCCCTCCCCTTTTTTATTTTATTTTAGAACTTGAAGCATAAATCTTTTACTATAATGACCAGATTCGGCATTAAATAACCCAAAAAGGGTTGATATGCCGTAAAACAAAACTACCAAACCAAAAACGAGATTAAACATTTGAAGATATAAAGAACTTGAAGCATAAAAACTTTTACTATAATGACCAGATTCGGCATTAAATAACCCAAAAAGGGTTGATATGCCGTAAAACAAAACTACCAAACCAAAAACGATGATTACACATTTGAAGATATAAAGAACTTGAAGCATAAAAACTTTTACTATAATGACCAGATTCGGCATTAAATAACCCAAAAAGGGTTGATATGCCGTAAAACAAAACTACCAAACCAAAAACGATGATTAAACATTTGAAGATATAAAGAACTTGAAGCATAAAAACTTTTACTATAATGACCAGATTCGGCATTAAATAACCCAAAAAGGGTTGATATGCCGTAAAACAAAACTACCAAACCAAAAACCCTGATTAAACATTTGAAGATATAAAGAACTTGAAGCATAAAAACTTTTACTATAATGACCAGATTCGGCATTAAATAACCCAAAAAGGGTTGATATGCCGTAAAATAAAACTACCAAACTACCATATATATATGTATATGTATATATATATGTATATATGTATATATATATATGTGTGTATGTATATATATACATATATGTATATATATATATATATATATATATATATATATATATAGGTATGTATATGGATATATGTATATATATGTATATATATAGATATGTATATATATATATATATATAGGTATGTATATATATATATAGATATAGATATGAATATATATATATATGTATATGTATATATATATATGTATACAGATGTATAAATATGTATATATATATTTAACTATGGGGGTTGCTATAGTGTGACGATCCTGTCTCAAATTTCTAATCTTCATGTATGTCTTTAAAACGTTGAATCTCGTTTGTCTCTCGCTTCTCTCGACCTACGTATATGTCTCTACTATATAGTTTAATAATTTTAGAAGACCAATTTAATGGGTACATAGAATTAAGCATTCTTGATAGTTAAGTTCAAGTCATCGTCGACTTACGACCGTTATTGTTTAAGATCACTTAGTCGGAAGGTGTTTTTATCATGTTAAATTACCGTAAGGATATTAGATTGTAGAATAATATTTTCATCATCTGAGTCATAAGATATCAACATTTGACTTCGCTGATTATGTTTATAACAATATTTGTCATATTTTATTACTATTTTTATTGTTAAAAGAATTAGAGCAGTAACCGATCAGTGTAAGTACAATTTCATTGTAGTTAGGCGACACCTTGCGGCAGATGAAAGAAGACCTTCTGGAAGTTATCGCATGGCGTGGCTCTATTGAATTTTCGTTGATCAGAAACGCGGAAATTGTAATTTTGTATGTGAGCGCGAGCAGATATAGTGAGTTGGTGAGTTAGGGTTAGGGTTAGATATAGTAAGTTGGTGGGTTAGGGTAAGGGTTAGGGTTAGGCTTAGGGTTAGGCTTAGGGTTAGATATAGTAAGTTGGTGGGTTAGGGTTAGGGTTAGGGTTAGGGTTAGATATAGTAAGTTGGTGGGTTAGGGTTAGGGTTAGGGTTAGGGTTAGATATAGTAAGTTGGTGGGTTAGGGTTAGGGTTAGATATAGTAAGTTGGTGGGTTAGGGTTAGGGTTAGGGTTAGATATAGTAAGTTGGTGGGTTAGGGTTAGGGTTAGGGTTAGATATAGTAAATTGGTGGGTTAGGGTTAGGGTTAGGGTTAGGCTTAGGGTTAGGCTTAGGCTTAGGGTTAGATATAGTAAGTTGGTGGGTTAGGGTTAGGGTTAGGGTTAGATATAGTAAGTTGGTGGGTTAGGGTTAGGGTTAGGTATAGTAAGTTGGTGGGTTAGGGTTAGGGTTAGGGTTAGATATAGTAAGTTGGTGGGTTAGGGTTAGGTATAGTAAGTTGGTGGGTTACGGTTAGGGTTAGGGTTAGATATAGTAAGTTGGTGGGTTAGGGTTAGATATAGTAAGTTGGTGGGCGAGATCTAAAGACAATTGATCTCTATGATCCGCGATTTTCACAAATGGACGTGTGTCTCCTCACACTCAAGCATTGGAGACAGTTAACGGAACTACTCACTCTATCCATCAGATATATCATACTTAACAGAATCTGTGAGTATCGGATACACGCGTGAATCAGATCAATTCACAAGATAAATAAATACTTGAAGAAAAACGAAATTATTCTGCGATAAGAAACATTAGAATAAAAAACTATTCCTTCCAATGGAACAAAACCGCATCAAGTATTATATGAATCCATCGAATTATTACACTTTTATGGCACACATCTGAAGCTATAAAATAAATTTCTACGAGGATCAAGATATCAGATAATAAAAATATATTACTGGAGAATAAATAGCGAATCAAATGAAATCGTGTTGCTCATTTAATGGAAGAGAAATCGAGAGATGTTGATTAATAATTACATGGAAAGTAAAACGGAGAAGCTTTGCGGAAATATGAGAACAAAAGGAAGCCGAGATAGTTGAAAGAAAGAAAAATAAGAGAGAGAGAGAGAGAAAAAAAGAAAGAGAGAGATACAGACAGACAGACATACAGAGACAGACCAACAAAGAAAGCGGAAGAGAGAAGACAAAGTGGCATTGAGGGAGAGTGAAATAAAGATAGATAGAGAGAGAGAGAGAGATGGGGAGAGAGAGAGAGTATTTTCCTTCTCTCCAGCAAGTTAGACAGAAGGTCAGGTATGATTTTAAGAGCCAGCGCACTAGGCTAAGTACACTAGGCTCTACAAAAATGCGTGAGTAGCCTCGTTGGCATTCCCCAGTAGACGCGCCTCATGTAATTATCAATAAGCTTACCGTTTTCTCGGAAACAGGGCAACTCTTGTGATTGTGGATATCCCAGGAATGAACCATAGAATAAAATGGGAAAATAAATATATTCTACTTCAATAAAAGAGATAACTAATTTGCATTTCTTTAACTTGCATCCAACAATTTCATTCAAATATTCCTTTCTTTCTGTTATTAAAGTGTGCTTTATTGTAAATAGACATCCGTTGTCTGTTACTATTTTTGTGTCACTTGGCGTAACATGTTATCTTGTGCAGAAATATAGGATACTGTGGAACCAAATAGACACTTAGCGGCATAAAGGGCTTCAATAGTTGATATGTAGGTGCTGGTCAATTCAAGCAAGAACTTTGCTTATAGATTATCTACACATAATAGTTTTGATTGGCTGCTAATCTAAGAATGACACTTTCCAGCCTTACTATAAACCGGCGTTTTTTCAGTGTATTTGTTGGTCCCCCGATTTATAAAATCGTGGGACTTATGTTTTGAGGCATGTCCGTCCGTGCGGATTTTTCTCCGCAACTATCCATTGAATTTCTCTGAAATTTTGCTTGAAGTTGTAACTTTTGTCAGGTTAGAAAGTGACATTCTCCGATTTTTGAAAAAAAATCTGGTTAGCCCCCAAGGGGGTCAAAAGTCCCCGAAACGGCAAAAAATGACATTTTTTGCCCCATAACTGTTCATCCATTCATTCAATATCTTTGAAACCTGGCCAAAATGTGGAGACAATTGGTCCTTATAGAAAATAAGTATCGATGACATTGGAAAAAATATGGTTCGCGCCCCCAGGGGGTCAAAAGCCCCCAAAATGGCAAAACTGACCCTTTTCTCTCATAACGTTTGATCCATCTATTCAATTTTCTGAAACTTGGCCAAAATGTAGAGGCAATTGTTCTGAATATAAAATGAGCATCCTTGACCTCAGAACATTTCTGGTTCGCGCCCCTAGGGGGTCAAAGGGGTCAAAAATGCCCTAAATTGCCAAAATTTATTGCATTTTACACTCGCCACTCGAGTCACATACAAAGGTGGACCACACACGCGCGGCTTGTTTGTAGTTAAACCGGTAAAATACATGATCACTGACTACTAAATTCAATCGATAGAACCTATATCATAACACAGGAAATAGTTTCATTCTATTTCATGGCTTATTGTTGTTGGCTTGCGGCCTTCGTAGCTCATGGGTTATTCATGATGTATATATATTCGCATACCACAGAGTATCCGTTCATGTAATACAGAAAATGTTATATTTATCATATAGATTGGTTCTTGATTTTCACTATCCCTCCCCGGAAGAGTGGTACTAGCAAAATAAGAGGTTACTGCACATTCAAAAAAACTTACGGATTGTGGTTTCAATATTGGATACAGTTGTATGTCAAACCTAAGACATATTCTTATAAACAGATAAATAAGATGCTGAAATGTAATACTGCTTCGAATCACAGAAAACTTGGGGTAATGTTAATTTATGGTTTATTTCACATTTTAGCTAGAGTAGTAGTATCAAAGTAAAGTGTAGTATCTGTTTTGATACTACTCTTCATCTGCTCTGCCCGCGGTCGGTAAAGGAAATTTTTTCTAGACTAAATTTTTTCTAGATTGTAGCATAGTGCCCATTTTATTTATTTTTTTGTGTGTGTGGGGGGGGGAGATTAATTTTCTTCGCATTAAAACGAACCATGTGTATAACTCAGAGGCGGTCAATCTTTTCAGAGTGTGGGCCAGATGAGACTTTTGGAAGGCGATCGCGAGCCGGAGTGAAAAACGAAATCTTAGAATTACTATATTTTGTTTACATGAATAAATTGTACAAAAATTGCATTGAACACTCTACAAATCTGATATTTTTTCTCAAGAGACTTCTGTATGTTATGTTATAAAAGGCGCCGACGAACAGCCATTTTGGAATCATATAAAATAATGACAGGGGAAGTAGCAAGTTGATCCAGCATTCGTTTTGAAACATCTCACATAAGTTCTATGTTTCATGCCCTTTCCTCGTCTCTCATTTCCTCTTTGCCTCTCTCTTTCTCTTTTTCAATTTTTATCTCAGGCCAAGGATTTGAAATTAATAGTTAAAGAAAAATGAAATATACATGCATCATCGCTCACTGATATTTATACATTTTTATCCCAACTGTAAACCTTAATCGAAAACTACATTTACGTCTATGTCACAAAATGATATGATTTTTACTGGGCGGTCCGCGGGCCGGATTGCAATAATAAAGCATAGCAGGGTGGCGGGCCGGACGCTAAGCCTTCGCGGGCCGGATATGGGCCGCGGGCCGGCGGTTGCCCGCCTGTGAAACTGTTCCCTTGTGCGGAAGTAAGTAAATCGGGTCTCTACATTCCCAAATTGTATTGAACACTTGATGCAGTGTCGTGTCATGACTAGGACCTATTTTATTTAATCCGTACATGCAACCCTGAAAGTAACTACAATTTTGAGTTAGATCGGCGCTAGTCGTTTCGGTAATGCGTTTATAATTAGAACTAATTAACGATCGATGAATTTAATTGAACATCCGATTTGGGTATTTAACAGTGGAGGGTTATAGTATTAATGCAGTTTACACCAACCTTTTTCGACATTAAAGAGAAAAAGACATAATCACAACACTAACTTTGAACCCAAAATAAACTATGTTAAGTAGGTTTTAGAAATATTCATGCTATTTTCTGTAAATAATTTTTTTCCATTTATGTTTTTTCAATAATTTTTAAAATAATGCAGTGGTATCCGTTTTATGATTTATTTTGATTTGAGGAGAAAACATGAGTTTTCTTCAATGGAAAAGTTATATAAAATAATTTATTGAATTGTATTTTTAATTAAGCGTCTGGGGGATTGAACTCCCCATTAAAATTCTAATGGGTGTTTTTTTCCATAGACTCAATTATTTCCTTAACCGACACAATTATATTAGTTATGACAAAATTGTACTCTTTCTTTCATTTTGTTTTACGTTGAAGGGGAAAGTGCTTTTAAGAAAAACTTATATATATATATATATGAGAAAGAAAGGATGAAGGTAATCCGACGTAATGGGAAATGAAAAAGGAAAAACCAAAAAGATGATCATTTTCTGTATTCATCAACGTTCCGTCTTTATTTGTAAGACTTCCTCGGGATGATAATTTTAAGAAAAATGTCATACAAGTACATGAAAATACTGGGTTGACATGATGGGTTAATGAGAAGAAGTAATAGCCACTATTGGGAGCACAGGACCGAGGTCAGGGTTGAGGGAAGTGGGTGGCATGGAATGAAAATAAAAAATTATATATATACAAATAAAATATGGGCCAGTTTACATTAATTTCCCAAACAGAAAAGTTTTACACCATTGTTATGCCCATTTCCTGATATTAACATCAATATATAATGAAACTAAACCTTATGTATGGAACCCTTCTTCCAACTTTGATCAACATCCATTACATGATGTTCATTCTAGAACCTATATACCATTTAAGACTTAACCTTAAATGGTCTTACGATCAAATCAAATTCAGTTAATCTTGCTAATTTGTGTCTATTCCTTATGAATCAAATTTAATAAAAATCTGGAACATTTGAATGCTCTATAAAAATATTTTACGATATTCCACAGAAAAACAAATCTGTAACAGATATGTTAATTTACGTTCAATAAGTATTGTTAAAATGTCACACTGAGCCGCTGTGTTCCAAAATTCATGATTTTCAGATTAAGGGAATCCTATATATAGAACTCTAAAAACATGCAAAACTTTATATAAATAATTATATACAACAGCCATGTACATCCACGTATCTTATATATAGATATACGAATGCGTAGAAGCTAAGCATGTTCTGTTCTAATTATATCTCAAGACACTGCATGACTTATACAAATATGCTTTATATATATATATATATATATATATATATATATATATATATATATATATATACTCGAGCTTAATGTTGTTTCTATTTGATTGACCTTTTTTTCTTTTTTTCTTTTCGTTTTTTTCCCTCGCTATAATTCTCATAGCATCTTTATTATATTTTTTATACGATACCTCGATATTTGGCTCTGTTGAGTGAGGTACGAAACCGGTCAGCTGGCTTTTCATCTTTTTAATTCTTAATTCATCATGATTAATAACTATTGTCTCTTTCATGCCATTATAAAGTTTTGTACTACAAAGAAAATATTTAAATATATATATATATATATATATATATATATATATATATATATATATATATATATATATATATATAGTTCACTCCAAAGAAGGCAGCACGCCACTCTAGATGTAAGGGGCTACTGAGAAAAAAAGGAGAAGGTTTGGAGGTCAACCTAAATTGGGAGCTGCGCAGCGAGATGTCTGTTTACATTAGTTTACAATTTCTGCATGACAATACCGTCGGGAAAACAGGGGCAGGTAGGGAGTTCCAGAACCCAGTAGCACGAGGATAGAAGCTATTGGAGCAGAAGCTCTCCGGCATTTGGGGACCTCCACAGTTAATGGATGAGATTTAGCTGATTGTCGAGTTGGTCTAGTGGATTTACGTCGAGGGGGCACCAGAGTAGCCAGTTCATCGGAGCATAATCCATTAGAGTATTTGTAAAGCAAGCACAAGGATGCTACATTGCTGCGATGGGGCAGGGACTGGGGCTTGGTTGACAGTGAGGGACCTATTAGGTTGGAGACTCTTCTTTGGACATTGTCAAGGAGGGAGAGACTAGTAGATGATGCACCAGCCCAGATGTGGCAACAATACTCCATGCATGGGCGGATTGTGGCTTTGTAGAGATACAGGATAATGCCAGGTGTGAGGAGTTTACTAACTATATATTATATATATATATATATATATATATATATATATATATATATATATATATATATTATACATATATATCATTATTTATAAATAAATGTTATTTTCAAAATAAACCCATATACACTAGCGTTTCATGTAAAACACCGATACGGAAGACATGTTAGACTCAGTAGCCGAGGCGCGTACCAAGACTCAAACGCGGATGTCCTGAGATGGACAGCGGTTTCGTTTCCGTCCGTCATACTTTTTTCTCGATTTGATCGACTAATTCCGATTTCGACGACTAACCCTTACTTTGTAAATGCTTTAGATTAAATTAAATTTGGCTCCAATTCATTTGCCCTTTTGGCTAAGATCAAAGTGTAATATCTGTTCCGATGGATACTACACCCCATAAACTGGTATGGTCTTGGCCTTCGGGGCTTGATTTACGCCGGTCTATGGGTCGATCCTGTGCAGTTCTAGGAGGTCCATCCTACCAGGCTTTACCTCCCCTCTTTTGGGAGGAGTAGGTTTATTGCTTACTGCCTGACGCGCGCCTACCGGGGAATGCCGACGGGGCTGCCCAGGCAATTATTAATGGACAGAGTGCTCACTTTCTCGGACGCTGGCCTTTTCAAATCTCACTTTCCCGACCCGACCTTGAGTCACATCTTACTTGTGGGAGTAAGATAAAAACTGGTCTTGTGCCTAACCTCCCGGAGAGGAGGTAAACAAATACAAAGATTCGAGAGGTCGTTTCATTTGATGTAAGCGTGACATACAAAACAACACACAACGTATTAACATATGTCTTCCCGGTCGTCCCTTCCCTACCTCCCTCCCTCCTACCCCGTTCGATGTAGAAAAGCATTTTTAGAAATTGATTGGGATCGAACTATAAACCAGTCGGGCCGACGTCAAAAAACGGACGTCAAAATTCTACATCGTTAACCGTTGCGCCAATGGGACATACTTGAATTATTACGAAAATTGGGTGACTTGAATGTTTTTCCAAATCTAGGTGCGGCACATATGCGCAGAGCTTTTGCTGTTAACGTGATACACAAACACACACGCTATCGTATTAATATATAGATCATATACACATTTCAAAATGTTAATAAGAAACACAAAACGAATAAATGTGTCGACTTCATTAAAGCGATTGTTCTCCGTTCATACGTAAGTCTGATCTATCCATCTACGCCCGAATCAAATGAAACTAGTTTTTGATTTGTATCTAATTTTTTTTTGTTGTCATCTTTTCCCCATTTAATTATGTGTGGCCACGTGCTAAGTATTTTCTGATTCTACTAATTCTTACTTTCATGGAAAAATCATTTCACTTTATATGAAGATTGATTCTAGTGAATCTAATTGAACGAGTCAGTCACGTAATTCATCAGCGTTCTATTTCGTTCATCTCTGCTTTTTTTTTTATTTAACTTGTTGCATAGATTATTTGTTTTATTTCCGGATTTTGAACGACAACATGTAGAAAAACATACACAAGATGAAGAATTGTCCAGTTAATTAGAAGTGTATTTTGCTTGCTTCATTATTAAACATTTTCAAATATAGTAATCTGAAATGGCGTCGCTACTGGCGCGAAATTTAGCAAAGCGGTAAATGTATACGATAAAAAAATGTGTGACTTTGTTATTCTAATAAATACATGTTTAGACCTACTGGCGCGGAATAGCTACCATTTACATCCTAATGTTTAATAATTTTCACAGATTATGAATAGTTTATTATACGTTAAGTAAAAAATAAATTCGTTTACCGTAGTCAGGACAACCCGAAGGCTCAATTTTAATTGCAAATTACACAAATATGTAGGAGTACTATACTTAGTTATGATTCTAACCAGATGTTGATCAGTGTTTAGCAAGGGGGCATCAAGTACATCTTATTTAGTTTTCGGTTTGACTCGATCGAGAATTGAACCCCAGATCTCTCGGTCTATAACGAACATTAACCATTATGCCAAAGGGGTCGGCACCCGAATATAATCTATACTCACGTAGCATGCGACTTTCTGGAACCTATCTCTTTTTAATATGAATATATTCATTATAAGTATGATCTGTGACCTATCCTGGAAAAAAATGGTACGTGCATGATACATGAGACATATGAAGAAGCATATCATGCGGATGGTACTTGGAGGGCGCACGATACAGAATGTGGAATGAATAGGCAAGAATATCTGCTATTTTTTTCATGGTGCCTGTTGAAACCGAGCTCATATTTCGTTGTACCATTAAAAAAGCACTTTATCTAAATTAGTACAAAGGCATATTTTATGTCTTTTAGGGGTAATATATAAAACCGGTGCACATAATTCAATAGGTTATCGTATTTATTCAGAGATGCGAGCAGAGTGGCGAATATTCTTCGAAAATGTTAGTATGAGTTTTATAACTTCATACAATAAAAATAAAAGATGTCCTCAACGCGTTATGTTACACAGGAGCCAACTAAAAAATAAATCGATGCTAAACAGGATTTAAGTAAAATATGTAAGATAAATTGTAGCTGATTCACCTCCGCATGTGTGGGCGTATGTCGACATTAAAAGTCAGTAACTACACAAGACACATCAACGGAGCTTATACTTTCTTTTTCAGTATTGCCTTGTAATACTAATTTCTGGAGATTAACAATAGCAACATTTGTCAGAGTGCAATTTTTTTTATCAACCTTTCGGGGGAAATGGTATTTGGCATAGAGAGAGGGGTGATCGAGAGAGATAAAGGGGGAGTGTTTTATAGTAGTGGAGGAGATGGAAGATAGAGAAGAGGCTGAAATGGAAAATAGTAAAGCGAGGAGGAAGAGGGGATAGTGGATAGAAAGATATATAGAGAAGGGATAGAGAGGCAGAGAGAAAAGTTTTAGAAGAACAAGTTGTAACTCTTTTATTTTGTTGTCGGTGCTGCGGAGCAATGTCGAGCATCAATGCTAGTTTTGTGTTCATAATATGTTTATCTATGGTTATGTTCTGCGATGAAAACGTCACTATCACTGTACCCTACTTGCCTGTGAAAGCTGTAAAAAATAAACTCCTGTTCGATTGGTTTGTTTAACGCACAGTCAACCCATTCTGAGGTTATTTAAAAAACAAACAATTCATTGTATTGGATTAATTAAACAGAAGTGTGAGGGACACGATAGGCTATATGTTGCCCAACAGTAAATATATGTAAGAACTTCGACAAGAGTTGAACACAGCATAGCAGATAGTACTCCGCTACTCTATTCATTGTGTAAATCGCGCAACGACATCACATACGAACTGTTCGTTTGCATTTCTAAAAGCCTTTTCAAATGTTTTATTATGTATATTTAACATCATTAGTTGTGTGTGAGTTTAAAATAGTCTAAAGAAATTTCCACGTAAGACTATACGATGTAGAAAATCAGAAACTTCCATTAAATGTTGAATAACTAGAGCTACGTTGTTCAAGATAATACATCACAAACAAATTATATAGTGACACGTAACAGATAAGCTGATAAAATCATTTTCTTTGTTTTGAAGTGCGAAGGAGAACAGGCATGTTTTGAACAGCAGCTCGATCCCCAACATTTATTATGTGTGTATACTGTATAATATGAAACAAAAAAATAAACGAAATAATTGTTAAACCCAAAATGATTGTGTGCTGTCATTATAAATAACTCTGACATCCGGTGTTGTTAAAATAAACGTGACGGATAAAAAAGGAAACACTATGAGAGCAGCATCATAACGAAGTATTCTGCTGCTACGTGTAATCTACAAAACAAGCGTTCAAACATTTGACTGTTCTCATGTAAACTAGAAATCGTGTGAAGAAAGTCGTTATTGTTTTAACGAATATGACGTAATACCAATAAATAACGGGCGCGGTTTATGACAGTAGAGATGAAACGGTTGAATTAGATAAACGGTTAATATAGTCTAACACAGAGGAAAATAATTAAGCGATCATCTTTAAATAAGTATATCCTTGTTTATCTCCCAATTTTACTTGCAGCTACCTGAACAATTGTCGCCGAATAAATTATTCATCTTTTAAGATCAATTAATCAATTATAAATAGCGTGAGAAGATGTCACCGAATTAATTATAAACCTTCTAAACTGGTTACGTTAGGAGCTACTGTCAGAATGAACTATAATTTTTAATGGAAGTAGCTCCAGACAAGGCATGAAGCAATTTAATGTAAGGACTTAAAAACACAAAAGATGTATAATGCAAAGAGAGAAGATGCCTGTTGACCTTTGTATTTAAAAGCATATATGTAAGAGGAAAACAGTCAACAGGAAGAGAGTTCCACCAGCCTGTGATTACTGGAAAGAAGCTACTGAAATAAGAAGAGGTATTATAACGAGTTATCTGAACGGCGAATTGAGGAAAACGAATAGACAAGTAAGTTAAACGAGCTGTTACCAAGGTAACAGAGAATAAATTAGACCATTCAGAATAATTACATATTAGTTCTTATAGGAGAGATTAAGGCTAAATCCATAACGTATTTGAGGGAGTGTGCAGACCAGAAGCAATGGTGGGGTAAACCAACTTACAGACATATACGTTTTCAAAATGTCCTTTTACATGGCTTGTTGGACTTTGCTATTTTTTACCAATCAATTTGATTTCATTTATAACATATTTTTTCTTAGTTGATATATATATATATATATATATATATATATATATATATATATATATATATATATATATATAGCAGAAGAGAAGGATGACGGTAACCCGACGTAATGGAAAATGAAAAAGGAAAAACCAACTTCTCTCAGCCCGCACCTCGGTCCTGCGCTCCCAGTAGTGGCTACTACTTATTCTCATTAACCCATCATGTCAACCCATATTTTCATGTACTTGCATGACATATTTCTTAAAATTATCATCATGAGGAAGTCTTACAAATAAAGACGAAACGTTGATGAATACATAAACAAAAATCCTTTGGTTTTTCCTTTTTCATTTCCCACATATATATATATATATATATATATATATATATATATATATATATATATATATATATATATATATACGGATGTAAAGTGATAGGAGTATACAAAACAAACATTTGTAATGCTAATTCTTTGGTTTAATATTAAATTATACTACATAAATTTTAACACATACGTTGTATGTAATAGCAATATGTACTTCCAACGGGCACATAATTTGAGAGAATTGGAACTCGCGCACACAAATAGCTGCCAAAGTGGACATGCGCATACCGAGAAACAATCAGGAAAAGCGAAATAACTGAAGCCAGTCAGCTACAAAGTTTGACTATTCAATTTGTAACAAGATCCATTACCAATAAAGTAAACGAGTTCTCTGTCATATTAAGTCAATATTACAAAGATATTCGAACCATTGCGTGAATGGACGAATAAAGTTGCTTTTCTTCTTTCTTGTCCTGTATATCTTTCTATCCCCCTTCCCTGTTTGTATGTCTGTCTCTGTCAACCTGCATTCGATACCAGAAGGGCTAAATAAAACAAGGTTACATGTGTTTTCGATGAATTCGGCTAAGATTTCGCTCCGGGTAGCATGAATGAGAGAAAAGATCTTCACGGCAAACAGTGAATTTGTTTACCGATTCTATGGTAGTAGATTGTGGAGGACACCCTGTACATCTTTACATTGTGTAGGAGCTTTATTTGCGAGTCACATGATTTGTTTTTTTTCTATTTAATAAGTGTTTTTACACATGGAAAATTATCAGATTCATATATATATATATATATATATATATATATATATATATATATATATGTGTGTGTGTGTTTGCGTGTATATATATATGTATATATATATGTGTGTGTATATATATATACATATGTATATATGTGTATATATATTTATATATATATATATGTATATATATGATATGTATATATATGATATGTATATATATATATATATGTGTATATATATATATATAGATAGATATATATGGTGTATATATATATGTATATATATATATTTGTGTGTATATATATATGTATATATATATTTGTGTGTATATATATGTATGTATTTATATATATATATATGCGTGTGTATATATATATATATATATATATATATATATATGTATATGCGTGTATATATATATATATATATATATATATATATATATATATATATATATATATATATATTAAGATAAATATATTTTAAAATATCCTCATCAACATACACATGCGTTTCCAACTTTTCTGGGAATCATAAGTGTGGAGGCTGAGTGTTCCACAGGTCGCACGATTCGAACCCTAGACCCGAGTTACCTATTAACGTTCAAGTCTCACCCTTTCTATTGATTCAGCACCTCAAACAGCCATGGGGTAGGAAGAAAATTTTAGTGATATTATGTCTTTAGCCACAGACATATTTATTAGGCTGCGACAAGAGCGTGCATCGATCGAATTAGATAGCACATCACATTACACACATACACACACACACACCCACACACACACATATATATATATTAATTGAGGTTTGATTAGATAGAAACAAATAATTTTGTCAACTTCTTTACTGGTCATTATTCCCACTGGCGGACCAGAGACAGGATGCTGGATACCAGTGTATACACTCGCCAGTCTTGAAAGTACTTTCGACTCGCACGTCGTTATGTTGATACGCGCACGCACGCATGCACGCACGCACGCACGCACGCACACACACACACACACATAGCAAGACCGTTAAAGCTGCCGGAAATAGACCAAGACCTTCAACGGTAGAAAAGGGGAATAATTAGCAAACCGATTACTTGCCAAATATTTTCTGGAAGAACTTTCCCAATAATATATAGATTAGGAAGACTACTATGATCAGGAGAGGATGATAATGGCTGCCCAAAATAAAAGCTTGATGCCCAATTCTTTTAAGATGGTGAGTGGACTTAGCAACGACAAGTGCAGGTTCTGGCATACACAAGTAAAGAGTATGAGCTACCTGATATCCAGTTGTGAGGTTCTGCTAAATGACGACTACTATACAATGCGACACAATCAAATGTGTAAATATCCAACTGAGTGTGTAAGTGTTACACCGGCCGTTCTTACACAGGAGAAACTACACCGGTTGTCACTATAAATAGTGCGAGTCACCAGAGACACTGAAGACAAAGCACACCTTGTAACTGTCTAGCCAAGTGCTAGTCAGTTTCTTACTTTGTTAATACACTTGTTAAACCAACCCTCGACTTGACTTCCTTTATTTATTATTTACTGTGGGACAACTTCACAACAGTAAGAAATCGAATATCCGGCCCTGTGAAGAAATATAGAGAATTTTTGAAAACGTCGTCATACACGTATAAGTATTCAATAACTACAGCTTAATACATTGTAACCAAGCTGCAACACCGAACATATTGATATGGGACAAGAGTGAGCATGTGGCAACCCTAGTAATGATACAGCTTAAACATAGCTGAGGGGGAAAAATAACTAAAATAACTAAATACAAAGGTTTTATGTACGACATGAAAATAAACTAGAATCTTAGGAAGACCTCCATCATTCCAGTAATTATAGGACAACGGAATTTCAAAAACGATTTGGCGAAAATACGTGGTGGACAAAATGCAAAGAGCAATTACGCTTAAAAGAAGCGGTTAGAAGAAAAAAAGAAAATTATATATACATATATATATATATATATATATATATATATATATATATAATTATATATATATATATATATATATATATAGTAAGCAATGAAAATATATATGGCAATCAAGCTACACAGAGGCTCCCGTGTTTCATCCCCGGGGGGAATCGTCAGGCTATTTTCGTTGCTTACTACCTAGCTCTACTTACGTATCGAGCACTGTTAAAGTAAATACTGAAAACTGACACATAAAAAATTATATCTCCTTATAATATTTTATGTGGATACATGAAGTACTTATATATATATATATATATATATATATATATATATATATATATATCTTATTTTTTTGTTTCTGCTTGGGATGGGGCATCCTGCTGGAGGCCAGACATTTACCGGCTATTTCAGACACTCCAGCAAAGAGATCTTTTTACGATTCTAGCCGTCCCATTAAGTGAAATTGTTTGTGTCTTTCTTGCACTCGGTTCACCGGGTACATTCGCCAGATAGTTTTTGAAATTATTTTTCATGATTCCTGTTGCTTTTATAATTACTCGAATGATGGAGATCTTCCTAAGAGTTCAGTTTCTTTTCATGTCGTACATATAAGCTTGGTATTTCGTAATATTTCCGCTTTCAGTTCTATTTAATCCTGCAAGATTAGGGACACTGACTTCAACGTGGGTTGCTACTTTCTCCGTTTTGTCCAATATCACGATGTCAGGTTTAAAATCTCCGTTTTCTAGATATGTAGCTGTAGGGAGTATATAGTCATAGTGGATGGTGTGTAACTTATTTCCAACTCTTCTCTCTGGTATATACTCCCAGGATGTGTGTATGTGTGTATATATATATATATATATATATATATATATATATATATATATATATATATATATATATATATATAGTACTTCGTATGGCAACATAACCTATAAATTTATTGTTGTAGACCCGTGCTAGGGGTCACAAAGATAACAACCACAAATTGTGACAGGTTAAATTGTGACAGGTTAAAATATACAATGTATTTATTCATAGCAATACAGTAACGCCACTAAATGTGGTAGGAGATGACCGGATTCCTACCATGCGGTAAAACATGAATAGGAATGTCCTCTGTTGTTGTCTTTGCAACCATGGTATTTATTATAGATGGTTGCTTCCATTAGTTCTTCAATAGGGGTGATTTGTACCCCACAACACCCCCCTCCCGAGCTTTTCATTCCCCTGGAATGATCGTATAGCTCTTTTTCCTGGGATTGATCTCTATGGGATCGATCCTTTTTCTTTTTCTGGAAGACCGGCGTTGTTCGGCTGCTTGTGGTGTTACCAGGTCGAACGTGTCATATATATTGTCCATTACTTCTTGTTCAACAGGAGGTTGTCTGTCGTCATCAGTGACACGTTTCCGAATTTGGTTCAAATGCTTCTTGTGAGTGAATTTTGGACCTTCGATTATGTAAACCATCCGCCCGATCCTCTGCTTGACCTTTCCTAGTTCCCACATCATACTATTATTTTTATGTACCTGGAAAATACTTTTCCCCCAGGTAAATACATCTTTTTAGGAACTGTAGTATTCGGCGGTTTTACCTGTTTCGGCAAAAGTTTCTCGAAGACCGGCCTAATTTTCCTCGCAAACATTAACTCTGCCGGCGACATCTTTGATGGAGCGCTTTCATTTGGCTTTTTTTTTCCAACAGCAAGATAAGACTTTTTTGACGACGTCTTTTGTTGTTTGACGTTTTTTGTTTTTTTCAATAAATCCTTGCCCGAATCTTCGTTATTCAGTTTTTTGTCGAATGATCCGGTAACTTTCTTGAGTAATCCTGGTAGCCAGTTTGTCGTGACTGGTATAAAATCAAAATCCTCACGTATGTTCTTTACTAAATTTCTCGTCGCCAGTGTTGTAGACCCGTGCTAGGGGTCACAAAGATAACAACCACAAATTGTGACAGGTTAAAATATACAATGTATTTATTCATAGCAATACAGTAACGCCACTAAATGTGGTAGGAGATGACCGGATTCCTACCATGCGGTAAAACATGAATAGGAATGTCCTCTGTTTGAGTCTTTGCAACCATGGTAATTATTATAGATGGTTGCTTCCATTAGTTCTTCAATAGGGGTGATTTGTACCCCACAACATTTATCGTCTGCGAAAGGGTACCTAATTAATCAGCCGATTTATTCTCTTAATAGAATGGCCAGATAAACGGTGGCTGCTTTTAAAGTCACACTAGTATTTGTCAGATTAAATCATGAAACAAGTTACTGAAAAGAGTATCAATCAATTATTTCTATCGATAAAATTTGATAATATCATGTCCATTTTAATAGTCTCGCCATTTCCTGTGAGGCCCCTCCTATTCTCTGTACGACCGACGAGAAAGGGGGAAGGAAAGTTTCAACCTGTTATAAACAGATTTAAAAACAATTCTTTTCCTGCCTCGTTAATCGCATTATACACTGTATCAAAATATAATTCCATTAATCATTACCCTTTGAAATGATGGCAGCTGTATAAAAGAGCCTTTTTCCACTAGGAATAACATCTCTGGCGCGAAAGTTTGAGGCGAGAACTTATTTAAGTCCAGCAGTTCTGCTTGGCATTGCCCGCCGGCATATATAACAAAATAGAAGTGTTTAAATGTGAGTGAAAAACATCTTTTATTGTAAACTTCACTCTATATATCTCTCCCTCCGACTGCTTCTCATCTGCTACATGTCCCGTTTCTTTCTCTTTTTCTCTCGCTTCTTTCTCTCTCTTTATTATATTTCTCTCTCTGACAACTGTTCCAACATGAAGAGAAAAGAAAATATAAATAAAAAAGGAAAGAAGGAAAGACCTAGTTTCAGTTCTTTTACAAAACCACCGGTTGTTTTACTACAATTATTAAGTATTGCTTGGTATTTTTGTCAGTATAAACATCAGCTAACATACAATTACCTATATAGATCGGAGCGTGATTTTGAAAACTTAAAAAAAGATAACGAAGTGTTCAAACGTTCAACTTTTTTTGTCTAATCGAAACATCGTGAGAAAGAAGTCGGTACTGTTTTGACAGATATGACGCTAGATACACGAACGTAAAAACACTGTGAGAAGAAGTTGACGATCTTTTATTTACTCTAACGAAGCTAACTCAGTATTCGACAGAATGACAACACACGAGCACATAGCGATGACGGCTGACAACAGGGTATTATTTAAAGTAAGTTATATTTAAGATAATTTTAAAAGTAATGATTTCGCATGTTCAAGTTGGTGACGATTCCCGCATTGAATGTTGGATTTATCATAGTTGATTTCGACCTACCCCGTTCGTAGGGACGCTTACAAAGAGTATACACTGATTCTCATAACTGAACGTGTGGCTGCTGCTATTTCTGTCGTGTATCTAATAATAGGTACTGTTCGAAATTCCGTGAATATTCTTAGGTTAGACATGACGATTCCCACGTTCGACTAGAAGCTAACTAAATTTGAAAAGAAAAACATTGCACTTATATAACGAGCAACTTCTCTGTCTGTCTGTCGTTCTGTCTTTCTGCCTGTCTGTCCTCCCTGGAAAATTTTTGTCAACGTAAGAGAGAGAGAGAGAGGGGGGGATCGAGTAATTACTATTTAATTAATTAATGTTTTCAAGTAAGCGTTCAAAATATCTGTATACCTTTAGAATTAGGAAACTATTAATCAATTAATTTAGATTAGATAACATTAAATAACATTAGATAACATATAAACAATGTAGAACGAAATTTCAAGACGAGACTGTGAATAGAACGGACAACGTGTCAAGAATCTTACTTAAATTAATTTTATTTATCTACCTCCCACAAGGTAAGATGTGACACAAGGTCGGGAAAGTGGGATTAGATAAGCCAGCGCTCGAGAGGTAAGCACTCTGGCCATTTAAAAATTGCCTGGGCAGCCACGTCGGCATTCCCCGGTAGGGGCGCCTCAGACAGTAAGCAATAAACTTACTCCTCCCCAAAGAGGGGAGGCAAAGCCTGGGAGGGTGGACCTCCTAGAACTGCACAGGACCAGTAACCCCCAATAGACTGGCGTAAATCCAGACCCAAAGGCCCGGACGATACCGGTTTATTAGGTGGGGTAAAACCCCTTGTTAATCTTACTTAAATTAATACTTTTTTCAACTTCCTTATATACTGTTACAAAAAGTCGCTCAGACACTAGACAGGTTTACCATTTACATAATTCATTCCTTTTAAACTTCAATTAAATTCATATTAACAAATATACACTTATAACTGCTATTATCAAATTTACATACGTATTCACAATATTTTCCGACAAGGTGATATTAATAAAAACGTTGTGATACAACGCCGAAGACGTACAATAGCAATCCAGATAATACAAGTCATATATTTAGTCGTCGTTGTCGTTTTTAATATGTCGTGCCAATAAATGTCCAATACGATATACGGATATCAAATAGACCGTGTTAAAGATCTTCACTGGCCTAGATGCATGTCCGTTTTCCTCTGAATCGAAGAGATACTAGCGTTGCTAATCATTGAACCGATCTGTACGCTAGCCGACTTTGACTGGCTACCAACTGGATGTGATCGAATACAGTGGCTATCGATTTCCATGCAAAGTAATTAACTTTGCTGCGTCCAATCATATAATGCACATGCTTCTAAGTGAACCATTCATAGCAACGTTGACCTCAACAAGGAAGACACGATTTTAGAACAAAGAAAGACGAAACGTGCAACGAAATGGAAGAATGTTTCAAGAAGCAAACATGCGTTTTCTTTCGAAACAATGATCGATAAAAATCACATTAAGTTTATCATCATTATCATCGTTAGTATTGTTATTACAAATTATCAGCTGATATATATATATATATATATATATAAATATATATATATATATAAATATATATATATAGTCTAAAGAAGCTTTGAGTTATTTTAAACAAAAAGACAAAAAAAGGAAAATGCAGTTTAAATTCCCAGAGAAACTAACTAAATCAAAAATAGTGTAGACTTAACATTTGTTGGAAAATTCATAAATAAATAATATATAATAGTAAGTAAATAAAATAAAAATGGGGATTAAGTATCTAACAGTGAAACAAAAGCAGGAGACCTTAACGTAAGCATCTAATATTGACACGGGGATCATCAGCTGTTTACCATGTAACTGTTTCGGAGATTTAAAAACAGGACAGTTAAATGCATGGCTCTCCAATGGTACAGATAAAACTACCATTTCCCCAATAATCAAGTGTCGACATAATTCAGCTTAAAATGTCACTTATATATACATAAATAAATAATAAAATAATAATAATAATAATAATAATAATAATAATAATAATAATAATAATAATAATAATAATAATATACTACCCTTAAGACTACCGTGTGATATGGTAATTTGCATATCAAATAAAATTCTTTATAACAATAGTAATAATAATAATAATAATAATAATAATAATAATAATAATAATAATAATAATAATAATAATAATAAAATACTATCTAAACACTACACCTACGAACCATTCTGCGATATGGTAGCTAAAAATACATTTATATAGGAATTAAGGTTGCATTAAAAAAATATATATATATAAAAAAAAAGCTTTGGTACCTTAGGTACCAGAAAGGCAAATAGATAAGAGGAAGGAAACCTAGCCATACAGATCTAAATACCCAATATATAGTCTAAAGAAGCTTTGAGTTATTTTAAACAAAAAGACAAAAAAAGGAAAATATATATAAGAGTTTATAGCAATATAAATTAAATTCGTACATATCAAAATGAGTCTCGAAAGATTGACTTTCAATTAAAAAATACAAGCTCAATAAATATAATAAATTATTGCAAAATCACATGAGATAATTTTTATATATATATATATATATATATATATGTATATATATATATATATATATATATATATATATATACAGTATAGTTATATTTATATATACACAACTTAAAGTTTCATGATCTTGCTTACTTCATTGTAACTCTCTACAAAGAAATATACGTATTTCATTGCAAATAGATGACGTCACAAAAAGCGATTGGCCTGAGAATTTGGCGAATTATAAGCGAAATAGTTAGAAATGAATGCCGTATATAAGAAACATGCTGGACCAATCCAGCATATCAAATATAGTTGAATTTAAGAAAATATTGTGAATTTTATTAACGATTCCATGGATATAATTTGAAAGTGCATTCTGTACACACACACACACACACACACACACACACACACACACACACACACATACGTATATATATATATATATATATATATATATATATATATATATATATATATATTATTGCGTGCATAAAAGAAAACATAGACACGTGTTTCTAGCTTTGAGCCGTCATCAGCATGACTACCCGGGCAAAGATGGAACGCTCGACGTACATACTCGTAGTTTAGCGTTTTACCCAGAATAACCTGCAGGATTTTATGCTCGACATTTTATCGCCTATAATTTTACGTTGATTTTTTTGTTACTTTTTTTACTGGCGATAGTGCACCGGTGTTTTACCGGTGCGTTTATTATTTCTCGCTACACTGAGCAGTTTTTAAAGAATATTGATTGGCCCTTAATCAGACGTGTCATCTATTTTTTTGTATATATAGATTTTTAAAAATTGATTTATGAATTAATATTTGCGTGCATTTAGCGTATATATATATATATATATATATATATATATATATATATATATATATATATATATATATATATATATATATAAGTAGTACGTTTTTGAAAGGCTGTGGGCAATGCAATTCCGGGTAAGATGCAAGTTGTAAGGAACAAAAACAATAACAATAAATCGAATACGATATAAGACTTACTATTTATTTTTCCTTTTTTTTAATTGTTTTTGTTCCTTACAACTTGCATCTTACCCGGAATTGCATTGCCCACAGCCTTTCAAAAACTTACTACTACTATACCCAGCAATGCTTCAAGCAAACTACCATTCTCTACTATATATATATAATTTTACATTACGTTATTGTTTTGTAAGTAGAAAAAATCCCCTCTAAATTTTAATCTATGCTTCCTCTTTGTAACATATTCTCTATAAGAAGTCACATTGCTATCACAACGAAATAAGAGTCTCTTTTTACCTTCCATGTGCCTAGCGTCAGGCGAAATCTCCATATACGAAGCTTTTTACAAGGGCTCCCGATCTGTTGAACACATTACAGTGGGACTGCTTCCTTGATGGTTAAACTAGGTCTTCTTTAAATGTCAGGAACGCCCCATAAGTATCCAAACGCAGTGTATGACACTGATCAATGCAAGTTCTCATAATGTACTTATCGTTCGACTGATAATCATTCGGTCTCATCAACGTTTACCCTCGAATTGCTTTGGGCTTTTATAGGTGTTACTAAATAATAAAAAAGAATAACAAAATCACTCGATACGAGCCTAGATATCTGATTAGATAATTCTAATTATTTGACGTAGAAAGGTTTGAAGTGGGATCGTCAGTTGTATCTGTAACTGTCGTGAGAAAACGTATAGCAACGTAACATCCTATCCGTTGCAGGTGTAGACGCGCCGTTCCAACTCAAGATTGCCAGATAAATAATTGACTAAGTGAACATGGAAACCCAATCGTCATGATTAATACAATATTCTACAAATAAAAATTGACAGTTTATGCGCATAAATGACGTCTAGTTTCAATAAAAAAACATATATTATTTTGGACAGTGACATCTGCACCATATCATTCGTAATTGTTAGATGTAGATAAATAATTCATATTGTCTGGATGATTCGGATTACTGTTCTCATTTTGGGTGTTATTCTCATAACATCCAAGATACAAGTAGTAGTTTAAATAATACAGGTCATTGGGAGCTGTGGCGAATGTGGAATTACCCCTTGGTTGCCATTACTCCCAGGTCCACCCTGACCCGGAGTGCTAGTACCTGTAATTGCCCCATATCTGGGTCAAATAGAACCTACTGGCGCTACCAAATCAGGCTGTCTGAAGTTATTGACTTCCTGACTCAAAATGCACCAAACAGTGATGTTTTTTCTTTGCTAAACAAAAATTAAACAATTGTCCTCCCTCCCCTTTTCCATTCTTCTTCATCTCCTCTCTACTCTCTATCTCCCTCTTCCGCTTTCACCCAACCAAACATCATGAATAAATACTTAAACATCTAAAGAACTTGAAGCATAAAAATCTTCACCAAAATTCAGCATTAAATAATCTAAGAAGGGTTGATATGCTATAAAACAAAGCAACCAAACCAAATAATACAAATAATAAAACATCTTACTAATGCGTTATAACCCCAGGAGAAAATGCGCAAAACTCGCGCGTTTAAAAATCGCCTGAAGACAGTCACACGACGCGACTTTGCTCGCCGCTATTTGTAGCAGCGAGTACACGTTGTAGCGACTGAGTTGGTCACACGAGACGATTTCACCCGCTGCTACTTGTAGCATCCAGTCGACTACCCGTTTAGCAGTTCCGTGCCTTTGTTCCCTGCGCAGACATGTCGAGATTCACGCACCAGATTTATTTTTCAAACCAAACAGGCTTTTGTTTATAAACATTGTCAGTTCCTGCTCCACTTTTCATAAATTTCAACACTTTATTAATTTATAATTCTATATACATCCTTCAAATTCTTTATTTTATCTTCCAAATTATATTTGCAAGGAATCTCCAAACCAAATTAAATTAATTAAACATTTAAAACTGTGCTTCCTCGCAGTGTTCTTCATACAGTTCATATTCTTCGTATCGCACAAACCTTCATAGTTGTTGAAAATATACAAACATCTAATGATTTCATTACATGCCCACTTCAAATAGCGTGACTCGGTGGTTACATGACGCGGCCATAGACTTCTTAGTAGCCTCGACTAGGGAACGTGATCGTCAAATCGCGTGCTACCGGCGAGTAAAGTTTAACATGTTTGACTTTAGTGACAGCGAGTAAACTTAGTCGCTAGTTTGATGTGCTGCTGGCGACTAAAAGGTTACACTTTGCGACTAGGATGCTACTGCTCGCTGCTACTGCAGTAGCGGCGATCAAAGTCGTCTCATTTGACAGCGGCTTAAAGCTTGAAGAACTGTCTCGGAAAAGGGAATAATTTAAAGAGTAAAAATATTTACAAAACGGAGGAGTTGCAGGGCCTAAAAGCACATCATAGAATCCAAACCTTCTAGTTTTACTTCCCGCTAATCGTAAAAATTAACGTCCAAAAATGAAATTTAGTTACATCTTGTGAGTAAAGTGGCGTGGTGTGGCGATTTCAGGCTGAAGATCTTCTCTCAAACAATGCAAATTTGGGTCACTGGTGGTGTAAGTATGATGTTTAAAAACGTGACACGAGCGATGAAACTAGCACATTACTTATGACTCAACTAGAAGCATCTTCATGTTCCAGCGAGCTGCATAAAACATTGACGTTTATACTCAACTTAATAGCTTTACTACATTCACTTTTACTTTTATTATTTCGCGAGCCCCCCCCCCCTCTATTCAAATGCGATTTAGAAGTAGAGAGAGAAAGATTGTTTTGTTTTTCACTCTTAGATTGCTAACGTTGGAAGAGGAAAATAAGTGTCCATGTTTACGTGATTAATAACCCAAGACAGTTCAATTTCTTTTGCTTCTTAATATACTGCTTTCTCTTGAAACCATTAACATTGGTAATTACTCGTACGCATCGATCAATCGCCTCATAATCTGTCCGGTTACTGTGTCATCTCTCGACTCAGACGACGCAGTTTTACGTTCATATCCGTATGATACAATCAAATAGAAATGGCGTCTGGGATTTTTTTTTTGTTCATGATGTTCTGGTAAACTTGCGGGAAATAAATTAGATTCATAAAGTTCTTCTATGTTTTTCTTTTCTTATCTATATATGTTCTTAAATGTCTACCTTATGGTATGTAAGTGTCAGAATAGCGGGGAAATGTGTGAGAATGTATTTGTTAAGGACATCAAACATTCCAGCGAGTTCATATATCTTTTGTTCTTTTTTACTTGTACTAACCCCAAAATAAGGCACTTGGCAATTGTGAATAATGAGCACAATTCATATGTGCATCCTAAGTGATTCAATGTGTAGCGAGATATTTGTTCACATTACATTTAAATTTCTGAATGTTGGTATATTCGTAGAGTAGGGGATAATTCTAAAATAAGCGATTCGAGGGTAGAAGCTATTAGAGTAGATAGGTTTCCGAATCTGGGGTCGTTTATGATGAAGTGGTGGGATTTTGCTTCTTGTCAGGTCGGTCGGGGGTATTTGAAGGAACATAAATGTAGCAAGCTCATTTGAGAACATTCCGTGGAAGTACTTGTACTTATAATCCAATTTTAAAAAAATCAGATATAGAAGGTAACTCGACAATTTCGAACCACAATGCATATCGAAACAGAATCGCATGCACACAACCCCTCACATATATATGCATATTTAGATTGTTCACTTATAAAATATATCATTCAGTGCAGACCGGGGTTGTTCCAATAAAAACAAGCTCATGATACTCGATTACAGAGTACAGAGCATTTATATGTGATTTTATGAAGGCTTACCAAAGCATTCATTTCAGGACACCAATGATCACCATTAAAGATATTTTTTCTTACAAATATTATTTATTCAAATTAAATGTTTATTCCTACACGTGTTTCACTACCAAGCAGGTACCTGCTTGGCAGATCATCAGGGAAATCAAATGTCTGGAATAAGGGTTTCAACTGCCGACAATACACAATGTGGCGTTGCAATAGTTGAGGTCACTTAAGAAGAGAAGAGGAAAAAAATAAAAATAAAAGTTAAAATTATAAAGCAAGAAAGAACAACGATAAAAAAGAAAGTCCTACAAAATGTCTAATTTTCTAAGACATTTTCTAAGACATGTATATATAGTTTTGCTCAGACAACAAAAATATGAGTGTCATGGTGTTATTTTATATATTCCAATGTTGAGAAAAGTTACTGTGTATGAGCATAGTCACATTCGATTAATTAGGGAAAATCAACGAACTGTTATTTTATATATTGTCCGTTCCATATTAAGAGTCGAGGGATTTGATCTTATATGAGCATGTAATGTAAATCAATTTCCCATTATAAAGTTGTTATATAATAAAATGCATAAATACAAAAGCGGTGCATCGAGTGGTCAAATAAAACAATTATATATTATTGGGTAATTTGAAATGGTTACTTGTGCTTTTTCTATTATTGTTAAAGACATAAAAATAAAACGTTATGAATCTTCTTTTGAAATATGAATTTTTGTTCTGATGATTTACTAAGGAACACAATCGTAGCATTCTTCTCATAAGTATAGTTGTATAGTGTTATTTATATATACTCATGTAGTTATAACTGTTGAAGTAATTTAAAACTTAAAAATGAGCGTATGTAGTGATGAGATGTTGCATGCGAACGTAATTACTTGCATTTCGTGGACAGAACTCAACATAATTTGTGTTCAATGGCTAAGATTGTTTTTACTGTTAAGTGCAACGCTAGACAGTGAAAATATTGGAGTCGTAAATTACTTGCTGTTAAAAAATAAATAGAAAAAGAAATGACTAAACAAAGCCTAGTGATAATTGGATGAATGAAATCGAAAATACTTTTGGAGAAAAAAAAACAATGAAATAATAAACCCACGGTAAGTATATACACACAAATTTGACCGAAATAATTAAGGCACTATTCGAAAAGTTAAAGAAATAAATTAGTATCATTAAACCAAAAAGTAACTCCGTGTTACTTAATAATATTTGCATGAATATATATATATATATATATACATATATATATACATATACATATATATATATATATATATATATATATATAATATTTTTGACTTCATGTTATATCATGTTTTTGATTTTAACGGTCCCAATTCTAAACACGTGGCTTTCCAAATTTTAATTTTTAATTTATTTTCTTTGTCCCCATTTAATTCTTTCCAAATAGGATCTACGGTTAAGATCAGATTTTTAATCTGCCTGATAAGATCTCAGTTTCAACAGCTGTTGATCGATAACATCGTCATACCAATGTCGTAGATTGTGTACATGTTTTTGTAAATAAAATTAAAAATGAACATCATATATAT
>OY744540.1:83803735-83806235 GCA_963556195.1 Sepiola atlantica
TATATATATATGTATATATGTATTTATGTGTATATATATATACATATATATATATATATATATATATAATGTAAAATGAAGTAATAAAATAAGGTGTCAATCGCATTTTATTAGAATTCAAAGTTAAAGCAAAGTATCGTTAAGTCCTTAGCTCATGAATTTTCAAAGATAATTCTTCTCTTTAGAGGACAATTACCGCAGTTATACTACTACAGGTAATAAAATTAAGCTTTGAAAATACATAAAATTATATACACAAATACATAAAAATACATAACATCAAATATATCAACCCAAAAACATACTTTTTTTGTTGAATCTATACAAGCCATCCAGGTCGTACAAATTGAAAAACATAATCAGGAAAGACATTCAGAGGGTTGACTGAGGATTACTCTAAGTTATTTGACTGCTATTTATAACACTGTAACTCCAATGTATTCTTTCCGTTCGGTATTTTCTCTAAAAAGTATTTACGGACTAGGGAGGAGTTGTTATCCGGAAACTCGGAAAGGGTGGTTTTAATTGTGATCTTGACGTATCCTCAACTTTATTTGGATGGGTTCAGTAGCACTCTAAACATGAGCAATCAATGTAAGATAACAGTTATACATTTGGTAAGTGGTATATAGTAATTCAAACGTTCTCAACATCCTAGATAAAGATGGTGTATTTAAACGCAGCGTTGTCGGGGAGTAAGAACTTTTTTGTTGGGACACTGGAGCCATAATAGTAACAATAGATTATGATATTTGGTAAGTGGTATAACTACATCGAAAGTGCTCAATATCATAGATGAAGCAGGTGTATCTACTCGGCGTTGCCCATTACTCATCAACATCTTAGAGCAACCCTACATAGAACTAGTATCTTGAAACGTTGTGTTGTCTGGGAGAAATATTTTAACCGTATATTGTTATATTATTGTATATCAGAACTAGTATTATCCCTTGCTCGGAAGTCAGGGTGCAATATTCTAGATATGACAGATGTGTACAATAATAATACAGTAGTACAGCTTCTTTGTGCTAATTTTGTTGAACATAGTTCCCCTCAAACAAGGCAGGCCGCCACTGTAAACGTAAGGAGATACTGAGAAAAAGGGTGAGAGTATTATTGAGGGGGTGTCAACCTAAATGGGGAGCTGTGCAGCGAGATTCTGTTTACATTCGTTTTGAATTTCTGTATGTCAGTACTGTCAGGAAAACAGCACGAGGAAAAAGCTTAGGAGTAGGACCTCCACAGTGAATGGATGGGATTTGGCAGATTGTCGTGTTGGTCTAGTAAATTAACGTTGTGGGGGCACCAGAGCAGCAAGTTCATCAGAGCACAATCCATTGAAGTACTTGTAAAACAGACACAAGGAAGCAAGATTTAGGCGATGGGACAGGGGCTGGAGCCTGGTGGACAGTGAGGTGTCTACTGAGTTAGCTACTCTTTTTTAGACCTTGTCTAAGAGGGAGAAACTTGTGGATGATGCACCAGCCATGATGTGGCAACAATACTCCATGCATGGGCTGATGGTGGCATTTTAGAGATATAGGATGATGTCAGGTGTGAGAAATTTACAAGCACGGTAGAGCCCACCTTCTTTTCAGTAGCCCTGGTAATGTCTTTAATGTATTTGTTACAATTCATGTTATCTGTGAAAGTTTGGCCGAGGAGTTAGAATGATGAACTCTCAGGTAGGGTGTTATTTGCCATGACAATCGGTGGTTGAAGAGGTTTTTTGTAGTTATTAAAAAAAAGTACCTTTGTCACTCTGGCATTAAAAGTTACCATCTATTTTTGACAGCAATCCACTACAGACTGGAGGTAATTTCCAAGGAGTCAGCCATTGCCTCGGATATGTGCGTGTCGGTTTTGCCCATATGACGAGAATAGAGCGTGGTGTTAACAAACATTCCTATCTCAGTCTCAATTAAATCATAGAGGTCATTTATAAAAATAAGGAACAGTAAATGTCCAATGATGGATCCTTGGCGTACACCAGCATTTATGTCATGTTGCTTAGATGAACGGCCATCAAGGACAACCTGGATCTTTCTTTTTTTTAGGAAGGATTTAATTATATTAAATATTTGTCCAGTAATACCATATGAGTGCAGCGTTAGGAAAGCCGTTGATGCTAGACTTTGTCAAAGGCCTTAGATATATTAAGCGCTACCGCCCTAGCTTCACCTGCTTTGCCCAGTGTATGATATATGCGTTCAGCGATGACCGTTAGGATATCTGCGGTAGATTGTGCTTGTCTAAATCCGTATTGATGATCAGAAAGAAGTTTAGCATTAACTTGGTGTCGGCTATAGTTAGATTGATTAATGATTCAAAGATTTTAGCAAAGGTCGGGAGTAGACTGATTGGACGGTAGTCTAGAGGATCAGCTCTAACTTTAGAGTACTTGAATACTGGTACCACATATGCAATTTTTCAACTATCAGGGAAACAAGATTCGGCAAGGCATTACTGTTATAAGATCAAACCCACAGGCTTTGGAGGT
>OY744540.1:83811235-83818735 GCA_963556195.1 Sepiola atlantica
TCAATTCCCGCCCTCTCTCTATATCTCTTCTTCTTTCACTCTCTCTATATTTCTTCTTCTTTCACTCTCTCTATATCTATTCTGTTTTCACTCTCTCTATATCTCTTCTTCTTTTACTATCTCTATATCTCTTCGTCTTTCACTCTCTCTATATTTCTTCTTCTTTCTCTCTCTCTATATCTCTTCTTCTTTCACTCTCTCTCTATCTCTTCTTCCTTCACTCTCTCTATATCTTTTCTTCTTTCACTCTCTCTATATCTCTTCTTCTTTCACTCTCTCTATATCTCTTCTTCTTTCACTCTCTCTATATCTCTTCTTCTTTCACTCTCTCTATATCTCTTTCTCTTTCACTCTCTCTATATCTCTTCTTCTTTCACTCTCTCTATATCTCTTCTTATTTCACTCTCTCTATATCTCTTCTTATTTCACTCTCTCTATATCTTTTCTTCTTTCACTCTCTCTATATCTTTTCTTCTTTCACTCTTTCTATATCTCTTCTTCTTTCACTCTCTCTATATCTCTTCCTCTTTCACTCTCTCTATATCTCTTCTTCTTTCACTCTCTCTATATCTCTTCCTCTTTCACTCTCTCTATATCTCTTCTTCTTTCACTCTCTCTATTTCTCTTCCTCTTTCACTCTCTCTATATCTCTTCTTCTTTCACTCTCTCTATATCTCTTCCTCTTTCACTCTCTCTATATCTCTTCTTCTTTCACTCTCTCTATATCTCTTCTTCTTTCACTCTCTCTATATCTCTTCCTCTTTCCCTCTCTCTATATCTCTTTTTCTTTCACTCTCTCTATATCTCTATTCTTCTTTCACTCTCTCTATATCTTTTCCTCTTTCACTCTCTCTATATCTCTTCCTATTTCACTCTCTCTATATCTCTTCTTATTTCACCCTCTCTATAGCTCTTCCTCTTTCACTCTCTCTATATCTTTTCTTCTTTCACTCTCTATATCTCTTCTTCTTTCACTCCCTCTATATCTCTTCTTCTTTCACTCTCTCTATATCTCTTCTTCTTTCACTCTCTCTATATCTCTTCTCTTTTCACTCTCTCTATATCTCTTCCTCCTTCACTCAATCTTATGATTTTAATCAATTCTTCCTTGTTTTCTCTATCTTCTTTGACAGCTGAACTGCTTTGTCTTTTGCATGATTTCGAAAAATAATGTTAATCGCAATTCGTTTCATTAAAAATGCTACATCAGTCGTACTTTGTCTTTTTGCCAGTTTGAACCAATCGACATCTTTTGCAGAGAATAATATCTCCACGTGACGCCACGCGTGTAAGTACAAAAGCAACCTCCAGACGGAGGCTTCTTTACACATACAAACCATAATCTCGAAATGACGACATCGATTCTCAAAGCACACTATATATATATATATATATATATATATATATATATATATATATATATATATATATATATATATATATATATGTAATGTGAAGTGAGGAAATAAAGATAAATGTTATATCTCTTAATTATATCACATCTTAAATAGCCAATGCTTGATATACGAGACAGAGAAATTGTATATATAGATATGTGATGAGAATAAAAAATGTTGGATGCCATGATATATTTATATAACCATCGATTGTTCAAACAACGGTTATAAAAATAAACTTTCTTTAATCCATGGATTTTCAAAGATGTACTCTAATCAACAGCGTTAAATCGACAGATAAGTCAGAAGACATCTGAAAACATTGTAATGCGAACATTTAAACTCTAAAAATATAAATGATATAAAATATTACAGTATTCTAACATTATTATTGTTAACATTATTATTATTAACATTAATATTATTTATATTGTTTAATGTAACTATTTGTAAAGTGTTTATGCAAAGTAAATTAGCATTATTGAAGAAAAGAATACTCTTAAAATTTTTCGTATTTTCATATCTTTTTTAAGCTTTAATTCTATGCTTCCTTAATAGCTAATATTTTCTTTGCATGCTTTAAAATATTTCAATTGTTTTATTTTCATATCGTTTATCTATATATATATAAAATAGAGCTGGTTTCTCTCTCACAACTCAGTTTGATTAGACAATAAAAACAATGCATCAATCGCCACGAACACATCACTCAATTCGACTACGATATTCGACTGTGTTTCAAGTAAAATTAATTCATTTGTAAAACCAAAAACAGTATTATTAGTTCCTCCGCCATCCTCTCCCAACTAAGTAACCTTTAAAAAAGAGTAGAAAATTATATTCCCGCTAAGAATATAGTCCTCCACATAAACCAAAATCATCGGCGCTCATGGCTGGCATATATGCACATATATATATATATATATATATATATATATATATATATATATATATATATATATGAATATACATATATATATAAATATATATGCGTATGTATACACACATACATGCATATATGTACACCCATATATGTATATATGTACACCCATATATATATATATATATATATATATATATATATATATATATACACATATGTATATATATGCACACACATATATGGGTATATATGCATATATATATACACACATATATGCATATATATACACATATATGCATATATACACATAAATGTATATATATACACATATATGCACATATATGCATATATATATACACACATATATATCTGCATATAAACATTTATATATATGCATATATCTAAACATATATATACATAAATATAGACATATATGCATACATATATACATATACGTTCATATATATATAAACATATATATCATACATATACCCACATATATACATATATATAAACAAATATATATATAATATATACACACATATATACATAGACCTGCACTAATGAACATATATTTATGCATATATATATAAACATATATATGCATATATATAAATATATATTTTTTCATATATGCACATATAAACGTATATGCACATATATACACGTATATTCCCATGTATAAATATGTGCACATATATAGGCATATATACATATATGCATATACCCACCAATATATATGTACATATATGTATATACACATATATATATATGGGAATACACTTACACACACGCATATATATATATATAAATATATGCACACGTACACATATGTATATGCACACACACACACACACATATATATATATATGTATATATATATATGCACGCACGTGTATATGCATACACACACACACACACATATATATATATATATATATATATATATATATATATATATATATATATATATGCATGAACACTATCTGCAGACTAAGTTTAAAATACAAACAAATATAGAAGAAATGGAAAACGTTTCGATGGAACTTGAAGGCAAAATCCCAGCACTTGGCCAAATAATTCAAGAAAAGGATAGCAAGCAAAGGGAGAAACTTTAGAACAGACAGTTCAAAAAAGAATACAAGACTATTCTACCGAAATTTGGTTGAAGAGAATATAACGATGGAAAAGCCACTAGAAGGGAAAGAGCTCGAAAACTACTAGAGGCTTTTGTTAGCGAATGACGGGCCATGCAACAAAGAGGTCAAGTGGATTTTAGATATGGCTCGAAGTAATAAAATCAAGCTAAACATTTCAGTGCCAGATATAACATCTGGACTGATTAAATGAAAGTTCGATCAGTTTCAGAATCACAAAAAATCCTAGCATAGAAAATATACCTTATTTCTGGCTGAAAAAACTAACAGCAATTCATAGCCATTATAGTAGCTGCTTCACCAGACTGTTGAAGGGTTAAGAGGCCACACCAGAATGGATAGTAAAAGGTGATACGACCCTTATACCCAAAACGAGTGAGACATAAACCCTACAAAATACAGACCTATCTGCTGCCTAACTACAACCTACTAACTCTTCACTGACCTGGTTGCAGACAGCATCTACGAACACCTCTCTGCTGGAGCATACCTAGAAAAAGAACAATCAGGGTGTAAGAGGAAGTGTTTAGGCACTAAGAACCAATTGTTGATCAATAAGACCATCATTGATGACTGTAGGAAGAGGCAGATAAATCTAAGCATGGCGTGGATCGATTACCAAAAGGCATACGATAGTGTACCCCACGCATGGCTCTTGCACTGCCTGATGTATCAGGTTGGAAAGAAAGTAATGTCGTTGTTGTCCAACACATTTATTTCTTCTGAAACATCCACATTAGGGCATTTATAATAATTTTCCTAATTTTCTATGACTTCTGTCTAACGATGAACTAGCTTCTTGATGCCTTCTTCAAAACATTTCTATGATTTTTGAGAGAAAAGCAAATTTAGGTCATTTTTTAGTTTTTCGGCATTTTCATGACTGTTATTGTTTTAGTGATGCTGCAACGACCGAAAAAGATGATAGTCAGATAAAGCAAGGGCAGGTGAATAAGGCGGATGAGGCAAAACTTCCCAATTGAGACTCATGACCTTTTCCCGAGTGAGTTTTGCTGTGTGAAGGTTCGTGTTATCATGCTGAAGCACTACACCCTTCCTATTGAATGCTGCTGGTTATTTATCTGATAGAGCAATTCTAATATCATCCAGTTGCTGTGATTGTTTAATTAGGAACTCATAATGAATCAGTCTTCTCATGTCCCACCATAAAGAGAGCATAACCTTCTTTGGGTGTAGTACTTGTTTTGGAACAGGCTGTGGACTTTGGTTTCTGTCAAACAATTGTCTTTTTTCATTGGGTATTCTTGTAAAGAACACATTTTTCATCTCCAGGCACAATTCTTTGCAAAAATGGTTCTCGATGATTCCTTAAAGTTAAAGATGTACAAACAGTCAATCTTTGATTTCGTTGAGCGTCGGTCAAATCGTCGGGAACGCAGAGTTGAAGTTTTGATACTTTTATTAATTTGTGAGGCATGGGACAATTGTGGTATGGGTTGTATTGAATTGTTGAGCTAATTCTCTGCTGGTGAACTTTTGATTGATCTCCACAGCATATTTAATGGCGTCTTCATTAATTTATGTATGTCTTCCTGAACGTCGCCGATCTGACCGGTTAAAGTGACCAAAAGAACATTTTTCAAACCACCGTTGACATTTTCGATCATTCAGAACATTTATCCGATAGACAGCTCCAATATTCCTTGTAGCTTCTGCAGCTAAGTTTCCTTTTTTGAAATTCATAGAGTATGCAATGTCTCGGATGCTTCTCACTAATATGAATCTTTTGACGACTGAAACCATTAAACTTCTTATGTTCCAACTAATTACTATATGTTAAACGAAAATCAACACATTCAGATACCAATTCACCAAAAAATCTAAAACTGTATACACCTTAGGAGGTAGCCAAGTGATGAAGTAAACAATACGACATTACTTTCTTTCCGACCTGATATATCATATCCATCCGGTCATCATGAAAACCATGGCAGTATAAATAAATATGTGGAAGACAACTATGACATTAGAACACACTGATTGGATAATAAAAATCCCTGACGTCTTTTTCCTGGCAAGGGATCCACTAAACAAATTACTAAACAAAAGCCAGAGTGCCGAACATCTGAGCCAGGGCCGCAAACAAGATCTAAACAAAAGAGTCAACCACCTTCTCTTCATGGATGACCTCAAGCTGTATGCTAGTTAAGTCTTACAGTTTGTAAATACCTTCTTCAAAGATATCGGAATGAAGCTCGGCCTGGACAAATGTGCCAAGTGCTCCCTTAGAGCTGGGAGGAAGATCTAAACGGAAAACATACAGCTTGATGAAGATACTGACATCAAAGACCTTGATGAACAGGAACAATACAAATACCTTGGCATAGAAGAAATCGATTCAATTCAACATGCCAAGATGAGAGAGACAATTGGCAGATAATATATACGCCGTGTTAGAAAAAATTGCAAAACACATCAAACAAATAAAAACAAAGTAACTGGCATTGACCAATTAGGTATGGAGTGATAACATACAGCTTTGGAATTATTGATTGGTCACAAAAAGACATTAATAGATTGGACACTAAAACGAAAAAACTGTTGACAATATACACAGTAGTGTACAGGAAATAGTGTCTACCAAAGCTGTATCTGCCAAGAGGAACAGGGGGTATGGGTCTCTCAGAAATGGACCATCAACATCGAACCACTATTGTGAGTATCAGTCAATATCTGATGAGCTCTCAGAACCCAAACCTTATGATGGTATGCCAACATCAAGAAACCAGAACAACCTCTATCACAAAACTGGCCAAACATTTTAGACAGGACTGCCTTACAAATCAGGCAGTAAGAGACAACAATCCCGCCACAGAAATATCCTGCAAAAGCCATCATAAAAACACCAATACCTTCCATTCCAGAAAACTGGAAGAATGGGCCAACCAACAACGTGATAAGTATTTCCTAGGTGAATTATCCCAGGAATATATAGATAAGGAAGGCTCCGTAAACTGGCTGAAAATAGGGTCTCTCCACTATGATCAGGAGAGAATGATAATGGCTGCTCAAGATCAACGTTTGATGACCAATGACTTTAAAAAGATGAGTGGTCTCAGCAACAATAACAAGTGCAAGTTCTGCCACACAGTAGTAGAGAGTGTGAGCCACCTGACATCCAGTTGTAAGGTTCTCCTGGGGGATGAATATTATACAATGCAACACAACGGAGTGTGTAAATGTCTTCACTGGACTATTTGTAAAAAGTGGAATATCCAGTATAGCAGTAAGTCCTGGGAGCATATACCAGAAAGAACAGTTAGAAATAATTTATACACCATCCACTATGACTATGCAATCCCTACGGCTACACATCTAGAAAACGGAGCTGTTAAACCTGGCATCGTAATATGGAACAAAAGGGAGAAAGTAGCAACCCTAGTTGAAGTCAGTGTCCCTAATGATGCAGGATTAAACAGAGCTGAAACGGAAAAGATTACGAAATACCAAGGCCTTATGTACGACATGACAAGAAACTGGAATCTTAGGAAGTTCTCCATCATACCAGTAATTATAGGAGCAAGAGGACTAATGAAAAATAATTTCAAAAGCTATCTGGCGAGTATACCCGGTGAACCGAGTGCGATAAATATACAAACAATTTCATTTAAAGAGACGGTTAGAATCTTTAAAAATGTCTCTAAATTGGAGTATCTGAAATAGCCGGTGAATGCCTGGCATCTAGGAGGATGCCCCATATCCAGCAAAACAGAATGATAAGAAAAATATATATGAATACTTTTTAAAAATATATTCTCAAGATTATTTTAAAGAAAAACGCGTCAATATTTGAACATTAATGGTGTGTTAGTGACGTGAGAAAATGTATTTGCTCTTTTTTGTCTAACGAAATATATAAATATAATGTATGTGTTTGTTAAAAATATATACATAGAATGTATGTGTGTGTTTAATTTGTCAAAGAGAAAACAAAATATTTAAGTACCGTCTTTAGTATAGATGCCGTACAAGAATAACAACTCCTTTATTAAAAAAAAACTGATATTGATACTGTGTTTGATTGGTCTGATTTACGACACAT
>OY744540.1:83823735-83831235 GCA_963556195.1 Sepiola atlantica
GTTATTTATGACGCAGTGTGTACACTAGTGTTTCATAATAGGTTCAAATATTTATATTTTATGTTACTAGTTGGAATACGCGTCCCCTGTTGGCTTAATAATGATACTATAAACTTAGAACATGAAGTATTAAAGTCATGATTTCGAATTAAGTGTCTGTTTAATCTAAACATGTGACGTATATAAAGGCATCTTGTGTAGTTTTAACTCTTCGCCGGACACATACCAGAAAGATTTACGACTATCCTTCTTATAATAGAATATTATTAGTTTTAGTAAGGAATATATTAGTAGCAGTGGCATCTGTAATAGTATTAGAACGGTGTCCTCCCTGTAATACATAAAGCATGCCCAATTGTTTAATGTCAAATAATGTGCAGTTATGTCGAGTAGTTTCGTAGCCTACTGATGTTTTTTTATGTTTTATTAGTAAGAGTTGTAGTTACATTTCACCTTCTGCGATACACCAATCTCATGCATTATTAGATACAATTATGTCGAATAGCTCTGGTGCCTACAATGCTTATTGTAATAGTAGTAGTAGTAGTAGTAGTAGTAGTAGTAGTAGTGATAGTAGTAGTAGTAGTAGTTGCAGTAGTTATAATTGACCCTAGATAACGTACCTATTTCAATGATGATTCGTTTCTACTTTGGTGAAATTATATCGAATACTTTTGGAGTACCTAAACATGACCCACAAATGCTTCATTCTCATATGATTCATATAAACTCAGCGAATCATTATATGTTCTTATATAATTGTATATCATTATATACTGTATTGCCATAATAATATATACTGTATTTTAATAATAAATGTTATTTTATATCCATTTGAATCACTCGTTCAGTTCTGTCGGCCTTCAATTGTTGTCTATCAAATAATCAGTCCTCATTAATTATTAAAATATATGCGGCATTTCAAAAATCTACTTTGAACTACCCAAGAGATTTACTAGAACTAAAGTGTTTTCCGCAGAAATACATTATTTAAGAATTACCTTATAAAGAAATATCCATTGCGGTCAGACTCATTTTCTAACAATTTTTAAACTAAAACTACATAATGACATTTAATACCAGAAATTAACTTGAAACTTAAAAGAAAAATCCTGTCTATTTACCAGAGAAAAAAAAGAAAAAGAGAAAAATCATGTACTGTATTCATTTTTTTTCTTTTTGAAAATAATTTAGTATTAATTGTGGAGCATATGGGGGGTCCGGTCGGAGACCTTATCTAATGAGGGAGCAATTTAGCTCAATTATTTGCCATCATCGATAATGACCCAAAGCAGGAATGAATTAGTTTGCATTTAAGTTAAAAAAAAAATGCCGAAGCAAAATAACATTTTAGGACAGATCAATTTTTGACTATGCAAGGTAAGCGAAGATATAATTAATAATCGATATTCTTTAGCCAAAACATTAGATAGGGTTTTAAATTGTATTTATTTATTTTCCGTTCTTGCCGTGACGATTATTAAGCAAAAATTGATCTTTTGGCGATCGAAATAGCTCAATTATTTCGAACAGTTGAACTTTTGTGCGACTAAAGTTTTAGAGAAATGTTATTTTAGTGCCCATAAATATTCAACATTTCCAAATTATCTCTCCGAGAGTTCTGAAAATATCTTTGATGTTTTCGGCATAGTCACTACTAATCATGGTCGTGGTTCACGTTCCTTCCCTGGACGGATGCAGCTGTCTTTCTTCCGAAAGAGAAAGTTTCTAAGGAATATCAAATTCATAAACGGTAATAAACATTAACATGAACAACCGCGTAAAAAACGTATGTTTTTCACCATTCAATCAGGGAAAACTATATGATTCGAACCCTGCCCAATTGATAACGGGCATCAACGAAGACGGGTCATAATGTATCTATTTTAAACATCTGACACAGAAAAGGCAAGACATGTCGGGTTAAATAAATAATTCGAGAAAAATGTTTATCTGAAATCGAAAGTTAATATTTCAATTATTATTTTGTATTTAACTTAAAAACAAGTCATTCAAATAACTCCATTTGCTGCTACATGTTTTCATATAATTCCTCGTGCAAAACGAATTATTTATTTGGCCTAAACAACAACATAAGCAATGAAGCACAATCGATACGATTAGTCAATGTTAGTACTATTGACGGCTTCATCGTCATTCGGCTGACAATCCTTCTCATCAACTCTTATCCTCTATTTTGCTCTTGACCTTGATAAGAGGTGACCCCCAACTGTATTAAAATGTACTCTTTCAGTTTTAATTCAGTACCAGTGTATTGCGATTCCATATATATATATATATATATATATATATATATATATATATATATATATATATATATATATATATATATATATATATATATATATTGTTATTGTTTATTATTACGTATACGTTTCCTCTCTTTTCAATCAAGACTCATCAGCATATAAGTACGACTATTCATACATTATATATATATATATATATATATATATATATATATATATATATATATATATGTGTGTGTGTGTGTGTATGTAAGTATTAGTGTTTTAATTATATGATTGGCACTGAGTAGGATATTGTGGATTTCTAGGCAGTTTGTTTCAAATAATTAGGGATTTGATGTCTACTCATTAAGGATTGTTTAAATGTTTATATAATGCACATTTCATGCAATTGACTGTTGATATATTGATTCATCGTGACTCACAATTACGTTTGTTCGTTATCGATTTTTTTACAATAGATATGAGTGAATATATGCGTATATGTATATTCATACATGTATGTGAATGTGCATGTATGCTTATATGGTTTCATCTGTTTTACGTGTGTTTCAATTTGTTTCAAAATAGACAATTCATTTATGTTGTAGTACATTGATTACGAATTGGCTGTTATGTTACTGTTGCCTTTTGTATTTTTGGTGGTGTTTACTTTATTCTTGTTATAAAAAAATGATACATTTATGAGAGAGTTAAGCAGAAGAGTTCTTTATATATAAGTTCTCGCTCTTGGTTAGATTTGTATTTCTTGTATTTTGAACAATTAAAAAAAAATGACTTTAACCAATAATAATAATACGTTTAAACGAGACAACGACCTACGAACAACCAATTTGCCTCATTCCTTGAGACTTGCGTTCAGAGAGCGTTAAACTAACATTGATGACGTAGAACCGTTAGTGCTTGGAAACGTCCCGGATAATTTTCACTTGTCTTCATGTAATACTGATTTTCAACTAATGAGTCTTTTCCTTAACAGAAAAAGCATCACAACAATTCCGAAAATACATTTGTATAAACGGGATTTTTTGGATAAACCCCGGTAAACAAAAATCAAATATGCAGACATTTTTACGTTAAACATACATAGATAACTTAACCCTCCCGCTTAAAAATTCTATAGTATTTTTTTAATTAAAAAAACGATACTTCTGCAGTTTACGAACCGTGCTATTTTTTTCTAGATAGGATTTTCAAGTTAAACTCAGTTTATTTACGGTAAATTTTGCTTATTAAATTGTGAAAGTACATCTGAAGATTTGATGCTTATTTTGAAGGTAATATGACCGGATTAAAAAAATATAATAAGTTTATCCTGCTAACTTTATGCTGGTATAAAGTTCGTTAAATTATTCCAAAATTAGCGTAAACATATTACAGATATAAATTTGTGCATACATGTTATGCGAGAGAGTGACTGTAAAGTAATGCCTGGCATAGCGATAATAATAACATGTATGGAATTTACAACAGGCAGTCGAGCGGGAATAATGATGTTTTCGAAGATAAGAGCCAAGACGTCTTGAATAGTATTGTAAGAGTAAAACTTAAAGATGGTGGGGAATTTAGATGAAAAAGACACAGCGACTTTATTGATGATAAGTTTCAGTTTCAAAGAAAAACAAGACCAGTGACTAGCATAGCAATAAATGACCATGCAGAATGACTATGAGAAGAAATTTAACAATGCGTATTAAAAAAATAAAAATAAAACGCTTGGTTAAATTGACGATGAAGCATTCGAAAGAGGGAACTTTGCAATAGAGACAAAAATAAAAACTTGTATCGCGAAAGCAAAACCAAAATAAATAATGCGGCACAACCAAAACAAAGAATATTTCGAAAGAAAAAGAAATAATTGTCTCATGCCTTCAATAGAAAAATGTAAACTCTAAAATGAATAAAGTTGTTCCAACAATCATCAGTGCAGATGATGTAACTGTGCCCCAGTAGAACGAGTCCCACCCTGAACCCGGATAATCTCGACAGCTATACGTAAATCATAAACCAATAAGCTTTAAAATATATATAACGTACAAGAAAGTGATGCTGGTGTCAGTGGTAGAAGACCAGAGTGTGAGAGTGAAATTTACTCCTACGTCATATGCACATGCCAAATTTTAAAAGAATATCGACTAGAACTATATAGTGAATGCTTACAGATTAAAAGTGTCTCTGTGAGCCGGGTTCGTATCCTGTGATCTCAGATTATCATCTCCCTTCGCTGATGAGAGCCTAACGCTCCAAACGACGTCGTACGTAGGTAAAATATTCAAAATAAAATTTAATATGATATATATATATGTGTGTATATATATATATATATATATATAGCATCTATTACATGACAGTTTACAAAAACGTTAGCGTGCTCGAGCGCAGATTGTACAAGAACTCATACAAACGATTTTATTTGAATACTATACATTACAGAGTCTAGTGGGTGTACCTAGGTTTCATTAAGTTGGTCATTCATCATCAGTAATATATACTCATATATATATATATATATATATATATATATATATATATATATATATATATATACATAAAAACTAAACATTCCCCAATTAATAATGTCAATTATGAAACTAGTCGCAACATTTTAAAGTGTCTAGCATAATAATTAACATTACCAAATTCTTAGCCATTAGGTAGTTATGCGTTTGAATTGTATGCACTTTCTTTAACGTCATCAATTTCTTAACGGTTAAACCAGTCAAACTTTTAAATCTCTCATATGTGTAGAACACCATCACGCTCTCATGTACATTTCAACTTTACAGATGCTTTTTCAAGTTATAAACTCCTTGCCGTTATAATTCAAAAATGAGAACAATAGTAACGTGATCATTTGTAAAGACACTAAAACTAATACCGCCTGAAGATGATTTGACGATTCAAATCGAAAGTACTTGCAAAAAAAAAAGAATGCAACAAGAAACCCATGGATCATATTTACATCAATTTGACCGAAACATTAGATGGACAATTCGGAAAATTGAAAAAATAAAAAAAAGTCGCATCAAACAATGTATATATATATATATATATATATATATATATATATATATATATATATATACATTTACATGTATATTTTTTCTATTTTCTTTTTAAGTTCTCGGGTCATTTTTAAAATGCTGTCTCAAATGCACCCATTACGCTACCACCGACTGTGAATGAGATTGCTCCAATCTCGAACCATTATGATTATGACACTTAACTACTATAGTTGTAAAGCCTGATTATACGGGTGACGAAGCTAAAATTGGCAAAACAAACAGGCCAGTTCTTTGTCTTTCCGGTGCAGACATTAATAATAGAGCGACTTCCCTTATTCCCAGTCCATTTTCCAGAAGGGCCCGACTTTGAATAGATAATTGGTGGCAGGTTGGCATGCGAATATTCCCATCTCAGAAAAGATTAATGTCCCTTGCTACGCCGTGCAAAACGTTATCCTGGATTGCGGTATGAAGGAAAAAAAACACGCTTCTCTGATGATCTATGAATAGCCTCAGCATTGCCATGTAGTGCAGGCTCTCGCAAAAGCTTATCGGTTTTGTAATTCACAGCGCGCTCATCGGGATCTGCGTTATTCTGTTTTGCTCAATGGGCTTTTGGAAAACCTTTAAGATATAGACTGTTAAGAATAGCGTGAGTTATGGGTTGTACTAAGAGAGAAAGGAGTTGCACTTTACTTCGGCTGCTAATGGAAAAACACTGCTTAAAACGACTTCAATAACTTACAGCAGAATATCTTTTAGTTCTGTCTATATCTATATGCTACTAAAAGTCCATGGATCGTTTTGCTTGATTGTTTTTTAAGCTTTCTTGGTCTCGTACATCAATTAAAAACAGAGGATGACATAACCGTTCATAGTATGTGTCGTCAGTAAAGGATGACGTGAACTGTTAAAACAGTGGGATGGGCAATTATCGCGCAGAGTAGATGACCTACACAAATATATCGTCATATACCAAACCAGAAGGAGAGGGGAAAAAGAAAGTGATCTTTCGGGTCACAGGTTGCATTTTAGACTTTTTTTACATGTGACTTTTCCAGCGGTTAGTCAGCTTATGCAAGTTCTAAGTTTGCGATATCTTGGATTTTGTTAGTGTCCCTGGGAATTCAAACTGCATTTTCTTTGTTTGTTTAAAATGACTCAAAGCTTATTTAGACATTATATATATATATGTATATATATATATATATATATATATATATATACATATATATATAATTTATAGTGAGAAAGAGAGGGAGGGGGAGATTGAAAGGGAGAGAGAATATAAGAAATACTAACACAACGGGTCACGGGTCGTCTATTATAATACTAAATGTCGGTGGATCTTGCTTGCTTGCTATATTGCTTCCTCGAGGGCTTGTGATTATCTAGACTTGAGATGTATATAGATTTACTTGAAAATGAATGACGTCATGAATTATGAAAGCTTTTAACAGCTATTATACTGTTGCTACTTTAGAGCAAACATATATATTACAGCCTCTCTTGTTGCTTTCAAACAACTATAAACAACTATTTATGAAAATTGCATCGTGAAGTCATAATAACTCCTCTCTCTCTCTCTCTCTCTCTCTCTCTCTCTCTCTCTGTATATATATGTATATATATGTATATATATATATATATATATATATATATATATATATATATCATATATATATCTCCGTTCCCATATCTTTTTCTCTACCGCTTTTTTGTTTCTCTCTTATTTTACTCCTTTCTCTTTATTTACAAAATTTATTATCAATATATAAATCTACTACAAAAAGTGAACTGTTGGGTCAACCATTGAGCTTGTGTTTAGATGTTTGAATCGAGAAAAGGGGAGTCTACAATGCCAGTTAAAGGTTAGAAAATAAATACAACATTAAATATAACCTCTTTTTACTTGCTATATCTTCCTCTTTTTTCTCGTTTTCTCATTCTTGCCTTTCCTTTCCAATTTCTTGTAGAATAGTATAACTGCTGTAGTTATATTAAAATTTCTGCTTGAAGGAAGCAATATTTACATATAAAATATTCGAGTCTTTTATGTCGGAAAGTTTCAATCTGATTCTACATTTCTTCCCCCAACCTTCAGTACGAGAACGTTATGGTCGGATATGTACTGCTTGTTTATTTTAATACGATGTGAGCGATAACAGAGTCCGTGTATCTCAAAACAATTTTTCTTTGCTTGCCACACTCTCGATGGGTGATGA
>OY744540.1:83836235-83841235 GCA_963556195.1 Sepiola atlantica
GTATATGTATATATGTATGTATATATATACATATATATATATATATATATGTATATATATGTATATATATGTATATATATATGTATATATATATACTCATATATATATATATATATGTATATATATATACATATATATATATATATATATATATATATATATATATGTATATATAAAGTTTTGAATACGTTCATCCAACACTCTTGACTAGTCTTCTAGCTGTGCCAGCTTCTAAGTACATATAGATCGTAATTTCCTTTAATTACGTGACAGTTTCCGGTGGTCGAGTAGATATGGCGCTTACTTGCAGATTCTAGGGTGACTCTGTGAACCAGGTTCGCGCCTTCCGACCGTCTGAAATTGATACTTTCCTGCACTGATGTGAGAAATAGTCTGTAGGTATAAATAATGTTATATATATATATATAAGTTAGGCATGTTTATATATCTGCATGTACAGGATTCACTAAACCATTTATTATGAATTTTGCAACAGAGATACGAAGCGTGAGGTGTCCCAATGTTTACTATATTTATAATTCAATTTAGATTTATGCAAAGAGGGTAAATAGAGGGCGAAGCCTTTCGTTAAAATTCAGATATATTGAATACGAGCGGAGAAGACACACGTAGATGATAATACGCTTAACTCGTTTAAATAATTGAGAAATTCCGAGTGGAAAGATGTATTTGTCCTCTTCGGAAACACTCCAATATAAAATGGCTTCCTTCGGTTAACGGTTTCTGTGCATTGGTTTTTTTTTTTTTAATTCTTCTGATTTATTTTTAATCAAAACCTTTTCGGTTTGTTTTCAACGAATGTTGACAGCTTGCTGCCGTGTAAGCGCGAAAGGTAATTTATTGGATTTTGCGATATTAAAAATAAGATTTTTACGAAAGGGCGAGTCCTACTTTTAACAATGAAAAATTGTTTTAATAAACGAAATAACGTTCATCATTAGCTGAAAATGCGTCTAGTTATAATGACCAGTGATGTTTCAGAGCCTTTTATCATTGTACAGTATCAAAAATGAAATACCCCCACAAATGATGTTGATTATGATTTGCCTGTTTGATATGTTAGCGCGGGAAAAATAAGAACACGTGACTTTTAGTTCATACGGAAATTAGAGTATATACCAATTTTTTTATTTTTTTAACATGGTTCACCCCAAACAAGGCAGGCGGCCACTGTAGACATAAGGGGCTACTGAGACAAAAGAAAAGTCGAGAAGGTTGGAAAGGGGTTAGCCTATATTGGGATCTGCGCAGCGAGATGTCTGTGTACATTAGTTTTAAATATCTGCATGTCAGTACTGTCGAGGAAACAGGGGGCAGGGAGGAAGTTCCAGAGGTCAGCAGCACGAGGAAAGAAGCTATTTGAGTAGAAGGCTCTCCGGCATCTGGGGACCTCCACAGTGAAGGAATGAGATTCAGCTTATTGTCGAGTTAGTCTAGTGAATTTACGTCGAGGGGGGACCAGAGTAACCAGTTCATCGAAACTACGCTCTTACTCTCTCTCTTTCTCTCTCTCTCTCTCTCTCTCTCTCTCTCTATCTATCTATCTATCTATCTATCTCTATCTATCTCTCTCTATCTCTCTCTCTTTCTATCTATCTATCTATCCCTCCTTCCGCACAGGTTACGGATAACGTGCAATGATAACTCTTCACAGTGTGTATTTTAGTCTAAGGGTTTTGCTTAGGAACCCGATTATATAAAGAGCTACACATTTCTCATGATGTATATTCGATCTGAAACAGAAATACAAACGTGTTAACGCGTATGTTGCCGAATAGTCGATCGAGTATACAACTGCGCCTTTTAAACGTATGCCTACACCATCTTTGCCAGTGATGGCCACCATGGATACGAGATTTTAGGAGTGAAATTGTGAAATGGATTAAAGTACAGCGGTCGTTCTCTTTTCCAGCGAGATCTCGAATCACACCGACGTCTAAAATGACTTTCGTAAGGGACAGCACCCGGCTTCGGAGAAGTAGGAATAACATTTTAAAAAATTATTAATCAGTTGAGCTGCGTATTTAGGGAATACATGGACTTACTCAGACACAATAAATAAAGTTACGACTAAGTGTCATAGCAATTATTGATGGTAGTTTTGGCCACAGAATTAAACGCATACTTTCTGTAACATACTTGTGTTAATACACTTTTTAGAAGTATATGAGTAGGTTTGTCTTGATTATTACCGGTCCGTCAACGCCACCACAGTTATGTAGATTAAATAATGACATATGAAACAACAATTGCAAGAATGATTGTTCAACTTACATTTAATGAAATCCTTGTTGAATTATCCGTTTCTTATGAATTAATGTTCCGTTTTACTTACCTGAAAATATGAAAAAGAAATACTTATTTTATTTGAACGTCAAACTCGAGCACAATTATGTGAAACATAACAGACATCAAATAAGTATTAAGTACTTTTATTGTATTATGTCAATCTCTATGATCTACTTCTGAAAATACAAAAACATTACATATCAAAAGCACAAAGTCTACAAATATAATACAAATCAGGCGTATATTTATAAAGTATAAAATGAAGAGAGAAAGAGCGATACCGTATGTTACACTAGGAGTGATGTTGCGGTGTTCTTAATTTAAAATTATGTTCATTTTTTGGTCCCCCGATTTATAAAATTGAGGGACTTATGTTTTGAGGCATGTTCCTCCGTCCGTCCGAATTTTTCTCCGCAACGATCCATTGAATTTCTCTGAAATTTTGCATCAAGTTGTAACTTTGGTCAGGTTTGAAAGTGACATTCTCCGATTTAAAAAAAAATCTGGTTAACCCCCTAGGGGGTCAAAACGCCCCGAAATGGCAAAAAATGACATTTTTTGCTCCATAACTTTTCATCCATCCATTCAATTTCTCTAAAACTTGGCCAATATGTGGAGGCAATTTTTCCTAATAGAAAATAAGTATCGCTAACATTGGAACAAATCTGGTTCGCGCCCCCAGAGGGTCAAGAGTCCTCAAAATGGCAAAATATGACCCTTTTCTCCCATAACGTGTGATCCATCCATTCAATTTTTCTGAAACTTGACCAAAATGTAGAGGCAATTGTTCTGGATATAAAATGAGCATCCTCGACCTCAGAAAAATTCTGGTTCGCGCCCCCCATGGGGTAAAATAAGGGTCAAAAATACCCCAAATTGCCCAGATTTATTGCATTTTACACTCACCACATCGAGTCACATAACGAGGGGGGGCACACACGCACGGCTTGTTACAATTGAGGGGAGCTGATAACGTCAATTATTTGTATGTTGAGAAAGTAATAAACTTTATTAAAACATGATACAAAATGCATTAACTTTTATCAAACGATTAAATTGAATTTACGTTCTATTCTGTTTTAGTTCGATTTTTTCTAAGAAAAATAGCATCGCATAACAATCGAGAGTTTGAATAATCGGCTAAGAATATGTTCAGCAGTCAGCGGTGAATTTCAAAAGTCAGTAAACGCTATATTACGTTCCCACCAAGCGATTTCTTAACTATCCTTCATTTTTGACAAAAATACATTTTATGTTGTTTATTAAATAAAGTTAAGAATGGTCTGCTAAATAATAACGTTATTATTTAGAAATCCATTCTTAACATGGAAAAGAGAGGCTTTGTTAAACATATTTTCTTTTTAGTATTTGTAAAAAAGAAAACATTCTAATTATAATAAATATGTTTGTAATAAAAATAACATTCAAAATTCCCAATGAAAGAAATCACTTTTAACAAATGTTTATGTGTTGAACTAGAGTTTCGTATGCGTAAAATACACAGTCAACTGATTTTCTCAATTCACCGTTGACTTCTGAACACATTCTTAGCGTATAGTGGCAATTCTCGATCTGTAGGCCATCATGCAGAAAAATATCAAGATACTAAACTAACAAGAAAAGATGGGATGGTCACAGGAATATGAAAGATCTATACAATAATGCGCTAAAGCATTTCATGTCCGTACGTATGTTATCACCTTTCACCTACATTTTTAATAAGATCGTGTAATAGCCAAAGATTAAATGCAACGCAAAAGACTAAATCAAAATGTAATGATGTCCTTAAGGTAATGTTCTGACTTCACCCATTTTGAAATTAATTGTTTCTAAATCGAATGCCGTTATTTTAACTGAAGAATCTACTATTTACATTGGCAACGACAATTATTTATACGGAAGAAGAAGTATACAATATTTTTCTGTATATTTTTAAACGTGAAGTGTATATATTATTTTAAGATATATATTAAGATTAACAGTAAATTATTCCGATAAATAAGAGTTTACGGTGCTGAAATGATCAACATCGCTGACTGACGGCCTGGGAGTGCCAAGTTCGAATCCAGTCAGCCCCATAAAAATCACTTTCATTTATGGATGTTGGCTATCTGCATCAGGTCCCTCCTGTAAATACCCCATTCTAAAAAAAATCGACAGAACCAATGTCAACGACAAAATGACGTCAGTCAAAAAAGTCGTAGTGATGCATACGAAGTTATTTTTATACAATAGATGAAGAAATCAACCGGGTATTTCAACGGTGTTTCGAGTTTTCTATATAATATTACGCTACGGCATTTCATGTTCGTACGTACGTTATCACCGTTCACCTACATTTAAAAAAATAAGATCGTCCAATAAGCAAAAATGGGGATGGGTAATTAATCTAATGTCGTTACGATGAATAATTTCGACTTCACCCATTTTAAAATGAATCGTTCCAAAATCAAATTAGGTCGCTTCGTAAAGTAAAAGAGTAACATTTTTGATAAATAACTGCCAGAAAGCAAAATCGGTTCCATTAATTTTGCTAATATTTTGCTGATAATTATTGTTACAGTAGGAAAGCAAGGAAATTTATTGTTAAAAAAATAATTGTTTCGATTATAAATTTAAAAAAAAACAGAGAGATATTCGTTTTAAAGAATAATTTGCTGACAATGACAACTATTTTTACGGAAGGAAAA
>OY744540.1:83846235-83861235 GCA_963556195.1 Sepiola atlantica
AATAAAATAATAATAATAATAATAATAATAATATATTACCCTTAAGACTACCGTATGATATGATCATTTTCATATCAAATAACATTAATTATAACAATAATAATAATAAAAAAATAATAATAATAATAATAATAAAAACGATAATAATAATAAAAACGATAATAATAATAATAATAATAATAATAATAATAATAATAATAATAATAATAATAATAATAATAATACTACTACTACTACTACTACTACTACTATCTAAACACTACACCCAAGAACTATTCTGCAATATGGTAGCTAGCAATAAAATTATATAGGAATTAAAGTTGCATTAAAAAATAAATAAATAAAAAATAAAGCTTAAGTACCTTTGGTACCAGAAAGGTAATTAGATAAGAGGAAGGAAACCTACCCGTACATATACAAATACCCAATATATATATATATATATATATATATATATATATATATATATATATATATATATAGAGACTTCCACTTCTGTTTCACTCTCTTTGCATAAACGAAATCAAACTTAATATAGCCAACGTTACGATCTCGTACGCATTGCAGATGTGCTCCCAAATTGATAACTGTTAATTAATTAGTTTATGAGTGAACCTGTACATACAAATATATAAACATATATAAAAACATTACTTTATATAGACATATATGGTTGCTGACAAATCAACTCTGATTAAGTTCCCCTCTCTGACTAATACCCATTTATTACATTTTCAATTCAAATTACTCCGAATATTACTTTCAAACCATCATGGTATACCATCTAAATCAAATCAGATGTTATTATTCATCCAATCAACACACGATAGTTGATTCATAGATGAACCAACTTTCAGTTAATTGACTGTTTCACCCGGTTTAATGAGAGCAAAGAAAAACGCATATAAACAGATGATGGAGGATGTATAACCAGCTGATAGTTATCGTACTAGCAGATGCACAAGTCCTTGTTAGAATGTCAAATGAGTTGAACATCTATTATTAGTAAAACTGTGATCACGTTGCTTGATTTTCACCGGAATCACTTCACCTGTACCTGAAAGGTTTTTAGGTTGTATGAGGAAAGACGAATGGCCTAAATACATGGCGAATATTGATAGAAATACCGAAACGAATAGGATGGTGTAAATTCACGAAGAGAAAATGAGAGATAGAGAGGGGAATTAGGAGAGAAAAATAAATTAAAAGAGAGAGAGAGAGAGAAATTAGGGGAGCGAGAGAGATTAGGGGTGGTATATAGTCTGTTCTGATTATATTTATTTACTTGTGTGTTGCCTGTTGTATCTGTTAGCTAGAATACGAAGAGCCAACATTCGCAGGATGCCGACTGGGTCTCCCATGTTCGCTAGCAGACAAGCCCCTGCTTATAATTACGCTCAAATCGTTCTTCCGAACCCTACGGCGTCTATATTGTTTGTGTTATTTCATCATTTTTTTCTGTGTATGTTACAACACCATAACCAGGCTTATTTTAGCTGTGATCATGTCACAGGGATATCTCATACGTAAAAGTACTAGTGCCCTATCACACACATTGTACGCATTAGATATTTACAATACAGCATGTTCATTGTTTGGGTGCACTATAACATGGAAAGTAATAATGTTCGGGCGCATATAGGCATCAAGCATATAATCCTGAAGTTATGGCATCGATTTTCCAAACACCCTGTAAATATCTGTAGATATTGATATGTTGGCAATCATGCCAGGAACTGATTCATTCATAATTAAGTTCATGGGTAATTAACAAATGCTAATGATCAGACTAACTGATATGCATTTCTTTACACTGAGTAAACGTGGTTTAATCATCTTCCGACTCACGAGAAACCAGATTCTGAATTTGTCCATACAATTAATTAAGAAGCCGATAGAAAGACTTTCACTAGAAAAGCCATCTACATATAATAGTCAAAACCGTGTTGCAGAAACGTATCGTTTCGTAGAAACCATTTCCAATATAATAGTCTACATAATATAACGCAGATTTTCTTTAAAACATGATAATTTAATAATGTCGACAGATAAAATGAACACTATACTAAAGCCTGTTAATTAACGTTTGTTTACGTAAAGCTGTTTCCTATATATTACACAAAATACATGTTAACATATCCATTGGTTTTGCAATTTAGTTATACTCGAAAAAACTTTCTTTTTAATTGTTCTAATGAATCCTTTTTTTTTTTAAATAACTCATCTTCAACTTTACTCCTCTCAAACCTAATGTTGTTTTACTTCAACAACTTTTATTATATACGCTGTCTATCACTTGAGTTTCAATCTCTCTCTATGTATATGCGTGTTAGCATTAGTAATACAAAAATAAAGAATAAATCTATTGGAATGAATATCACAGTAGGCAGTTATACAGTTTAATTGATATATATATATATATATATATATATATATATATATATGAAAAAAAAATGGAAAAGCGGAAGACCTTTTCGCTCAACGTTTCGCCCAAATTTCACGTGGTCTTTGACAAAGCACGTGAAATTTAGGCGAAACGTTGAGCGAAAAGGTCTTCCGCTTTTCCATTTTTTTTTCATACCGTCGGATTATTTTTATCCTTTCATATACTCATATATATATATGTATATACATATATATGCATATATATATATATATATATATATATATATATATATATATATATATATATATATATATATATATGATATTTATTAATCAATATTAATTATTAATAACATACAGAGATCGATGTTTCATGCGTACGCAATATTCAATTCAGGAAGTAAATTTCCGACGGTTGGCGGTCGCGAACTCCGATCACAAATCGCCACTGATTTGCAGTCAAGAGCGTTTCCCGTTGGCAACCTACAAATTAGCTTAAAATTAAGGAGGAATTTAACTTTGTAAATACCAAGTCGGCGGGTATTTTACAACATATATATATATATATATATATATATATATATATATATATATATATATATATAATTTATTATTTATGCATACACGTATAATATTATAAGGTGATATAGTATATTGTGTATCAATTTTCAGTATTTACTTCAACAGTGATCAATACTTGAGTAGAGCTTAGGAGTAAAGTATGAAAATATATTTATGGCAATAGAGCTATACAAGAACATCCGGGTATGAAATGCGGACGCATCTGTGTAGCTTTATTGACATTAATAAATGTTGATACTTTACTATATATCTGTTTTTACTGGTTCCATTTTCTAACAAAATACTTATTATTTTCTACATTATAATTCTTTCTCCCGGTTACAGTTAAATGTCTATGTAACCTCACAAAAGAGTTTCACGCGAATTTTAATATAGTTGATTTTATTATTGTTCATACAAATCTATAATATGGCATTATGTGACGAATCAACTGAAAAAATATACAAAACTTATAATGTTTACGATGTTACTTCTGTGAGAATTGCCGTCCGGAAAGAACACATTGGTATACGTTTTCATTGAGAGAACGCTTTCAGGCACTAATGAAAAGAAAATAATTCGAAGTAGTTTAATATCTGACAGAGAAGAAAATTAAAACGGACATCTTGTTTGAGGGCTCGTACGCGATGTAAGTGAAACTCGGAGACTGAAAAGAAGGAATTAAGAAAAAATAAAATCTGGAAAGAACAACAAAAACAGTGGTTTAGCGTGCGAGAGTGAGAGGGTGTAAAAGTGATAGAAGAGAGTGTGATGGGAGCTTGAGAGGAGGAGATAAAGAAGGGGAGAGAGATAGAGAGAAAGAGAGGGTTGAGGAGAGAGAGAGAACTGTACAGTAAATTGCAGAGGACGATAAGAAGAGCCAAAGTCTATTAGACTGACTACATCGTAATGCGCCCTTATCGAGAGGGTAAAAATCTGTGACCTTCGTCTTAAAATGACTTCGGCGATCAGTAAATATGAAGACAACGGTATGAATTGGAACTGACAGCTTTCGTGAGTGGCTGAAAAACTTAAATATATTTTGTTTGTACTTTTCGCAGATTATGAAGGGAAATCAACGTTAAGACTTATTTTAAAAAAATAAATAATAATATACATAAAAACCCCAGAATATCTTTAAGAAATATTCGCTTACTCTAGGAAAAAAAATCTTTATAGTCCACATTTTTTTGTGTGTGTTTTTTTTTATTCATCGTTTAAGGGAAATAAAATTCATACAAATTAAAGCAGTACGTATTGAAAGTCGCCGTAAAAATGTTTTAGTCAATTTATTTTGTTTAATATTATTTTAAGAGAGAAAAACGCCAGGGGATAAAGATTCGTTGAGAAAATGTGAAAAAAATAACTTTTTTTTTCTTTTGCGAATTGATCTTGAACAAAAAAATACATTATTTGAAAGATCGATAAATGTGTTCACAACTTAAATAATGTTACTGATATTTTGTATGTTCATCTATTATCCATTTTCGAAATCGCTTTTTTTATCGAAATTTTGAAAACTTCTTTTGAAAATCTCACACAATATATAATATAAATTTACAGTTAAAATGCCCAAATATTTCATTAAATACACCCCTCAATATGCCTATCGCAAGTAACTTTTGACCATTATATCCAATTTAATCCAATTTGTATCATTTAGATAATTCAAATAATGTTCTAATCTTAGGTATTATTGTCACAACGTTTCGATCAATGTAACCTCGACCTTCTTTAGGTGCATTTTTGTCGAACTCGAAAATGTTGATGTCGAACTTGGAAGTCTGTACGGAATTTCTAATGGAATAATTTATTTAACTCTCAGCAGTAGCTTACTCTCGTTGTGTCAGCCATGAGCGGTTAGGTGTCTTAAATGATTCGTAATTGTATTCTTAGTATCGCCGCACTGAGGATTGAACCTTCACCCTCCATAACACTGTCACTTAGAACTGATTTTAATTAACACTTATATGCGCAACGCATTGCGGACAATTACAAATACACGCTCGATGCTTAGAAAACAAAAGCACGCTACTTCCGTGGATTAAGTACATGGTTTCATTGGAAATTCCGTACGGATTTCCGAGTTCGACATAAATATTCTAGAGTTTTACAAAACACACCTGAAGAAGATCGGGAGTTACATCGACTGAAACGTTATGAATGTAACATCCAAGATGAGAACAGTAGGTTAAACAATATTCATTAGAAAACATCTTCTAGAAAAAAAATGAAACATTTTACCAGTTCTATCTTTAATATGTTTAAAGCTATTGTAACTTGCTTTGGGAAGTTTTTCCGAAACGTTTACTTCTGTTAGAAAAGGATTTAATTATAGATTTCGTTTTTTTGTAATCTTTCGTGACAATGGATAACCAGTTAGAAAAATGTGTTTCGAATTATTAATACCCTTTTAACTATTCCCCGGTCACAATTAAGTCATGGGTAGAGGTGGTGAATTCAATAGTAAATGGTCTGCCATATTTTCGATGTAGATTTCAAAAATTAGATTTATTAACCATTTTTTTTTAATTATGAAGTAATATATTTTAGGGACAAATTGTTACATATAATAAAGAACAGCAATAACGTTAAATAATTAAATGAATTACGAATGAATGGTAAAATAAATTAAGAGGGACTTTTTTTGATGAAATATTTGACATTATTTGGTATGTGGATTCGATAGCACCACTCTCATTAAGCCTATCAAGGAAGGAAGGGATTACAAGGCTGACTGACCAACAAAGTATACTGCTTTTACTAGCAGATGATGGAATGGCTAAAGGTTAAAAATGCATTGTTCAAGGTTAATCTACACATGATATTCTAGTTCAAGAGCTGGTTTTAAAATATTAAACTTCTATCAGACTTCATGCAGAGTATTGCGCACAGGCTTTGGTACCACAGTCTACAAATGAAAATTGAAATGGAATATTTAAATAGAAAATTGTACAATTAATAAAAATAGTAAAATATTACAATTAAATAGAGAGTTAACATCATAATGTATTACTTTATTATCGAAAATGAATTACAGGTGATGTAAATGAAACATTCAAAACAATTAAAGGGGATTTCGAACCATGATTGAAGTTTTTTAAAATTTATTTGAAATCAAGAAAAACATCTTCGATGTAGATTTAAAAAATAGATTTATTAACCATTTTTTTTTAATTATAGAGTAATATATTTTAGGGACAAATTGTTAGATAAAATAAAGAACAGTAATAACGTGCAATAATCAAATGAATTACGAAATAATGGTAAAACAAATTAAGAGAGACTTTTTGGGATGAAATATTTAACATAATTTGGTCCGTATATAAATATTATGTTATTATTGTATATGCACTGTATTATGGGTTTAATTAAGACGATAGTAAGAAACGTAGAGTTCATAAGAAGCATACCGGATACTAATGATGGGTATAATCATTCCTTGAATTAAAACTCATATTTTTGTTTAGAAAAGTTGACAGTTTTTACTACAGGATGATTAAATAGAAGACTTTAATGAAATCTATTGTTAAAGCCGTTGGAAGAATGCTTGGATCATTCTACCGCTTCAGAAAGTATCTTATCGATCGTGACGCAATCCCCTACCTGTATGAGAGACAAATACGTCCTAAGATAAAGTACTGTTGCCACATCTAAGAAGGTGCTATTCAGAGCATATTCCCTACTCTGACATAGTACAGAACCGACTTTTAAATCTAGTGAGGGATTTTATATTTTATTTCTACGCCCCTTTTCTCGCAGAAGAGTGGTTGCTATTATTTCTCTACGCTATCGTTATTTCTATGGTAAACGCTCCACTGGGCTCCAATCTATAGTTTCTCATGTAAAATATTTACAACGAAATTTGTCTAGCTACAACCACTTTAATAATGTTTCCTCCTTCCTTTGTGTACCTAAAACGAAACGGACCTTCCATGAGCAAAGTTTTATTCCAATAACTAATCGTATGTGGAGCACAATACCACGGGTCTACTTCTCAGCTGGTAACAACAAAGTCGTTTCTAGATGCACTGCTAGCAAAGTCTACACACTTTCAACCATTGTTACAATCATTAAGGTGCTGTATCACTGTCCATCTGACTAACCCAATAGCCCTTATCCTCGAGTTGCCTTTGGGTCTTGATAAGTGACGAGTCATAAGTACATTACAGAATGCACGCTGCTATACAAGTTTCGCATTCTAACATGCAAGAAATATCTGACGAAAACGCAGTATCCGAAATGTGGGTACTATTATTGATCAGCATGGTCAGTATGATGTTTAACATGAATGCCTATCGACCAAAGAAAAATTGCCTGACCCCAGAGACATGTGTCAGAAAGGCGGTCGGTAAAATAATAAACAGTTCGATTAATGTAATTGGAGATGCTTCCGAATGCAATATTTTTTCTATACACGTCGGATTCGATTTCATGCCTGGCCCTTGCCAGAGAAAAAAAACCCAATGCTTACAGCCATCACACATTGTTTGAATGGAAAATAATGTTTTTTCTCAATCTTTTAAAGCAAATGAAATACTATACAATTTCTGATATATAGTATTACTGGGAGGTGGCAGCGGTGAAATGGATACCGAGATCGACTGAAAACTTGACGTGCAATGTTCGAATCCTATAGGTTCAATAGCACATTTTTACAGTATTCATTCTTGCAACGTCCTTACTGTAAGTATCTGATTCTAAGAAATAACGTGGGGAAACAATGCCAATAATAGAATCCAGCTGGTCCAAAAGTCGTACGATGCTGAGTCCTTCCAATTCAGTTGTTTATTAAAGCATCCCTATTTTCAAATTGATTCTAACAACTAGCTTTTACACGTTCCTTGAGCAGTGTCAGTACAGTACCTGGGTACGTCGATTTCTATCTGTACCTAGGTTCTACCGTCGATAATAACAATACGGCAGTAGATAGAAATTAACATAAGAAATTAATCCCAGTTACTCATCCTCTTTTTCTCAAATATAAAACATTGTTTGTGAAAGTTCAATAAAACATAGTTGTGAAATTTTCTGGAGAGAAATACGCAAGTTAGTATTTGCATGAGAGAGTAAGTAACTAAGACGAATCTCTATTCCATTTAAATGTATTGTCGAAAACATTAGATATTCTGTTTTGTTAGCCAAAAGCAGAATAGCTTTTTATGGTATGTCTACGTTTTTGCAAATTATTAAAAAGAACTGTTTTTAGAATATATTTATACAATGTATGTTAAAGTTATATTATGTTTAGTTCTAAAAAGGTTATGCATTAGAGGATAGTATCATGTGCGAAAGTACATATACTAATAAACACTCAGAAGAAGGAGTATTTATTTACTCCTCTGCAGGAGTTAGGTACAAGGCCAGTTTTATCTTACTCCCACAAGTAAGATGTGACCACAGCTTGGGTCGAGTAAGTGGGGTTTGAAAAGCCAGCGCCCGAGAAAGTGAGCACTCTGGCCATTTAAAAATTGCCTGGGAAGCCCCGTCGGCATTCCCCGGTAGGGGCACCTCAGGCAGTAAGCAATAAACTTACTCCTCCCCAAAGAGGGGAGGCGAAGCCTGGGAGGGTGGACCTCCTAGAACCGCACAGGACAACCCCACAGGCAGGTGGAATCAAGTCCTGAAGGACAAGACGACACCCGTGGGTTGATAACATCAGAACTACTTACACCTATACTATTTCAGAGTATTGTACAATAGTCTAAAATAGTATAGTTTCAGCTTCAGATAAACAAACACCAAATATCCATAACTTATAGATTTTTTTTTTCGCTCATTACGGTTGTTGTTATAAAAAGAACGTCTCGGTCATTCTAACATTTGCGGTCATGTTCAGGTGTTTTTTTTCGTTCTCGGTAAATTGAAGAAACTTTCTAACTTTAACCTTGATTTTATCTACTCGTACAAACTTGTCTCATTCTGTTCTCTATGTTTTTTTAACATATGTCTACCCAAAACAAGGCAGGCCGCCACTGTAGACGTACGGGGCTACTGATAATTAGGGTGTTAATTATACGCCTAATTCTATCAAGGGAAGTTGAAGAAGGGCGGATAGATAGTAGAGCAATCGTCGAAACATTGTGAAACTAGCAAAGACACAGATTGGTAAAACAGTTGAAGACATATGACTAATGTATGTGTAAACGATTCGTCACCTGAGAAATAAGTATAAAACTAAGACTGTATAACAGTGAAATATATATAGCGTCTAAAAATAAAGGTAGAGGTAAAGATATTATATCGTTAAAAAAGTGGTAAATATTGCATAAAACTAATTGTAGGAAAAAAGTGTATGTAATTAAAGATGGTCTAGAATGAAAAGATAGATGAGAGTTGTACCTCATTTTCGGAAATATTTAATATTGTAAATAAGACTGTGTTTTTAAGGGTGTTATTTCATGAAAGGTCAAACGTTCTGTTTTTAAATCTCCGAAACAGTTGCATGGCAAACAGCTAATGATCCCCGCGTTAATATTAGACGCGTAAGCTCTCCTGTTTTTGTTTTACTGTTAGATACTTAACCTCCCTTCTTTTTTTTCTTTTTCTATTTTTATTTTTTTTATTTTATTTTATTTTTTTTTTTTATTTACTTATTTTTATATTTATGAATTTCCCAACGAATGTTAAGTCTGCAATATCTTGGATTTAGTTAGTTTCTCTGGGAATTAAAACTGCATTTTACTTTTCTTTTTTTTTTGTTAAAGTGACTCAAAGCTTCTTTAGACTATATATATATATATATATATATATATATATATATATATATATATATATATATATATATATATATGTGTGTGTGTGTGTGGGTGTGTGTGTGTAATTCATAGCTTTTGTGTGTTCGTTTGCCTACACACTCCTATCAAGATTTTTCAGGTCCACATAACCATATATATCCTGAAACTATATTTTCCAGAGTACTTGGATGAGGATATTTTATTATGACCAAAGTATATCCAACGTTATCGCTTGGTTTGCGATCACACCGGACATCCACAAAAATGAAATACGACGTTTTAATTGATTTTTATTTTATTTGTAACTTTAAAATTATAGACATTTAAAATCAGAATAGAAATGATAATACGAGCTTAATGGGTTTGAGCAAAGTTACGTCTGGTGTATCTCGAGGTAGTCAAAGATCATGTTTTTATTGAATTCCTTTAAATAAATATAATTGTAATCACACACACTTTTGAGAACATACTTCGGCCAACTCATAAATAACTACTATGAAAAGTCTAACAAATTCGAATAATAAAGTTATTACGGCTGGGCGGAAAAGGACATATGTTTTTTTACAAAATCCCGAGCGATGCCGGGTCACCCTGTTATTAATTCATTGAAACATATAGGATTTACAATAGTACATAATTCAAGATTGTGATAAAAGTTTAAACGATCATTCATTTAGCTATTTAAGCACACATATACAATTCATATAGACAGCGATAAACCTGCCACTTAAATAAAAAATACGGGAACACGTGGGTTTTATACAGAAATACATTGCTAGTCACTTTGTACTCAATCGTAATTTCCATGAGATTTGCTTCATTTCTGGTACCTGTTCTAAAGACATTCACAGCAAGAACATCTTCTTATCTAAACGAAAAAAAGACTTCTTTTTTCCAACCATGTGCCTAGCGTCAGGTTGAAACTCCATGTACAGAGCTGTTTTGCAATGGCTTCCAATCGGTGGAAAACATTGCTGCAGGATTGCTACTCTGCTGATTACAACTGGGTCGACTTTAAATTCAATGTTTACAAATTCCTGCTATTCACTAAGAGTAATAAGACACATTTCTATAACATTGATCAATGTTAGTACTCCCATAGTGTTCCTCGAGTTTCGGCTGACATTCTATTCACGTCTCATTAATCCGTACCCTCGAGTGGCTTATGGCCCTGATAAGCGGTGACCTCGATAGGAAAAATATTTGTTTAAACTAACTGTGTTCTCCTAATATCTTGTTGAGAGTGCACGCAGTAAAGAACAAGCAGATGTGTCCTAAGCATTGTTTCAGTGTTATTTTTCGGACATGTTTGCACATTGAAAGGTAAATAGTGAATTCAGAAATACGTATGAATCGGTAAAACTTTTTGTTCTACTCGATTATGTAGTTACTATTGGTTCTCCAGTTCTTTCTAGAATCAGAAACTTACAGGAGGGACTTAGTGGATGTTGCCAACATCCATAATCAAAATGGTGATATGGAACTGACAGAATTCAAACTTGGCACACACACACACACACACACACACGGACACACACCTCGTCGGTTTACGCCGGAACCTATTTCTCCACAACTTGCTTCCAGAGAAAATATTGTAAATAACAACGAAACAGCCAAATAAGGATTTAAAAATATTGTAGAAGCAAAAAAACATCCGAATTTTTTGGAAGATTATCAAAACTTTGTTCTGAAAGCTTTTATTTTTATTTTTGTATTTTTTAGTCCCTGTCTGATTTTTTTTTTTGAAATTGAATTATGTGATCGACAGCTGGTGGCTCTACTAAGCGACTGGCTACCGAAAAAGAAAACATTTCAGGTTAGTTGACCTTTGAGCCGTCGACAAACCGTCTGACTTTAATTATGGGCAAAGACCCAGCAACGGTATTAGGTTTACTTCGGAGAGTGTTGGCCGAAAAGGAATGTTAAAAGTTCCGGTCTAATGCCATCTGCATCGATTGTTTGAGGCTTAAAGGGGCAACAATTTCTAAAATGGAAATCCGACCTTAGATTAAAGTTGCTAAAACATTTTCTCTCATAACGAACCGGAATATTTTGACGTTTTTTTTTTTTTAAATGGTGATTTTTTGTAGTACATTAAATCACACCATAATATATTTTTACGTATTAACAAATTGAAATCAATTATCTATACTTTATCTTAATAACATTTTTAAAGTGAGCTGCAAACATACAGAAACAAATTTGCTGTAAATCTTGTCCTGAATATATTAAAAAAATGTATGTAAGTTTCCGTGCATTTTTATACCTATGTGTGCACGCATATGAATATATACGCACATACAAGCACAGATATCCATACAATATACGCAGTTAATATGAGGCGAGTACAAAATACAAGTGAAATATCGTATAAATTATTTCAATAAATGTGTTAATTGGAGCCTGTCTGGCCCATTGTAACCCTTGATCTTAACTCCATTGTGGGTTCTCGCATCTCTCTTGTTGTCCTGTACCACAATTCTGGCCGAATCAGTAATGTCAGCTTCGCCTATGATCTGCTCGAAAATCGACGGTCTGGATAGAAGTATGAATGCATTGTAATAAAAGACGCACCCCAAAAGATACTGTGCTTTTTTTATATCCTTCACAGCGCAATTCATTTCCTTCGCCGTTTCTTTCTGTAGCTATTATTTATTTCTATTTTTTTCCACACGCTTCTCTTCATTCTTTTGTGAACTAGAACTCACATCATTGCATTGATTTCTCTTAATATTACTACTTTTTAGAAGAAATTCCTAAGAAATCTTGATAAATACATTCCTTATATATATATATATATATATCATGATTTTTTTTTTGGGGGGGTACAACATTTTAGTATCGCTAGCATGAAAGGAAGACGAATTTTAACGTTTATGATTAAAAGTTAATCAAGAAAAAAATGCCAGCCGACCGGTTTCGCCCTCTCTTAACAAAGGCTTTATAAAGGATTTGAAAAAAAAGAGTGATTTTAAAAAGGGGTGAAAAGAGAGAATACAGAACATAAATTAGCGTTATGGTATATGTATAATGGAGGATGAATCTTAGAGACTGATCACATCTAGTCCCAATAGACATTCCCTTTGCTTACAAAGGGAGGGACGTTTAAGACGAACGTGGATCGTCTCCAAGATTTTTAGATGGTATGATCAGTGAGCATGACTGAGAATGGTGAAGGAGTCTATGCTAAAATTCCTAGCGCACCGCGGGGTTTTAAATAAATGGTCTGTAATGGAAGACCCTTATGTGTTATTTTGAACGTCCGTTGAACGGAAGGTTTCATTCCTGATCTTACTCGGAATGTGCTGTTGGGCTCTACTATCCAATCTTAACATCGTCCTCCACACGTAGTCAGCACTGCAACTACATTAAAAATGATAAATTACATGATGTATATATATATATATATATATATATATATATATATATATATATATATAGAGAGAGAGAGAGAGAGAGAGAGAGAGAAAGTAAGAGAGTGATAGATAGATAGATGGATATGTGAGTGAGAAAGAAGAGTAAAGATAAAGAAGGAGACAGAAAGAGAAAAAGGGGAGAGAGAGAAAGAGATGTATATGATAATTATGGAAATATTATTTCCACACGAAGGAAAATAAAAAATGGAAACAACTAAATTATTAATCAACGTTTTGTCTTATTTCAAGATTTCTGAAGATGAGTAATTCGAAGAAATTACACACAGGTACAACATGACGAATTATGTGGTGCGTTGTTGACGCGAAAAGAAATGTTTTTTTTTTTTGTTTTTCTCAAACAAAACATTCATTAGATTTCAAAAAATTGCGATGTGATTATAACTTAGAAAATAATGCTTTTATCCATTTAAAAAAAAAACCCATAGTCGTTAGAATTCAAAATGGGGTGCGTTTATGAAATAAAATCAGTGTTTTATTTTGTATTTACTTTTTTAATATTGATGTTATGTACAAAGTATTGTTTGGAATGTGATGTAAAATAACTGATTTGGATCTAAATTCAAGTTCTGTTCGGTTAGACCTCATTTGATTACAGGAAATAACTTGTATAAGCCGTTATGTTGTTTAATAGTGTTAGAGTTTATAGTAGTGCTGATTAAAGAAGTATCCACAAAGATTTATTTGAAATGAATTTAATGAGTCTTGTTTGTTAAAAGTTAAAACATTAATCATGCTGTAATGAATGAGTAAGTTATTTTTTATATTTATTTCATGTTCACCAATCCTTTTCGTTAGTGCACGTTGAGTTATCATCGGATATACGTTCGTAATCGGGAATCGGAATGATCGGCTCTTTTAGGGTATAGAATTAATACAACATTTTTAGGCAAATTTCTGATTTCAAAAATGATTTTTTTGAAAATATACGCTCAATTTTCCATGGCTGGTACTAATGATGAAATGATAAATATTTATTGTTTAACACTATCAGTATAACTAAAATATACAGGTCGTGATAACGAATTCAGGCAAAATGTCTTCCCGTTAAAATTGCACAGTAAATTGGCACAGTAAAAAGTTGTAAAGATGGATGAATAGATAAAAATGGCACAAGTGAAAATATAGATAAATATTTCAGTATATGTTTATCACAATATCGGATACAATTCATGAAAAAGAAAGCATTAATAAGTGTTTTAAATTAAGAAGAAAATTATATTTACATTTCAAAGCAGATGGCGACATTCAGCTTAATTATAACCCAAATAAAAAAATGAGATTCTACTTTTGTATGCAAATACGCACAAACAATATGAACAACCTGAGTGACAATAATTTTAAGATTTAAAATGAAACATCAGTTTCGCATATACATTTAACGTAAATTATCATCCATTTCCGGACCTTTTACGAACAAAATAGCGTTTTAGCGGGTATGTAACCAGAATTGATTCTTTGTACTTTTAGGGGAGAAAATAAGAAAAAAACACAACCATTCATTTAATCTTCCACTTACTCTTAATCTTGATGGCAACTACAAACTTTGTGATTTGATCTGACATACAATTACGAGAAAAATATATGGCTATGGAATGAACAAAAAAAGAATCGAAAGCGGTAATTGTATCGGAATCGGGAATTTTGAACGGTATCAGGAATTAAATCGGAATAGGAACAAATATTGGAACCGTCTTATCACTAGTATATATATATATATATACATATATATATATATATATGTATATATATATATATATAATATTTCCAGTGAAGTTTTGTTCATAGGTGTTAGTTAACCAATCTTGTGAATTCTTACTGTGTTTCTGTACTAGTATTAAATAGCTGTGGATATAGGTGTAACTAACGTCCGGGACTCAAAT
>OY744540.1:83863735-83881235 GCA_963556195.1 Sepiola atlantica
CATAGACACACACACACCGAGAGACAATATGATTTCAGATATATTGATGTTAATAATAATAATAATAATAATAATAATAATAATAATAATAATAATAATAATAATAATGTATAAGTAATAAATGAAAATCTTATTATCTATATTTAAAAGCTTAACGGTAAATAGACACACTTGCTATTTGTTCAGTAATGGACAAATTCAGAATAAATTATTTGTAATTTAATTTTAATACAAGCGGGACCTGTGGAAATTCTACAGTTGTACCTTTGATCTGTTTATATTTATGGACGTCTATTGCAAACGCAAACATCACGATACTCTTGTACCACCTTTGTTCAAAATCAAACATATATATATTAGTATTCTGGTCAATGTAGCTTCACAATATATCTGCTTATGGTGGTGATCTATATCCAAAACTTTGTAGGGGTTTATGACATATACCCATTCTAGGCACGCCAGGCGCTAACAGAGACCTAACGATATTTACCGTTTACGCACAAAACATAAATTCTATCTGTTTATGAAGATGTAGACATTCCAAATGTATGCATGAAAAATATTACATCAGCGTATTATTGTATTGTTATATTTAAATAAATATTTCACACGTGTGTTGGATTCAAAATAGCATCAAAAGGTTACATATCCATGATTGAGATCTTTTGTGTGTATTTAATTCATGAAATGCTGAAATAATATCGCCATTTTATTTTCTTTAATTATATTTGTTGTGACCTTGAAGGACAGATAATAAATAAGACCACACAGTGGTATATTTACAAAAGTGTGTATTTACATTAGTGCAGGATATTATGTAACTAAGAAACTAGGTATTTACTTCCTTTATGTCGCAGGAAGATGTGGCACAAGGACAGACGGTGGGGAGAATCAAGCCAATATACGACCCTTAAACTCATTTAAAATACACCAAAGAAAGGGAAATTCGGATAATATTTATTAATTGCTGTCTGATACATATTAATCAAATTCCATAAAAATCAAATGAATATGAATTCTCATGAAGGGGTTCCACCCTAGTTTATGACTTTTTGCACAAAACTAAATTAAACTAAATATAGCCCATATTACGACCTATCACGCCAACTATCTTTGTTCTAAAACCCAAAATGATCGGCTAATTAGTTTAGGAGTGAATTATGTACATACAAATATATAAACGTATAAATATACATGACTTCATATAGATAGAGATTACTGGAAATTCTGGATAAAATATTATACAAAATGTTATGTTTTAATACGGTATATTTCAGTACAATGGTTTTTCTTGATTTTGTAAGCGGTAAATTGATAAGTTGATAAAAAATTGACGTAAAACACGTATAAAAAGCTTAATATGTGTGACATGATGACATAAACGCGTATATGGTACCATAACTTACCCGCAGACAAACATTTGTGTTAATACTTATATAAACATATATAGTTGGTAAAACATAAGTTTGCTTATGGATTTCCGCGTTCGGACTGATTTCCTCATATTGGCTGCCATGCTCACAACGTTTCAGCTGGTCTGCCCTCCTGCCTTCATCAGGTGTCCTATATCGAACTCGGGAACCGTCTGCCTTGACTCCCAAACGCAATCCCTTTATTGTCACGTGGATACCATGTTCGGATTCCATTTCTTTGCCTCTGGGACACAGTCGTTAATTTCCAATTGTTGTCAGTTCTGCTACTGTCGCCGAATGTTACTTTCACTGCCTTCACCCAGGATTGAACTTAGCACCTCCGGATAACTTGCAACTTTCGCGCCAACGGCTTCGACCTTACGGCAATGTATACATATGTATGCTTATCTGCAAAACCGTATTAGATTTAAGTAATATACAAGCGACATTCTAATGGCTACCGAAATAGTGTGTTTCAATAACTCTCTCGAAAAAGATATAAAAAAGGTTTAAACATTCTCCAACCGCGTGATAAATTAGCTAATTATGCTAAATTTTATTCATCACTTCACAAAAAATACTTAAGTAGTATCGACAAAGCTTAGCCTTGTTTGACAAAAGGTCAATATTTCATGTTCCTAGCGATTATGTAAGTCGCTCATACCACATTAAATCTGTAATGTCTCTATCGTAATTATTTTACAGATACCTGTAAAAAAGTATGACTAAGTGTATCATGCAATTATGTGGACTAGATTATAACGGCTGCGTTGAGAAACGGCTGCTTTCTTAGCTTAGGACCCACGCTAAAATCTACTTGGCGTCCATACTTTCCGGTGGTTTACGTAAACAACCGGAAAGTACTGACGCCAAGTTGGTTGACCTTCCTGCGTCCATAAAATAAAAAAACGAGGGTGGATTTATGAGTGGAATAAAACAAACCAACATGGAAAGTAACTAAAATACAATAATACATTTAGTCAAATTGTATAGAAAAAAATTTAACTATGAAATAAAAATAAACAAGTGATAAATTATATTTTTAAAATGTTTTTTTCAATTTTTAGCTGAAATTTATTTTTGGTTTGTAAGCAGGTAAAAATGGCGTCGTTAGGATTAGAGTTTTAGGTTAGGGTTTAGGATTAGTGATTTTTTACTGAGAATGATATTTGGTTTCGTTAGAGTTTAATGTTGCCGGTTAGGTATTAAAGTTTTGTCTTTGTTTTTTTTTTTTGCCTAAACATCTTTTTCTTTTGCTATTAGTTTTTCTTCCTGAAAAATGTAATCACTTCTTCAAGAGACGCAACAGCCAGTTATAGCTCGTGAAAAACGCTTTTCAGTACTTTCGCGTTTCTATCAGTTGCAATCGCGTTTAAAATCAGTAAAATATTAAAATATATATGCTTATTTTCTCATAATTTGATTGGCTAACCGCTTCGGTACTTTCCGTTTGTTTACGTAAACATCCGGAAAGTACCGACACCAAGCCGATGTTTGCGTCGGTTCAGTCTTAATCTAACAAAGTAACAAAAATCTTCTCGCGGAGGAGTACAACTCAAAAAGTACGCAGGACCCTTTATAATTCGGGATTAAAATCATTTAGACTTCCAAAAAATTAACTTAAGCATTTTAAGTGCAGTTAGGGATTGCGTAACATTTGCTTCACGATAAACTGCTCGATGCGTAGACACCATTTTCTGGGGAAGTAAATGCCTCTTTAGACAGAAGGCATACTATTTAGTAGGTGCATCTCACAGTACGAAATCATCCAATAATCAATAGACTTAAAATGGCAACATATTATCTCTTTAAAAATCGGTCTTCAGTACGAATCTATATTATTTCATCAGGGAAGAAAACAGACGTCACTAAATTGTGTTTTGTCTGACGTTGTATTCTCATTGCATTATTATCTTTCTGTGTTTTCTATTACTTGCTTCAGTCTTAGACTATTTAAAATTAATTCTGATTTAATTGGATATGGCATCTTCTCTGATATGATACTTACTATGCGTTTGTTTTCCACACCCGCTCACACACAAACATATACATATATATATATATATACATATATATATATATATATATATATATATATATATATATATATATATTTATATATATAAATATATGTGTATATATAGATATATAAATATATATATATATATTTATATATATAAATATATGTGTATATATAGATATATACATATATATATATGTGTATATATATACGTATATATATATATGTTAGAAAATGTATATAGTATAGACACACAATATTAAACATTGTGTAGAGTATATATATATATATACAGTATTTAACATTATACATACATAATACAACTTATATATATATATACATTGTATATATACAATATATATAGATTGTATATATGTATATATATAGATTGCATATATCTATATGTATACATATACACTATATGTATATATATATATATTTATATATATATATTGTGTTTACGTGTATGTATATATTTACACAATATATATAGATGGTATATATATATATATATATATATATATATATATATATATGTGTGTGTGTGTGTATAAACGAGGTTCAACACCAGCATTATGAAAAAACAAAACAAATATAGGAATCGCGAAATGAAGTAATTATTTAATGAATAAATAATTATGCTTGTTAAATGATTTTTTCGGTCTGTCTCTCTACATATATATATATTTACATATATATATATTTACATATATATATATATATTTACATATATATACAAATATATATATATATATATATATATATATATATAAATATACATATATATTTACATATATATATATATATATATTTACATATATATACAAATATATATATATATATACACATATATTTACATACATATATATATATATATATATATATTTACATATATATATAAATATTTATATATATATATATATATATATATAAGGAGATTGTAGTTTGCTTGAAGCATTGCTGGTAAATGTATGTGCAGATTAGTCGTCCGAGGCTATATCAATGCGATGTGGTTGCCGTAAGATGGAAAAGTGAAAAGAAATAAACGCAGGGAGAAAGTGAAACTCAAAACGATTTATCAGTAATTTCAGGAAAACTGATTAAATACCAAATAGTAAATACTGTACGGTAAGTAACAGTTCCGCAAAGGGTAATCTTAAATTTTCGAAAAAAAAACTTTCATTATCAGAAGACAACAATAAAAGACCGAATGGGTCGAAGAAAAACGGGAAAAACCGGTGTCAGATCATCGAAATACGGCAGAAAACAATTGGAAGTAGGAACGCAGAAAATGTCAAAACTCTATTAATCAATCATATAACTAAAGTTAAAATATTATAAACATTTGTTTAATAATATACCAATTTTTATAATTTTATTATGTTTTATTTTATATGATTCATCAATTAATTTTTGTTTCTCTTTTATTCTCTTTATTCAATTCAAATTTAAATTCACGTGTGGGCTGTTATTGTCAAAGGGGGATAACTTATTTAAAAATATATATTTAGAAATGAGATTTGAAATTTGAGAAGGAATTTGAATTGTGAAATGGATCAAAGCCAAGGAGGGGACCGTTGTAACAGGGGAAGGGGGGAATAAGAAGAGATTATGGGGAAGGGAGGATATGGAAACAAAATAAATAAGATAAAAAAAAATACAAAACAAAAAATAAAAAGTAAACAAATAAACAAATAAACACACAAAAATCAAGATAAACAAATAAAAATAAAAATAAAATAAAAATAAAATGTACTATTTATTCTTACATTCACTCTTTCTTTCATCTTTCTTTCTTTTTTTAAAAAATTTTTATAGTTAATTTAAGAAGAAAATATTCCTAGAAGTAAATTTGTATAAATTTATTCTATCTATTGACTCATAGAGTCATCTATTTTACATTCATTATTTTTCTTTTTTACTTTTTTTTATTTTTATTTTTTTTTTCTTCTTCCTCAATTCTCCCTTGTTATTATGATCTATCAATATATTTAATTTATTCTTTTATTACCATAATCTATTTTTCATTTCTTTTCTTTTATTTTCTTTATTTATCTATTTCTTTCTATTCTTTCCTTATTCATCCTAATTTCAATCTTTTATTTCCTTTATTTTAAGTTTCTTATTTTCTACTATTATTTTATTTTATAGAGCATACACATACACACACATGAGAATACACCCATATTCACATACATGAATATATGCATACCCATAAAATCACTAGGTCTAAATGCGTGTAAATAAAGTGCATATCATTCCATTCAACAATTATAATACGTAAAGTGTAAAAAAAGTGTAAAAAAAAATGTAAAAATGTGGGGTGGGTGGCGCTGGCAAATACCGAGGAGACAAAGGCAAGCAAAACATGTGGGGTGTGTGGCGTTGGCAAATAAAGAGGAGACAAAGGCAAGTAAGTTGAGGGTGGGAGTGTGAGGATGTAAGAATCAGAGGATGAAGGGAGAAGACAACTCGAATCTGTTATTCAAGGTTGAACGAAATTTAGAGATTCGGATAGCTTCCGAAATTCGAAGCTGACCTATATTGCGGACGGAGTTAAGGATGCAGACACTAATGGAGCGATGGGTGTTGCCACATGATATTAAGTGTTTATGGAAGGAAGAAATGTGGGTGTTTAGATGCTCTTTAATGCGTTGGTGTAGAGGCCTAACGGTACTACCGATGTAGAACTTTTGACACTTAGCGCATTGTAAGTTGCATACAAATCTAATCATTAAACTCACATGAAATATTTTTTGCAATTATATTATTTTTTGGATGATAATATTGATTGAACAATGCTTTATTCAATAATAATATCGCTAATTCAAGAAATTATTTTTTTCTTCGAGTTATAGTGATTTTGATAACACGGTATTTAGGGTCCTTTTTCGTAATATATAAAAATATTTTTAAAAAATGTTTTTAATTGTTAACATCTACAATGCTTTATTTTCAAAAAAAAAGAAGAAAAAAATAATGAATTGTTTAAATTAATATAACTTTAGTAAAGGTGTATTTTGTTTTAAAAAAATAATACATTTTCACTAAGATTTAAAACTAAATAATGGTGTCATTATATGCCGGGATTGTTGATTAATAAATCTGGAAAATTTTATTAAAATTGGTTGATTTCCTTAATTTAAGTGAATTTTTAAGTGAAGGAGTGGATGAAAATGTTTTTACATTTTGTGAATCGGCCAGTGATTTTGCACGTACCATCTTAAAGCTAATGGCAGTTGGAGATACCCTTACAAATAAGTTTCATATAATCATCCACATACAGACTGTTTCGCTGTTTCACAGCTCATCAGTGCGGCTAGACTAGTTTGTGCCTCAAGCCGGAATCGAAACGCAACCCTCGAGCTGACCTCTACGCCATCATACGACACTGACTGAATCTAAGATGTATCTCAATGTAAACATTGCAAATGCCGGGAGCTCGAATTAGTTTTACCTTGAGCTATGCCTTAAAGCTAATGGCAGATGGCGATATCCTTACAAATAAGCTCTAGCTGGGGGGGGGAGCTTCATATAGTCATCCACATACAGACTGTTTCGCTGTTTCACAGCTCATCAGTGCGGCTAGACAATATATATATATGTGTGTATATATATATTTACATATATATATTTGCATATATATATATATATATATATATATATTACCTATATATATATATATATATATAATTATATATATTTACATATATATATTTGCATATATATATATATATATTTACCTATATATATTTACATATATATATATATATATATAATTATATATATTTACATATATATATATATATATTTACCTATATATATTTACATATATATATGCATACATATAAATATTTGCATATTTATATATATACATTATATATATACATATATATATATATATATATATGTATATATATATTTTTTTCGATACAGATAGCAGGCTTTCGGGTATTTAGTTAACATTTTCTCCGAAGATTCTTTTTTTTTTACATTTAACTTTCGATCGTCGTGATCATCGTTAGGATTAGTTTTTTTTTATCTGCTGTTGTCGTTTTACTTTTGTATTTTTTAAATTATTTTTCTAAATTTTTGGCGGGAAATTCGGGAAAGGTAAAAAAAGGAAGAAGAATTTGTGATTGAAATATGTTGTATGTTAGTGTATTTTTTGTTTTAATTGGTTTTGTTGAGTTATTTAATTCATTATTTGATTTTCTAAATTTTGTTGTAATGAAATCATTACATTTTTTAATGCATCTACATAACATGATTAAAGTAATAATTAAGCACTTGATACTTGAAAGTAGCACGGGTCTAAACACGGTGCTGTGCTGCCTACTAAATTAAATCATATATTACAATTCTACCGAAATATATATATATATATATATATATACATACCGACATATATATATATATATATATATACATACCGACATATATATATATATATACATATATATATATATATATATATATACATATATATATATATATATATATATATATACATACCGACATATATATATATATACATATATATATATATATATATATATATATATATATATATATATATATATGTATATATATATATATATATATATATATATATATATACATATATATATATATATATATATATATATATATATATAGTACACGTATTGTGCTGGTTTCTGTAAATGTTAATCCGTTGAAACTTTAATGTTTACAAAAAATGATCAAAACAAGTAGAGCTGTTCTTAAGTATACATTTTTATTATACAAACATTATTGGTTACATTTCGTCTTTGGTCTGAAGAGGTTGACTCTCTGTTAAGAGTACAACCGAAACATGTATGGACATATGTAACCTATACTGTTTGTATAAATAACAATTTATACTAAATATATATATGTGTGTAGTGTGTATTTAAGCAGCATGTTTTCATTTAGACAAACGCTATTGTATAGCACGACATGTTGTATTTAATTTGTCTTTCGTTATTTTTTTATCTTTTCAATGATCGTTCACGTATTTCTGTAGAATTGTTGTAACTTATTTTTCATTGTGCAGTGGATTTTAATGGGGACATAGATAGATAGAAAGTTGTAATGCTACTTAGACAAAGAAAACTTTTAGGCTATCGGTTACAATGACTAATACTGCATCACCTGAGATTCCAGTATTCAAACTGATTGGCCTAACATTCACAGATAACACTAATTGGAACACATACATAGAAAATATTGCTAAGGCTACTGCAAGGAAAGTGGTGCCCCTTTATCGTACTAGAAAACTCATCACACCTGCCAGTATACTATATCAGTACCAAGCCACAACCCGCACATAAATGGAATATTGCCGTCACATCTGGTCTCGTGCACGAACCACTAATCTATCCCTCTTAGACAGGGTCCAAAACAAACAGAGTCTCTTATCGAATAAGTCCCACATTGTCCACCAAGGTTTAGCCTTTGTTCTATCGCCACAATGTTGGATCTCTGTGCTTTTTTTGCAAGTACTTTAATTGAATGTTCTCCGACGAATTTGCTGCTCTGGTACCACCTCAACATAAATACACCCGACCAACCCGACAATCAGCTAAATGTCGCTCCTTCAATGTAGAGATCTTCAAATACCGGAAGGTTTTCTACTTTAATTGCTTCGATTCACGAAATGTTAGTCTTTGGAATTTCATTTCTGCTTCCTGTTTTCCTGACTGTACCAGCATTAAAAAATGTAGATGTAATGTGAGCAAACATCTTGCTGCACAATTCTCCACGCTGTATGCAGCTTTAGATATGGGCCCTAATTCACAGTAACCCCTTACGTCTGAGTGGCAATGTGCTTTGTTTGTCCACCAAGGTTTAGCCTTTGTTCTATCGCCACAATGTTGGATCTCTGTGCTTTTTTTGCAAGTACTTTAATTGAATGTTCTCCGACGAATTTGCTGCTCTGGTACCACCTCAACATAAATACACCCGACCAACCCGACAATCAGCTAAATGTCGCTCCTTCAATGTAGAGATCTTCAAATACCGGAAGGTTTTCTACTTTAATTGCTTCGATTCACGAAATGTTAGTCTTTGGAATTTCATTTCTGCTTCCTGTTTTCCTGACTGTACCAGCATTAAAAAATGTAGATGTAATGTGAGCAAACATCTTGCTGCACAATTCTCCACGCTGTATGCAGCTTTAGATATGGGCCCTAATTCACAGTAACCCCTTACGTCTGAGTGGCAATGTGCTTTGTTTGGGTTGAAAAAAAATAAAACAAATGTACCCAAGCTCGTGCTTAACAGTAACCAATATTTTTTTTTATATTCCGATAGTCTATCATGTAGTTACAATGCAACTCGGTAATCCCCTTAATAAACTGATTACTCAGAGATTCAATATCAGAATAAATCGTGTAGAATACATTTTTGAAATAACTGAGCATTTCCCTTCTAATATCAATAATTCAATTGCATTCGAATCAATAAATATACGTTTCGTATTTAATCAGGGCAATTTTACATCCCATAATAGATTTATATGATATTCCGTTTGAATGTAACCTGAAACTCTATTTCATTCTCGATAAAATAGAAAAAAAATCAACAAATCTATTTTACATAATGGTTATTATCCAAGCAAATCTTTTCGAATCGATGGTTTCCAAGTGGCTGAATCGTGTCAGTTGAGAATAACTCGTCCTATTATCAGAAATGGAGGAAACACAAGGCAATAAGGTCATATTTAATTGTTCAGAATGTTAAGAATGAAGATGAATGTTAAGAATGAAGGTGAATGTTAAGAATGAAGGTGGATGTTAAGAATTAAGGTGAATGTTAAGAATGAAGGTGAATGTTAAGAATTAAGGTGAATGTTAAGAATGAAGGTGAACGTTAAGAAATGCAATTTAAAAAGAATGAATATTAAAGAAGGAGAGATTATTAAATAGAATAGAATGTTAAATAAAAAAAGCTTTAGGTATGAAAAAAATGTAAGTAAAGCGAAGAAAAAGGGAACGGGTCTTAAGGACAATTAAAGTTTAAAAGGAAGTTTAATAGAAAATCAAAATTAAAGGAGAGAATTCCAAACGAAAAAAAGGACGTAAAGAAATAAAAAAAATATATCTTTAAAAAATATAATTGGAAAAAATGCTAAGTGGAAAAGCTTTAAGAAAAAAAGCAATGAAAACTTAAGGCAAAAAAAGCATTGATAATAAAAAAGCACATCAACAACAAACATGTAATAACACAACAGAATGTGTACAAAGAAAATAATGTTCACATTGAAACAGGATGTTTAGGAAAAAGAATATATATGAATCAAATCTATGAGAAATACAGCGAAATATCTAAAAAAGACAATGCCTGAAGTTCAACGAAATAAATAAGGAACAATAACGTTAAAAAAAAGAATATGAAAAAAAAAACATTAATGTTTCGCCATTTATTAGATGAGGATTTATAAGTTATATGATTTGGATTATTCGGACTCAAATTGTTTGATTGTATGTTATTCCATACAGAGTTTAAATTGATTTAACACGCGAAATTCCTATGGTGCATGAATAATTAGTTCAGTTCAAATTGTCATATAGACTTCGAAGTTCGACATACAGATTCTCGAGTTTGAAACCAAGCACATATTAGTCTGACAGATTCCTGAGTTTGAAACAACGCACCTGAAGAGAAGTCATAGGTTGCAGATCCCCGAGTTTAAGCGATGCATGTGAGGAAAATAAATGTGATACATATTCTTGAGTTTGATGCACTTAATAAGAAATCAACAGAAACATTAGAAGAATTGCCTCATAGAGAAGAATATTAGGCAGGGTTTACTAAAAATGAAATATACTTATCCCTGTAGCATATATATATATATATATATATATATATATATATCAAGGGAGGCAAGATAGCCCTCTATCCCTTAATAGACTACAAAACGGCCTATGCTGGAAATCTCATTTATTTGATCAATCATAACTCAAAAACCAATAAACCAAATAAATTGAAACTTTGCACAACATTTTTATTTGATCGGTTCTACAAGGGTGTAGAATTTCAGCATCATTAGTCAAGGCAACCCAGAGATCCAGAAAGTTCAATCATAGAAATTATGTTATCTGTGTGTACGTACGTACGTATGTGCCACCCTGTATCTCATCAACTATTTGATGGATTCAACTGATCTTTGGCAGATATAGAGGTTCTAGGGTCTAGTTTATGGCATTTTAATTTCAGTTTACCATATACCTTAGTTTTCCAGAGAATTCAAAAAAACCTTAGAAATGACCAGGCATAGCCTTTACAAAAGTAGTGACATTCCATAAGAAATGCCAGTATACTGAAGTCATATGCCCTTAACACTAAATGTACAAACGCAAGGAAATTCCCAATCTTGTACACTTTTATTGTCATTAAGGGTATGAGAACACAACAGGGCTATGTATTTTACTGGTAGGAATTTTTCTTCAGCGCACGTCACACACTTCATCCACTCATCTATAGAGATGTATACTGTATACCCTTAATGACAATAAAAGTGTAAAAATTTGGGAATTTCCTTGCTTTTGTACAATTCATGTTAAGGGCATATGATTTCAGTATACTGGCATTTCTCATGGAATATATATATATATATATACACATATTTTTGTATACATACACATATACATATACATATTTATATAGACAAATGTATATACATATTTTTGTATACATAAATATACATATATTTATATATACATATATATATATACATATACAAATATTTATATATATATATATATATATATATACATATTTATATATATATATACATAAATATATACATATTTTTATATATACATAATCATATAACTCTCTCTCTCTATATCTATATATATATATATATTTATATATATATATTTATATAGTAGAGAATGCTAGTTGGCTTGAAGCATTGCTGGGTATAGTAGTAGTAAGTTTTTGAAATGCTGTGGGCAATGCAAATTCCGGGTAAGATGCAAGTTTTAAGGAACAAAAACAATAACAATAAATCGAATACGAAATATTACTTACTATTTATTTTTCCTTTTTTCCTAAAATCTTACATAACACCAAGAGTGTTTTTAGCTGTTCGTGTGATGTCCGGGTGATTAAAAATCACTATTTAATATTTCGGGAAAAGAGACTTCCCTTTGTCAAAAATAATTAAACCAGAAGAAAAATTTCTCCGACTGTGCAGAGAATTCTACAAAACAAATATATATATATATATATATATATATATATATATATATACACACACACACAATTACCAACCAGTAGCTATTCGTCGATTTTAGACTTATTATATATTTACGAATATAACATCTATTAGATGAAAGATACTGAACGAATTGGCCAAACAAAGAGGTTTTATTATATTAGATATAACACATAGCTTAAAGTACGTCATCAAAGGTCGGCCATCTCTCCCTACTTATTGCATTAATAGAATGTATCTGTTTGCAAATTACTGACAGTCGCATTTCATATATAAATAAATATAGGCAAACCCAACGGCTATTATAATATTAATAGAATGTCAGAATTTTTCTCAGAATTAAAAGAATGCCGTAAGTCATTTCGAAAGAAATATGGGTGTAATTTTCGGTACTAAAAACGCGGGAATCATAAGTTGTCTCGGAATAAATGAATAATTTATTAGATCATATTTGTGGGTCGAATAATAAATTCAATATTTCGTTTCTCTTCTTCTAGGGGATTGTTTTAAAACAAATATTGATTGAATAAGAACAGAGGGTTCGAATTTATATACAATCTTAGTATGTTTACGATGTGGTCTTTAGGGGCATAATTTGTCCTATCATTTCTTACTCATGGCAAATGTTTATCTTGAGGGTGCGTGAGTAATACCTTCGCGATCCATACTCGTATTAGACCGAGTTCGAATCCTGTTGAATCCCGTGTGTGCAATTGTAAACTTATAGCTTTTGGAAAGCTATGATCAGGCAATTTCTGATGGCAACTTTTATTTAGTTAATAGTATACAATAAATTGCTTGCAATTTAAAGAGTAGAAAGTGCACGCTCAGTTCACTTTCGGCAGTTCTGATACTCTAATTTCTTGGCCTTTTGGCTAAGATCAAAGTGTAGTATCTGTTCCGATGGATACTGCACCCCATAGATTGGTATTGTCTTGGCCTTCGGGGCTTGATTTACGCCGGTCTATGGGTCTGTCCTGTGCAGTTCTAGGAGGTCCACCCTCCCAGGCTTTTCCTCTCCTCTTTGGGGAGGAGTAAGTTTATAGCTTACTGCATGAGGCGCCCCTACCGGGGAATGCCGACGGGGCTGCCCAGGCAATTTTTAAACCTCACTTTCCCGACCCGACCTTGGGTCACATCTTACTTGTTGGAGTAAGATAAAAACTGGCCTTGTGCCTAACTCCTGGAGAGGAGTAAATCAATACTCTACTTGGTTGCTTATTCTGACTTTAATCTTACCACCTGACGAAAAGGACGATAACTTCTGTTTTCTTGCTCGGCTGTTGTTTAGAATATGTTGGATGTCAGTATGTTCAATCCTTTCATAGTATTCATGATCATGCAACGGTTAATCTATATTGTCATCGAGTGGTTTTAGCATTGATAAGTGTTGTGACCTTGCGGGCCGGTAATAATGAATACAAACACAGTGGCAGTGTTAACAAAAGTGTATTAATAAACAATTGCTGCCCCCGATATTTTGATGTAACTGTATTTATTGTTGGGTAAGTCTATTTATTCCGGAAATAGGTTGATAAGCTTATACGAGAAAAATAAGTAGCGACTCATTGGTATAAATGTTAAGCATAATACCAAACTGTAAGTGTTGCTCTGTAATAAAGACAATATTAATGTTAATACATATTATACATGTAGGTGTTGTGTGTGGTCTTGTCTAATGACTTGCTTCCAAGTTTTGCTGGCCGGCCAACTTTCCTGCGATTTCAGGCACCCATGAGGGATTTATCCAGGGGGGCAAACAATACCAGCGTGACCGAGTTTTATTAAGGATAAACTATGTTCTTGGCAAAGGTATTGCTCTCAGCAAATTCTCCGATTCGATGTGTTTGGTTTGTCAACATCTGTTCCGTCACTTGCTTTAGAAAATGGTAATTTTTCAAAGCAACAGACCACAACAAAGGCTGTTCCACTTTGTTGAATTTGAAACCGACGGTACTAATGTTGTTATGATTTACTGTAATACATATATAAATAAATATTATGCTCTTATTTTTGCTGGAGATCTCTCCCAATAATCATACAAATACAGGTATAAACATATATATATATATATATATATGTATATATATATATATATATATATATATATATATATATATATATATATATAGTCATCCACATACAGACTGTTTCGCTGGGATTGAAACTTAACCGTCGAGCTGACAGTCAGCGCCTCTACCCCTGTGCTATCATACGACACTGACTGAATGTACGTGATATCTCAATGTAAACATTGTGAAGTGCCGGGAGCTCGAATTAGTTTTACCCAATGAGCTATACCTTAAAGCTAATGGCAGTTGGCGATATCCTTACAAATAAGCTATGTGACGTTATTTATTATCTATTTTATGTTTATTGTGATGAGCGATCACATAATACAGAATTTGTTGACGTGGAATAGAGGCGACTTTTGTTGATCAGTTTTGGTGACGTATATTAATGTTTTAAAATATCTATTCGGGATGTTGCATATAAAAATCTAACTAGACGAAATTATATACATTTATTATTGACAAATGTTGTGTCAGGAAATGAGAGTTCAAGAGGTCCAAGGGATGTTGTGCGGAAAGAAGAATGTGGGTTTGTTTGAAGAAATAGAGTGCGCACGCTTGTTTCGTCTGTCAACCTTTGTGTTTATGTGTATGTTCATGAAAAAAGGCATGGAGATATGTTTGTGTTGTATATCGTTCATCTGTTTTGTAAGTGAGAGAGTGCGTGCGCCCATGAATGTAGGTACATGTGCACTAGTTGAGCGGTGTGTATGTGCTTCTCTGGCTGTACAGTAGTTTGTGAACATCTCCTGTCATGTGTGGGCTATTTGCCGAGGGGCTATTCGCCCCAGAGGGTCTAGACAGAATTATGTCGTTGTCTCCCGAAGAAGAAAAAAAAGAGGAAAACACTGTATGTTTGGGTTTTTATAGTACGTGTTGAATTTTAACATTGAATATTTCTTGCACTGTGGTGTTTTAGAGAAAATCCTGATTGAATCTGTTGCCCAGTAGTGAGTCGATACGTAATAACAACATTCGCGACCGCTGCTACTTTTATCACGCTTTATTGTGATTTTCTTAACTTTTAAATCGCGGCAGTTTTAACGTAGCCGAAACTAACAATACTCTCGTGTGCATCTAAATATTTTCTGCTGCTATGAGGACGCTACATATGAAATACTTAAGAATACCGATGGATTACACAAGAACACACCTTAACCTCGAGCAAGTTTTGAAACAGATAAAAAAAAGAAAAAACCTCAGGAGATTGAATATAAGAAATAAAAAAAAGGGGCTGGGCGATTCTTCCATTGATTCGCGTTGAAGTATCAATATATTCGTTGTGTTTGCCAAGGATACTCTTCAAAGCAATGCGAGCCTTTTGTGCTTCTATGACAACCAGCAGCAGGTGGGCACACGCCGCTTATATGAAAAACCGTTTGAAATATTGCATTGCATTAACTCAAACACGAACATCAGGGTATATCAGACAGCAAGGCATCGGATGGAGATGCATAGATACATATGTGTGCGCACGTGTACTCGTATTATACACACGTGTTTTACGATCAATCAAGCGTTAAAATTGCATAAAGTTATTAAATAAATGTAAGTGTGTGTATATATAAGCATTATATATGTATATAATCATTATATATATATATATGATCATTATATATATGTAATCATTATATATATATATATAATCATTATATATACTAGTAAATATATGCTCCCTACGGTCTCATATTTTTGCTAGGTTGCCGCGTCAGAAATTACGCTAGTATGAAATTTGGGTAGAGCTTTTTATCACTACAATTAATTTAAATAATATATTGCACATGATGAATAACAACATTAATAAAAAGAAAAATTTAGTTTGCATTAGTTTTAGTTTTTCAAAGAGAAAAAAGAAAAGTGTACCTAAAATAAAATTAACAATAAAAAAATACAGCGAATACGATTCTAAAACAGTGATTTACTTGCCCAGTAAAAGGTGTCTCTCCCCCAAGTTATCGTCTCCTCCCTTTTCTTTACACTCAATCGTTTTGCGCCAAATCCACGTCAGAATATAATAAGTAATATTTAATGTATTTCAAAGCGGAAAAAAGGTGTACGTAAATTAAAATCAACAATTAAAAAAAACAAAATACACCGAACACTATTCTAAAATCAGGTATGTAGTTTTCCAGTACAATGTGTTGTTTTGTTTTTTGTTGTTTTTTTAAATAGTAATTTTTAAATCAATTGTTATTTTAATCAAATAATTTCATTCAATAAATGTGTTAAAATCAACAATTTAAAAAACTAACTACACCGAACACTAATTTTCACATCGGAAAAAAGGTGTATCTGAAAATGATCAATAAAAAAATCTGTACTGTTTTACTGCAGGACCCGCGATAACTTTCGAAAAAAAAAGTTTAGCTAAACTAAATTCTTTATAATGTGTGTGTATTTATCAATTATTATTTTAATTAAACAATTTGATTCAATAAATTTGTGTTTTAAAACATAATGGCTGATATGTTTAAGAAAATAAACAAACTCAGAACGTTTTAATAAAAAATTAACACGGTTAAATGCCAACAGTTTGTTTACATTTGAAATAACGTGCCCGTTCAGTGGGTAGTAATAGTTTCAATGAATTAACGAACGCTCTTAAATCAATTTGACGTAACTACGTAACTGATTCATAATAATGGGTGTGTGTGTTTTTTTAAAGTAATTTTTATATCAATTATTATTTTAATTAAAAATATAATGGCTAATAAGATTAAGAAAATAAACAAACTCAGAACGTTTTAATAAAATAAATCAGTAAATT
>OY744540.1:83883735-83886235 GCA_963556195.1 Sepiola atlantica
AGAATCCTTATTCCCATGTCGATTAATATCCATTGCATGATTTTTTAATTTAAGATCATGGCTTCTTAAAAAAAGTGAAATCCAGGGAATCTTGCTTTATTGCTGTTTAATTAAATATTAATCTAAAATATTAAGAGTTTCTCATCTGAACTTGTTCCAAATTATGGCTCGTAAAATGCTTTAAAATAACCCTAAGAATCTGATATTTTGGGAATATTTATCAATTCATGTCTAATACCTATTTTTAACATTTCACAAAAATCGGAGGTATCGGAATTTTTTGCGAAGGGCTCTCCTGTCTTTATCCCTTCGCATTAAAGTAAATCAAATCAAATCAAATATAGCCCACATAACCACCGTTACACATACAAGATGTGTACCGAATTTCAAAATGATCGGTTAATGAGTTTAACATTTAAAACTGTACTTAAAATTAGATAGAGTTATGCAATAACTAACATATATATATATGTATATATATATATATATATATATATATATAAATGTTGAATTAAATAACGATAATTGAATTATCGTTTTATAATAATAATCTATCGTGATGATATAAAGCTCAATATATTAAATAGAGCAATCAATTTTAAAGGTGAAAGATGAGAATAAAAAATTGCAAAGATACAATATTTATTAAAACATCAAAGGTTCAGAGAAAGGAGCCTCACATCCTTAATCTATGGATTTTCAAAGATTAACTCTTCTCATCAGAGGGTACGGAAAAGCCGATGATTTAGTTGTAAATATTATTGGTATCATTTAACTTTGAAAATGTTATATAAAGTATAACAAAATTGAAATAAAGAACAAAAGTTAGGATATAAGGCTCCTTCTGTGAACTTTTGATGTTTTAATACATATTGTATCTTTACAATTTTTTATTCAAATCTTTCACCTCTAATATATATATATATATATATATATATATATATATATTTATATATATATATATATATATTCCATGTATCCACATGAGATTTTATGAGGATATATATATATATATTACATGTATATATATATATGTATATATATTATATGTATATATATGTATATATATTATATGTATATATACAGGGTGTCTCAAAAAAATGTACTCACTCGTAGAATGGCGAAAACACTTTTCTTTATGAACATAGAGTGAAATGAAATAGCATCGAATACATGAGACAGATGTAATAGAAGAATCATGTTCGCAAATGTTCAAACTGATGACCATTATTGTTCAAACAAAGCTGATAACGCGCACCAAGGGATTCGCAAACGTCGCGAAACATTCTAAGAGTGAGTACATTTTTTGAGACACCCCGTATATATGCATACATATTATATGTATATATATATGTATAAACATATTATATGTATATATATTATATGTATATATATTATATATATATGCATATATACTATATATATATATATATGTATATATATATTATATATATATATATATATAGTCTAAAGAAGCTTTGAGTTATTTTAAACAAAAAGACAAAAAAAGGAAAATGCAGTTTAAATTCTCAGAGAAACTAAATCCAAAATAGTGTAGACTTAGCATTTGTTGGAAAATTCATAAATAAATAATATATAATAGTAAGTAAATAAAATAAAAATAGGGGATTAAGTATCTAACAGTTAAACAAAAGCAGGAGACCTTAACGTAAGCATCTAATATTAACACGGGGATCATCAGCTGTTTACCATGTAACTGTTTCGGAGATTTAAAAACAGGACAGTTATATGCATGGCTCTCCAATGGTACAGATAAAACTACCATTTCCCCAATAATCAAGTGTCGAAACAATTGAGCTTAAAATGTTACTTATCTATACATAAATAAATAAATAATAATAAAATAATAATAATAATAATAATAATAATAATAATAATAATAATAATAATAATAATAATAATAATAATAATAATAATAAACTACCCTTAAGACTACCGTGTGATATGGTAATGTGCATATCAAATAAAATTCTTTATAACAATAGTAATACTAGTAATAATAATAATAATAATAATAATAATAATAATAATAATAATAGTGATAATGATAATAATAATAATAATGATAATAATAATAATAATAATAATAAAATACTATCTAAACACTACACCTACGAACCATTCTGCGATATGGTAGCTAGTTATAAAATTATATAGGAATTAAGGTTGCATTAAGAAAAAAAAAAGCTTTAGTACCTTAGGTACCAGAAAGGCAAATAGATAAGAGGAAGGAAACCTAGATCAAGCATCACGAGAAATGATCAACAAACTCAAATATGTACACGTGAAGGATATAAAGTAAACAAGAAGGTATTTCTCTCCCTCACTCTCTCTCTCTCTCCCCCCCTCTCTCTCTCTCTCTCTCTCTCTCTCTCTATATATATATATATATATATATACTGCGACATATAATTAACGTATACGAACGGTACAAGTATATACGGGTTTGCCTAAGAGTAGGCCACACTTCAAAAGAATG
>OY744540.1:83891235-83903735 GCA_963556195.1 Sepiola atlantica
CTTACAGAGGGTGTCCGTTGTCTCTTAAAACTGTAAAGGGGTCTTTTGTTTCTGAACATGACGAGTTATGCGACAATCCGTAAACACGGTATTGGCAGTCGTGCTGTGTTCGCGACTTGAAATAATATTTTATTCGAAAGAAGAAACCGCTATGAAATAAGACAAACCAAAATTAAAGAAAAAATACAAAGAAACAAATGGTAGGAACAAAAAAATTGAAGAAATAAATAGAAGAAAGCAAAATATTGTTCGTTGTTTGAATAAAAAATGGTGGAGATAGGATAGGATATGTTGAATAAAATCAATTCAGATACAAGAGTTGATGCCTCAGCTGGTTCAGAAGAGACGAAACAAAAACAATAAAATAATAAGAATAAACAAAGTGAACAAAAAGATAACACCAGGAAGTGTTAGTAATAAAAACAGTTTAGGAGTTTTGGGTTTTTAATAAGTGAGGATTCTACGAAAGAACACTTTGGAAATATTTTACGAAAGAACACTTTGGAAATATTTTTTTAGAAATTGCCCGAAGAAGAATAAGAAAATAGCAAGAGATTGCTAGGGAGTGTAGATATGCATGAGAGGAAAATAAATTAAGAAAGAACAAAGAAACTGTGAGACGGTAAAGAGAAACAAAATTAAATTTAAAGGCAAAATAAAAAAAACGAGGAAGACGATAAAATATGAATCAAAGAGAAATGAAATAAATTAGAGAGAGGAAAGAAGAAGGAAGGAAAAACGAGAGAAAGAACATGGAACTAAAGAATAGAAAAAGAAACAATAGAAGAACGAAAGGGAAACAAAATAAGGGAATGGAAACGAAATTTAAAAAACGAAAGAAAGAAAGAGAAATGAAAGGAAAGTAACAGGAAAGAAGAAAATAGAAATACAAGAAGGATAGAGAAAAGGAAAGAAGAATGAAAGTGAAACAAAAAAGAAGGAAATAAAGACAAATGGAGAAGGAAAATGAAACGAAGAAGGAAAGAAAAACGGGAGACAGAGAAACAAAAGAAGGAAAGGGGAAAAAGAAAATAGAAACGAAAGAAGTATAAGTAACACGACAGAAGAATGAAAGTGAAAAAAAGAAGGAAAGTGAAACATACGTAAAATCAAAGAGAAACAAAGGAAGAAGGAAAATGAAACGAAAAACGAAAGTAGAACGAAAGAGAAACAAAACGAAAAGTCAAACAGAAAAAATGTAAAGGGAATCGAAAAAATGTAAGAGAACCGAAAGCATGAAAGAGAAACGAAAGCATGAAAGAGAAAGGAAAGAATAAAAGAGAAACGAAAGAATAATAATAAGAAAAACGAAAGGAGAAGGAAAGTGAAACAAAGGAAGTAGGAAAATGAAACGAAAAAAGTAAAAACCAATTTGGTTTTCAAGTCTTTTTTTGTCGTTTATCTTTCAAAGGAGGAAAAGTGACGAACCGAAGGAAGACGAAAGTGAATAGACCAGGAAAAACACAACATAAATGGGAAATGAGCGAGTAGGGTATTATATTAATGAAGAAGATAAAAGAGAACGTAAAAGGAAATAAAAGAGGAAACAAATCAAAAAAAGTAGATAAAAGAGAACTTTAAAACGAAATGAAATACGAAACAATTTATAAAAAAGAAACAAAAAGAATGTAAAATTAAAATAAGAGGAAACCAATAAACAGAAGGCGATACAAGAGAAGGTAAAATAGAATGAGAAAATAAAAAAGGCGATAAAAAGTAAAATGAAATGAAAAACGAAACCAATAAAAAGAAGGCGATAAAAGGGAAGGTAAAATGAAATGAAAGAATAAAACAAATAAAAAAGGCGATATATGAGTAGGTAAAATGAAGTGAAAGGGGAACAAATAAAAAAAGTGATAAAAGAAGATAAAATGAGATGAAAGAGGAAACAAATAAAAGGTAGGCGTTAAAAGAGAATGTAAAACGAAATGAAAGAGGAAACGAATAAAAAAGCGATAAAAAAGATAAAATGAAATGAAGAGGAAAAAATAAAAAAGCGACAAAAGACGATAAAATGAAATGAAAGAGGAAACAAATTAAAAAAGCGATAAAAGAAGATAACATTAAATAAAAGAGGAAACAAATAAAAAAAGAGATAAAAGAAGATAAAATGAAATGAAAAGGAAAAAATAAAAAAGCGACAAAAGACGATAAAATGAAATGAAAGAGGAAACAAATTAAAAAAGCGATAAAAGAAGATAACATTAAATAAAAGAGGAAACAAATAAAAAAAGAGATAAAAGAAGATAAAATGAGATGAAAGAGGAAACAAATAAAAGGTAGGCGTTAAAAGAGAATGTAAAACGAAATGAAAGAGGAAACAAATAAAAAAGCGATAACAGAAGATAAAATGAAATGAAGAGGAAAAAATAAAAAAAGCGACAAAAGACGATAAAATGAAATGAAAGAGGAAACAAATTAAAAAAGCGATAAAAGAAGATAACATTAAATAAAAGAGGAAACAAATAAAAAAAGAGATAAAAGAAGATAAAATGAAATGAAAGAGAAAACAATTTAAAAAAGCGATAAAAGAAGATAAAATTAAATAAAAGCGGAAACAAATAAAAAAAGCGATAAAAGAAGATAAAATGAAATGAAAGAGGAAACAAATACCAAAAGCGATAAAAGAAGATAAAATGAAATGAAAGAGGAAACAAAAAAGGAAGGCGTTAAAAGAGAATGTAAAATAAAATGAAAGAGGAAACAAATAAAAATAAGGCGATAAAAAAGAAGGTAAAATGAAATAAAATAAAAATAAAATAAAAACGAACAAACGAAAATAATAAATACATTTTAAATTAAAGCATGAGAAACCGACGAAAATGTTATTCATAACATAGGCCTTTCCTACATATCGACGGACAAAGCTATTTATTAAGATGCATGAATTTTGTTATGAATAAACCAATGGAATCCTATTTAATATTAAGCGTGACAGAATGTCCGAAGCACATATCTTCTTAGAAAGATATACAGACGCATTTCAAAATCGGTCTTGCACAACCGGTGTGAAAAATCATTGCATTGGTAGGAAAACTTGTTACAAACATAAGCGTGACAAACCAACCGACACATATTGTCGTCGTACCTAGACGCATCTATTATGAAGCGTTGAATGAAGAGCCAGAAACGGTGAGTCGCTTCCAAAACAAACGTAGACAGAAAACAGATTCGATGCAAGTCTCTCGTCCCACGTGCTGAATATTCATGAAGATCAGAGGTCACCTATTGGCCTACATAGGTCAAAAACGTGGCAAACCTCATAACGATGAAGTTAAAAGACAGACGATATTCGCCAGACCAAACGCAATCCGACAGAACTGAAGTCGACGGAACGTTCGAAGCGGATTTCATTGATTAAATAAGTTGATGAAAGAGAGACGAAACAAAGGTATTCTGTCAGGATGGAATCGGTTAGCGAAGAACGGAAGTGAAAATGACATGAATTTAAAAGCAGAAAATGTCGGTTTGATTATTAGTAATGCTTGCCTATCCTGGCGCAACGCCATCAGAATGAGAGAACTGGATACCAATTTTTAGTTCTGTTTGGTCCGCTTAACGGAATTTTGCAAAGACGAAGAAAGAACAATACTTAAAAAAAGATGTAAATTTGTATGAAAGACCATAAAAATGGTACTTCAAATTGAAGCGTAGCCGACATACCAGTCTCTTATAGATATGCTTACATGAATCTAAATGAGTGAATACGTACATGTATGTGAATGAGCATTGTACACCTTTTGGCCGGCGCGATTCTGTTCTTGGCATTGGTTCCCTCAGTTCTTTTTAGGAATCGGGTACTTATGCTAGAAACAAAGTTCAGGTTGTCAATGTTCATAGTGAAAATGGGGCAATAGAATCGACAGGATTTGAACTTGGTAAGTCAAGTCGCCAGTACACATTGGTATCTACTTCACAAAAGCTTCCGCCTAATACCTACTATAAACGACACTATTTAACTGAACTAAATATACCACTTTCTATTCTGGTGTTGCTTATCTTTCATCTCTCCTGGATGCAGCTCCTGGATGCAGCTCCCGGGTGCAGCTCCTGGATGCAGCTGATCTAAATGTTGGCCTGCGTTAAGTTGTGGATTGAGGTACGAAATGTCTTGTTTCATTTAATCCAGTTAAGACTCAGCTCGTGTCTGTCCATCGTAGGCGTTGTCCTTTTCCTCCTGAGATTCTCATATATGGTTCTGCCCTTGAAGAGATACCGGCACTGAAACTGCTTGGTCTTTCTTTCTCATCCAATTTTTCATCGAGTTCTTACATTATGTCCATTGCTCTTTCTGCTTCTCGTAAAGTCGGTTCTCTCTATTGCTCCAACTACTTTCTCACACCTGAGGCTATTCTCTTTCTCTATAAATCTACAATCAGACCATGTATTGAGTACTATTGTAATATTTGGGTTGGTGAATGTCTGTCCCATTAGAGGTTTCTAAATAAGGTGCAGAAACATGTCTGTAATTTGATTGGCTACACCATTTCTTCATCTCTGCACTTTCTCTCTCTCACAGACGTGCTGTTGCTAGTCTCAGTCTTTTATATGAATACTATTATAACATGTGTTCTGTAAAACTATGTAATTTATTCATAGCTTCTTTTGTTTCAACACATTTTACTCGTTAGTCTAGTGGTCTCCATGAATTCTCTGTGTTAATACCTCATTGTAATACAACTTCCTATTCCAGTAGCTTCTTTCCAAGAACTGCAGGATTGTGGAACTCTCTTCCTGCTGACTGTTTGCTCCTACCTATAACGTTGATATTTTCAAGACCAAGGCAAATAGGCATCTGCTGTCTTTGCGATAATCATATTTCGTCCTTGTTAGCTCTTTACATCAAGTGGCTTCATGCCTTGTCTGGAGCGATTTCCATAAAAAATGTGTTCGTTAGAATTGTCGGATTAATTGCGTTTACTTTGTTATTGCATATCCTGTTTTTCCGCTTATCAGCTTTCGATATGTTTTGGTGATTACATCAGGTGGATTCATACCTTGTCTAGAGCGACGTCAATAAAAAAGTAATCACATGTCGGTGTTCGCATTAGTAATGCGTGTCTATACTGGCGCAACGCCATCAGAATTGGGATAACTAGTAAACACGGTTTAATTTTGCTTGGTTTAAAAGCATTTTCCAAACAAACCCTATTCAAGTAAACATAAATGTGTATAAGCAATAAAAGACAATTACCAACTAAAGTTAGACAGTTACACGGAACGCGAATTGTCTCGACCATTCATGGCCGTCAATAATTGCAGGATTCTTATTCAATTCTGGCATCGTAGCTCATTACACTGAGACCATAATAAACGACAACTACAGCTCAATAACTGAGTGTTTGCATTTCCAGCTTATTTTAGTCCTAAAGTCAGGTGCCATCGGTCGCGATACTTCACGATTCATACGAAACATTGGACGGATGATGATAGCCACTTGAAGGGACGAGTCTAGAGAGAGTCTTACCTATTGTCTGAGGCAACATCATATTAATTGTGACGTCTATAACATTGTCTAAGTCTTGATGCAAAAATAAAGACTATGCACTTGTGAACAAACAAGTAAACAGGGACTTACTTAATACCTCAAATATATGTATTGTTGATTGCCACCCTAATGCTTAGTATGCTTACATCTTGGACCTCCGCAAAATGCAAACTTCCATAAGCCCATATCAATAGACAGTCTCATGCGTTCTTTTTCAATTCCATTAATTTGTCAAAAAATAAAACAACTATGCTTCAGTTGTCATGTAGGGAAAGTTTGGTAGACAAAAAAGGATACAGTAGCGCAGCACATGTCCAAATTCACATTGAATTGATGCGTTGTTGGCGCATTTATTAAATCTCTCAGACGTTTATTCCAAGGTCCATGGATCCTGATGGATAAAGCGGTCTTCCTCCAGTTCAATCGAAATCGGCGGTCAAATAGTTTTTTGTAGTGTCTGTTTAGGCTTTTTTCTGATGTAGGAGTAGATAATAAGTTTTAGGTGTATTGTAATGACCATGGAATACATCATAAGCAAACATGAGATCACTCAGTAATCGTTGGCGCTAAATAGAGAAAATGGTAAGTTTCCAGAATCAGTTTTCATAACGAAAATCCCAAATACCCTGAACCATTTGAGTATTGATTTACTCCTCTCCAGGAGTTAGGCACAAAGCCAGTTTTTATCTTACTCCCACAAGTAAGATGTTACCCAAGGTCGGGTCGGGAAAGTGGGGTTTAAAAATTGCGTGGGCAGCCCTGTCGGCATTCCCCGGTAGGGGCGCCTCAGACAGTAAGCAATAAACTTACTCCTCCTCAAAGAGGGGAGGCGAAGCCTGGGAGGGTGGACCTCCTAGAACTGCACAGGACAGACCCATAGACCGGCGTAAATCAAGCCCCGAAGGCCAAGACAATACCAGTCTATGGGGTGCAGTATCCATCGGAACAGATACTACACTTTGATCTTAGCCAGTGCTTATATAATCTTGAGTAGCCAGTGCTTATATAATCTAAATGACTAAATAAGTAAATTCATATAAATTAGCATGGAATGATTTTTAACCGGCTCGATTTCGGCTCGACACTTCTTTCTAGAATCAGGTACGTACACATAGGAAACTAAAAGGTTATTAAAAGCCAGACTAAAAATGGTGCTTAGGAACCGATAGGATTCGAACTTACAATGCGCAGGTAATCAGTCAACGGCAGTATCCGATATTGTAAACTAACAATTTAAGTAAATAAAACATAATAAAATAAAAATTGTTCAAAACAATACGATGTTCTATAAGAGACACGCCATTAGTCGGTTGGTCGGTTGGTTGCTAACGCATAGGATTTTCGTCGTGTACTTATATTCAAGATTAAAATGGGTTGTTCACTTGTCTGTCATGCTTACGTTTGAGATAACACTGCCATAATGTTGTTTGCTGATGTGACTAAACATCTTTATCAAAGTTTTATGTCGAAGTCGATCTGTCACTCATACATTTGAAATAGTATTTGCATCATGTTGTTTTTTAGATGCGTCAAAGCATTCATGCCCTACAGTCGTTCGGTCACTCTTTTAGTTTTAAATAGCATTTCCGTCGATTTCTTATTCTTAAATGTAAACTAGAATGTCAGTATTAAAGTAGAACACTCATTCTCATTATATCTCTATTTTGATTGGTCGACGCATCGCTAAAAGTTGGCCAGTCTGTCATGATGTAAATATAGTAATAATTATTTTTTGTTCAATTGGTTGTATTTAAATATACAAAGTGTGTGTGAAAAGAAACAAGACTGGTGTGACAAACAATATATTTCACAGTTTTTTTTATCTAATTCGACCTTCCTCGTGTATGCATCTTATCTCTTTTGTTACCGTGCTCATTCACCTCTTCTTTACCAGGTGCTCTAGATTATAACCATCTTGAATTTAGAAGAGGGGAGAAAAAATCAAATTGAACAAATTGAGGTAAATAAAGAGGTGGTTTCAGTACGGCGATGCTCTGTGCGGAAACCATTATGCGTATGTATATACTTGTGACAAAGTGTAAGGCGTAAAAAAATCATGTGCAAAATGTTTCAGAATACACACTCTTATGTTTTCAATATACCGAGACGTGTATAAAGCATTATACACTCCTTTTTGGGGGAGTCCAGGCTGTGAATCGTCTGTTGACAAAATTACTCGGACGCTGATGTTATTTTAAAAGGTGTATTAATACAAACGAAAACAATCACAAGCAAAAACAGACAGACAGGTTATTTGCGTGCGTGAGTGTGAAATACAGACTGATAGCTTGTCTCGCGAAGCTGGCTATATTGTGAGCCCCCTCCATTGGGGACTGCGTGCTTTACACGTGTTTTCTGATTTAAGTGTCGTCAGGAAAGAGAAGAATAATCTCCATCCGAAAGTGACGTGATATATCAATTTCCGTTTCAGAATTACCTTTAACCCATAGGTGTCACTCAAACAGGGACATTCAAACAACGGATTACTTTATGTAACAGTCACAAACGGCATAGCCTTCTTTAGCCTATCGCTCACACAGTACAATTAACACTCAGTTCTCTTTATTTCCACGCATCAAATGAACACTTAAAATCCAATAGATCTGAAATGTTGTTCTTCTAAAGAAAACTGCGCACGGTTTCGTCGGCTGATGGTTGTTTTGTGTTTTCACTTCTTCGTACACACCTATTCGTCTGCGCTTATATTTTTGTATTTTCTACGCGTTAATATATTTCATACAAATATATGTTTGCATTTTGGCAGGCATGATGTCAACATAATTTATGTTATTGCTTTTTCAGGAGTCACAGAGAATATTTCAATTGCATATTCATAACAAATGGTTTCTCGAAGATACACATATATATTTTCACAAATATACATATATATTAAAGGATACACGACAAAAATAGACGGGCTAAATAATATTCCAGATGTTGCGTTAGTTTTTTTTTTTTAATAGAATTGCTCCAGACAAGGTATGAAGCCACTTGATTTAAGAAAAAGAACTACTTCAAGATAAAAAAATCTAGCCAAATATTATGTGGATAGATTCCGACCTGGAAAACAGCAATTTATCCCCCTTTGTCATAAACATCGCTCATAGAATGTGAGGTCTAAAGGACAAAATAAGGGAGGGGGAGTTACGAGGTTGCCGAAAGTAAACTCAAGGTCCACTTTCTACTCTCCTAAAGTAGTCCTAAGCTATCATAAATGGAATGAATATATAGAAAGAAACATAAAAACAATACTTATACAATGATTAATTTACATATACTAAGAAAACAAATAGGAAAACATATAATAAGAAACCAAATATAATTTGGTTTTAGCCGACTTATAGAGGAGAGGTAAAAAATAAAATTGGCAAAATACTCTAATAGATAACAGATAAACATCTCCTTAAAACAATAAGCTTTCAAAACGTATTAACAGGAATAACATTAAACTTAGGTATTGTTGCATGGATAATATGCAATCAATGATAAATGAACAAAAAAAATAACTCAATAACTTAGCGAGAATAGTGGTACCAATGCTATTAGTTTTAATAATAATATTAACGTAGTAATTGTAGAATAAAAATGCATATTAATGAATAGTTATATACAAAGCAAGAGTAGAATAATATTAACAATGAATAAAAAGTGTACATGGAAATTACGGAGTATTACTTTAAGACAATCTGATGTGGAAAATACAAAAATAAAATTATATCCAATAATATATGAAAACAAATATTAAAATGGAAAAAGCTATCAATTGGGAAATATTTAAATCAGATCCTACTTGCAATATATACACAGTATAAACTGTAAAATAAGCCTAGAGAAACAAAAATGTAATTATAAACTTTAATAAACAAATATTAAAGTAAGTCAAACAAGTATAACTAAATCTAGACATATATAGAACTATTTGCGTTGCTCTGTAATTAACAAAATGTAGAAAAATGAATCGTGCAGCTGATTTGTTTTCACTATTATATATTAAAAAAATCAATAAGTTTACTTTGTTTTAAAAACAATAAAATATTATTTAATCGAACAAAAAAATACGGATAACAATAGTAAAATTTAAAAAAAATATATATTGGTGTTTAGACCCCCCCCCCCCGAAATATCGAAATATACCAATAAGTAAATATATACTTTATCAATAAATTAAGAAAACAAATTAATAATAAAATTAATTTTGGTAGAAAAAGCTCATACCTTGTCATTTAACTTTGATACCACATATCATGACACATATTTGAAGATTGGATGAAATCGTAAAACTGCAGTACATCATGAAAGGTAGGTTGCCATTTTACAGATTATTGACATATTACTAACACAGCTGCTAGTCATAAAGGTCGGCAATGTGGGCTATATAAAGTTAAATCTCCTATTTTTAGAAAATCTTAATTAGATGTATGTTGTGGCGGTGTAAGTTCGAAATTTCACGTCGCCAGGTCTTGTGGGTCTATAAAGGGGCCAGAAAGAAAACACGAACTGAGTTTTGAGGAAAACAAGTATATTGACAAAAATGTATAATACAACAGAAAAACAGAGTAGTTGTACGTCAGTCGTGACTGCCAGTATAGATTGGTTACAGGTATTTACTCCCTGCCCACCGTAGGAAGATGTGGCACAAGGCCGGAGGGGGAGAGAGTCAAGCCAACTCTGGCATCTAAAAAATGTCTAGGCAGCCTCAGCGGGATTCCTTGGTCGGTGAGTAAGCAATAAACTTACTCCATCCTAAAGAAAGGGAGGCAAAGCATGGGAGAGTTGACCTCCTAGGATTACGCAGGACAAATGCCTAGGCCTGGCAGATAAAAGGTCACCGAAATGACCCAGTTCCCGTTGGGTTCGATGGATCCAGGTATTTAATTGCTTCCCACAGCAGCAATATGTGACACAAGGTCGGAAAGTGGGTGAAGAGTCAAGCCAGCGCCCCTAAAGAAGGATCGCTCTGGCCTAGCAAAAATAGCCTGGGCAGCCCCGTCGGCATTCTTAAGTCAGAGCGCCTCAAGCAGTAAGCAATACACTTTTCGTCCCCAAACAGAGGAGGCAAGGCCTGGGAGGGTGCACCTCCTAGGACAAACCAGAGCAGTATACCTCAGCCCGACAGGTAAAAGGCCACTGAAATGGCTCAATTCCTGCCGGACTGATTGTCGAGAACGAATCCTCGACTGCTATTACCCGATCCCGACGTTGATGAGGATGGGGTGGATCCATCAACTGAAAATCAAGTGCTCATAGTATTTATGGTGAGTGGAATAGTTCAATTAGTCCGTATTAGACATCAATTAAATTAAATATAGAGGGACTTTTTTTAAATGGGCATATTTCTTAATTCTATATTCAACTTTTATAGGCACGATAATTGTGTACCTCTTTAATTTGTAGGGGGTCAATTAATTAGTCATTCTTAAATAGGGTAAATAGAAAGTCAAATAATAGTTTCTATAATGATGAGTCAGGGATTAACAAGGCCCAAAGGCTACTCAAGGATAAAAGTTAATGATTTGATCAGTTCGACCATGAGAAAACATATCGAAAGGATTGTAGACGACAAGTAAAATGATCAGGATTGTAGACGACGAGTAAAATGATCAGAATTCGCTTATTTAAGATGTCGAATCGACAATAATTTGTTATCATCGGAGTCGAAAATGATCATGCTGTAGTCAGTTAGGAAGCATACCCGTTACATTGTTTTCCACAGGAATTTCTTCGAAAATAAACTTTGTTCATGGAACATCCGTTTAGTTTACGGTACAAATGTTTACAAAATTATACATGACTTCACACACACATATATACATATATGTTGATAGTTATACATGACTTCACACACACATATGCATATATATTGATAGTTATACATGAATTTACACACACATATATACATATATATTGATAGTTATACATGACTTTACACACACATATACATATATATTAATAGTTATACATGACTTCACACACACACATATACATATATATTGATAGTTATACATGACTTCACACACACATATACATATATATTGATAGTTATACATGACTTCACACACACACCCACATATACATATATATTGATAGTTATACATGACTTCACACACACACACACACACATATATATATATTGATAAGAGAGTTTGAATTACTTACATGATAGTTTGGATTTCCTCCTTGACCCACACCTCGAGTGTCTTCGGTCACTCTCTACAGGGTTTGTCAGGACAACTTGAAATGAGGATACCGACTCTACAAGTAAACCCTGACACAATATTCAAAGTAACATAGTATTTTATAAACCTCACTTCCAAGAGGTTAGACACAAGGTCAAGTGTCGGTTTTAATTAAAGTCGTCCTGTGGAACGAATTGGAGTCGAACCCAGCACACCCAGTTCCTCAATCTGCGTCGCTTACCACTAAGCCGCCGTGCCAACCAAAATAACATAGTATTCTGATCCTAAATACAATCTCTTCGACGCGGCTATACGAGGAATGGTTCACTTTCATCTAGTGGTGTTACCTTAAGCAACAATACTTAGCTAGATACTCCACCAGACTAGATGAATTCTTGTCCTAGAAGCTGGTAAGACCAACAGAAAGATATATTATAATAGAGTTAACTGATTAAATTGGGGACAGTAAAATTAATTTTCTTCACTCCTTTACTTGATTTAACCCTCGAATATCTGGATCTTATATACAAAGCAAGTGTTAGCTCCAGAAATGGGGCTCCTTGATTTCTGAGAACGTACTTATTAAAGTAAAATAAAACCAAATATATAAAGAATTATATATATATATATATATATATATATATATTGGTACATAAAAATTAGTACAACAATAGTACCGTCGGTTTCAAGCTCAGAAGGTCTTAGCCATTCGGCTCTCTTCAGCTTATATTGTCACCTGAGCTTGAAATCGACGGAACTAATGTTGTACTAATCGTTTCTGCACCTAAAAAATAAATAAATATTATGCTTTTAATTTTAATGTAAATTCTCAATTA
>OY744540.1:83908735-83933735 GCA_963556195.1 Sepiola atlantica
AATTTATTTTTTCCCCCGTAGTTACAACCTCTTTAGTGTGACAAATTGAAGAATAAACACGAAAATCGATATTCATCGATTTCTTTTCGGATGATAAATATTTAATATGATTACATTAAATTCCTTTGAAAAAAAACTAATGTGAATTATATTGTTTTCAAATCCTTTATCAAAACCTCTTTGATATTTTATAGCGAAAAACGAATACGTTTCTCCTTTTTATATCTTTTGATATATGGTCACTTTCACGTTAGAAAGGTACAATAAAAATAATAATATTATTCTTTTCTTATTACGTGGGGTTATGATAATGGCGAGGTGCTATGGTGATTCACGGTGAACAATATAACTCGATTAACGTAATTTTAAAAGGGGCGTATAGCCACAATGATATTTGAATATTTTCTAAAGACATACGCGTATTGATTTACTCCTCTCCAGGAGTAAGGCACAAGGCCAGTTTTTATCTTACTCCCACAAGTAAGATGTGACCCAAGCTCGGGTCGGGAAAGTGGGGTTTAAAAATTTCCTGGGCAGCCCCGACGGCATTCCCCGGTAGGGGCGCCTGAGGCAGTAAGCAATAAACTTACTCCTCCCCAAAGAGGGGAGGCGAAGCCTGGGTGGGTGGACCTCCTAGAACTGCACAGGACAGGCCCATAGACCTGCGTAATTCAAGCCCCGAAGGCCAGGACAATACCAGTCTATGGGATGCAGTATCCGTCGGAACAGATACTACACTTTTATCTTGGCCAAAAGGAGCTTTGTAAAGTTATGTTACATTTTTAGAAGATTCCATCTAACTGATTAATACTTATTGTATTTCCCATCCGTCACCGCTGACTAATTCCTGGTGAGAAGATGTCAAAACGAATTCAGCAGTATTGCCTTTTCTTGATCAAAACTTATCCAATCCATCCCATTTTTTTTGTCGGTTGAACGTGTACTTGAATTCGATCGAAAATCACTCAGTCACTATCCACGATTATCAGCCATCATTTCATCCACAAGGTAGTCGCTCATCTCTCCCTCAACGTCGGCCAAATAACTCTTATCGTCAATTGCATTTGCACGTTGATGACCCGCTCGGCGCATTACACATCGCGATGTGCATAGTTACAGATTTCAAAAAATGATTAATTCCAATATTATTCGATCCTCTTTTGTAGTTACTTTGAAATAATTTTACTCTATAGAAATTATAATATTTTTCCTACACTTATTAATCTGACACGGACAAACTATTCAAATAAAATAATACTGACCTACATCTAAAATTGTTACATGACGGGGTTTGCTATTTTAATTGTCCAGAACTACAGGGTGGGCCAAAATAAGGGTCCTATCTTTAAATTTGAATAACTTGAATTTGAATAACTTCCACAAAATAAAAGTTAAACTCACCAAACTTTATGTGTGTGTAGACTGACCCTTCCGAGATTTTTCGAAATAAACAAAACAAATTTTAGCTGAAAAACACTTCTTAAAACTTACAAAAACTAAAGTATTGTTTTTTACACTGTTTTGAGTTTTTTAAGCAAAAATAATGTTTTCTAAATGAGGGTACGTTCCTTAGGGCTAATACGGCTCATGCTTGCTTCGGAAGGGGTCCTTTACTTATTCTAAAAAAAAAAAAAAAATCAATAAATAAAAAAGTTATGAATTTTTAAAAATAGGACCCTTATTTTTGCCCACCCTGTATAAAATCAATGTTGGTGTAAGGGAGATAACTCGGTTCGTACTTTCGTTTCTTTTGCTACGAAGTTGCTTCTTGATGATTTCTTCTTTTGTAACATCTTTTGTTGATGATGTACTCCGGAATTTATTATTGAATCTATCACCCGGGCCTATAATTGAAAAAGTTCCGACGCGTTGGCTTAATGATTCAGGTGTGTTGCGTAATCTTTCACCCCTCTTTCACCTCATCTTATCCGTCTCTAGGACCTTCACCTTGTCTGTCAGATTTCGCCTCCTATACCCACTTCCCCTGTTGTTTGGTTCCCTAAGTGTATATACAACTTGTTTTACGTCATACCACGTTATATAAGTTTGTTAACATTTCCCTAGATTATAAATGTCTCATTGGTCGTCCAAGCTAATCAGGGCAGTTGTTATTTTATTGTAGTCGCAACTCTAAATGAAATTCCTTTAAAAAACATTTTGATAGACCTTCCTTACAATTGTCTATTACTCGATATATTGACGCTAGATACAATGGATATAATGATGTACAATCTCTTTCTATTGTGTTTTAAAATAATCAGTTCGAGTCTTTTTTTATTAGTATTAGTTTTTTATTAGGTGGTTTCGAGAGGAATCGACTTTGATTTGAAGTATTCTTTATGTAATAACAAGTCTGCGTAACATAACACTTTTTGTTTGGCCTGATATAATATCAACTTTTATGCTTACCCGTAGACGGTCATAAAATAATATCAACTACAAATTCGGTTCAAACTTGTTTCTTTTGTATAAAAAAAAAACTTATTTTGTGCCAAAACGTTTTCTATGAGTGTAATAAAATTCTAAAACAGTTTACATATGTTTAGTGCTGAAAGAAACCAATGCTAAAAACATTGCATTTACGTTCTGAACACTTTAGAAATCATGTTATTTAAGGCCAAGAAATACAATTTTAAAGATGTAAAATCGACAATAAAATAACTTTGTTTATATATTTATTTCCAAATAGTTTTGCATTTTTATAACACTTACAAAATTAATTATTTTATCAGTTTTTCATAATTTATCGTTTTCATTTCTAATATTATTTATAGTTTGTTATGTTGCTTGTTTATTTAATTACTATGGGCTGTTTATTCTTTCTGAAAGAGTTAAAAGGGTCTAAATATCCGTGTTTCTTCCTTATCCTAACTATCAATTTCAATAGAATTTGTATATATATATATATATATATATATATATATATATATATATATATACAATTTAAATTATCAATACATTGGGGAGTTCAAATGTAAGATAATAAAGAGTGGCAAAAATGAATCGTGGACGAGTCCATTGTGGGTGGAACGTCGAGAAAGAAATAAAGGCGACTTGATAAGTGTTAAAAAGAAAAAGGTTCGGCAGTGCAAAAGGAACTTGAACAACGACGGTTTCCAGAACGCGAAGAGTCGAAACGCTTGGTGATCGGACTATCGATGTACCGGAAGAATGCGAGTTTTGTGTCCGCTGACTAAAAATGCGGAATGAAGGAATCCCCTGACTTGTACTTCACCAAAGCGCTTGTAGAACAATTGCTTCAGTTCACGCTTGGATAGACAATGCAGAGCAAATTACTTTCCAATCGAATGTATATACGAACGAGTTTATAGCGTAAACAAAGTCTGTGACCTCAGCAAGGAAAAGACTTCCATGAGACAAAAGTATGTCAAAAGATTGTTTAATATGTGTGCGTAGCCGGCGTAAACCATCCGGTAATGGAAAATAAAGAAAACCAAAGTTTTTTTCATATACGTTCTGTTCTTTGTCATTCTTGTTGGACCTGAACGGGTACCCTGAAAGAACGGGTAATGCAACACAACTCCTTGAGTAAATGGGGTATCGTGGTGACTAATGATTCTAGAAAAGAGTAGGATACACAGAGGGTTATCAATGGCAATCCAGTTCTCACACTTTATTTGTTTTCATATTCAAATTGTATTTATATTTTTGGGCAATAAACACATTAGAAGTTTAATATCTGTGTTGATACTACACATCGTCTTTTCTCTACTCGGTCATTAAAAGGGAATGATATATTCTTTTAGACTGGGACAGTTTTAATGTTTGTCTTAATCCAGTTTGTCCCGTTTGGGGAGCTTTATTGTCCTTACATTGAAACCGAATTTCTGTCTAATGTTGTCTTGTTCTCGTGGGGAGGCAAGTAAATAGAAAAGTAAATAAAAATCCACGAAACAACGTGAGATGTATCTACTTAAACACTATCAACTATTCGTTTTGAATTCTTGCTTTTTTAAAAAATGTATCTTCTATATAAAGTAGAGGTGATTTTTACCCACGAAATCAGTTAAAGTAGACAATTGTTATATAATGACGGACGTAACTTGTGGGATTATAAAAACCTTTATGAGAGTGTTAGATAATGGCCCTGGAGAGATGGACGCATCTGTGGAAGTCGGGTTTGACTTGCACGATTAACGCGGGACAGTCGAGTGCAGAACAAGGCTGGTTTTCACCGTCGGAGCTGGCAGACATGACAAGGTTACCGAGTGATGAGACCTGAGTTCAGAGGGGTCAGTCTGCAGCTGTGAATGGCTGGCCCTGCGTGGGAAACGAAGGGACATGTGACGTTACTCGCTCTCGCGAGAAGCGAATTTGAGTCAGTCTGGTTACGGAGGGCGAACTGTTAAGACGGGTGATTCCAATGTAGGAACACGGAAGATTTCTCTAATGGGAAGACAGGCGCAAGAATCCTTCCTCCCTCTCTCTAGGAATAGTAAGGAATCCATTAATAATCTGACTACGATATTCGTGAATCTCTCTCTCTCTCTCTCTCTCTCTCAACGATGGCAAAACACCTCCACGGCAATACAAACTGTCGCCGAATAAAAAAATAATTAAAATGAAAAATTGTTGTCTTATGAAGCGAGAAAGGTCTTTTGTTACAGACAGCTCAAGGATTTGGCCACTACAGTGCAGAGGCGAGGAAGGTGCTCAACCACTAGACGACAGAGCAAACCGGGAAGATACGAAGGTATTAATTACTAAATAGCTATTCAACACAATAAGAATAATGCATCAGACGCATCGAAAATCATAACTTCATTATTTATACCTTCAACCGTGTTTCCAGAAAGTTCAACTTAATTTTAAAACCTAAACTAAAAACAATATTATTAGTCCCCCCCTGTAACCCTCTCCTAACTAAGTAAACCAAAGAGAGGATAGCGAATTATATTCCCGCTGAGAAGTAAGCCATCCAACAAACCCCATATCACCGTCGATCATAGACAACCTATTATTTCAAAAATAACAAATCACGAAAACACCGATTTCAGAATTAGCAAACCAGCCAATCATCGATCACTAAACAACATTCATAATACCACGGAACGCTCTGATATTTTCATAACTTTAACTTAATTTAATAAAATATATATTACCCGTAAGTACGTACATATTTTCTTCAAACCTTATTTATACAAATAAAACATATTCTGTTTAAGACGCGAAGTAAAAATACATTTTGAATGTTGCCGGCAGCCAACCAAAAGCCTCCCACTTTCGTACCTGTCATTAATAAAAGAGAAGGGGGAGTCAGACACTTCAACTAACCAGCAGGCAGCAACAGTCCTCTTCATACACCTCTCTTACCCGTAATAATTCCAAGGTAAGTAACAAGGAACAAAATAATATTTCACAATTAATTATGTGCATATGTCTATATATTTTTTATGTACTGTATTCACTGCTAAACTAATTGACCGATCATTATGAATTTTTGAACACAACTGCTAGGCGGAAAAGGGGTCAATACTTAGTTCAAGTTACTGTTATTCGAAAGGGGCTGAGGGGAGAGTAAACCCTTCATGAACATTTATATACCTCCGATATTTTGTGAGATTTTGACAATAACTATAACACATGACTTTATAAACACATCCTTAATTTCAGTTTCGTTGGTGTATTTTAAAAGGTTTCTAGGGCTATAATATATGTACAACCGCCCATTCGAACAGTCAAATATTTAAAATTTTCATTAAATTTATTCAATAGTCATTAGACACCAATCAATAAAGATTCCATAAATTTCAATTTCTTCTGAAGACCCCTTATGCTTGAGCCTCACATTTTAGACATTTACCAGAATCACATTCATGTAATGGATTTAGATCAAAATTCGAATAACGATTCGTGACATCATACAATCGAACATGATGTTTCAACCTTGCATATTACATACCTTTCCCCGTTTTGATTCACATTCTATAACATACGCCCATCTTCAATTCTATTCTATTATTAAAATGATTTGCAATATTGTCGACTGCAGAAATACAAAGGTCTATCTTAAAAGTAATAAATTACAAAAAAGTAAATTGCAAAAGTTTTAGAAGGAATAAACTATGAAGTATTAAAAAAAAGACTGAAAGCAAAAAAATGCCAAAAATTACCCGCAAAAGATATTAACAAAAAAATGATTTCTCTGATTGAATATAAATGGCGTCTGATATACACAAATTGAAAATGAAAAATGTTAGAAGAATTACAGTTAGAAATTAATTATTTTATTTTAAAAGTTGTCGTCTGGTAAGAAAAAAGTTAACGCTTAATTTGTATATTTGATTCGACTTTCTCCGTTCGTAGTCGGATGTATTACTTAACGACTACGTCACGCATGTAAATCTATTGATGTCAATTCAGCAACAGGATCAGTGTGGGAGATAGTTAGAAGAAACTTATAAATTCATTATCGAAAATATGAAAGAAAAGGTATTTGTTTGGAAAACATTTCAAGTATTTACCTTTGTCTAAAGTAACCGACGAATAAAAAGTGATAAAATGTATTGACAACAAAGTTTCATGTAAGGGAACAATATAGTGTATTGTACTTATATAATAGGTTTACGCCAGAACAGTTTTCTTATAGAATTAAAAACTACGTACGGAAATTCGGATAAAAATCAGAAGTAAGAAATAAATCACTGAGTAAATAAGAAACCATTGATACTGGTGGGAAGTACAGTACGGGGTGGTTGTTAATAGAAACTGCAATCTCGGAATGAGAATAGCTGTACACTTTATACTCAGCTGTGTATTCGATGTGCATTCCGATATTCATATATTCTGCGAATACAGTCCGGACGAATGGTGTGAAGAAAAGGAAAAGTTGGGAACGTTTATTATTCGTATTTAATATGTAGGCAATTATGAATGAAGAAAAGTGGAACAATAACGGTGCCTAAATAGTATGTCGCCTATAAAAAAGTAACTCGGTGACTTTGAGTTTCAGGGGAGGAGATAAATAGGAATGAGTAACAATGTTTGCTACCCACTTTATGGGAGCCGTATTTGTGAGAGTCAGATTACCCGGATAAAATGTTACAATTATTGTATAATGTTAAATTAATGGATATCATTTGTAAACGACTCGTACGATAAATCTCAGAGAATGTGTTGTTTACATGGTATTAATCAAATCACGCGCTTCTGTCTTATTTTTATTAAAATTCAAAGGAAATTATAACGGTATCATATTTTTGATATGTAATCAAGTGTTGAGATACAACACTTTTTGTAGTGATAGCGTCATAATTTTGAAAATGGCGTTTATCGCGCGTTTTGCACTCGAACTCTTCATATATATATATATATATATATATATATATATATATATATATATATATATATATATATATATAATTTATTGGAATAACTCATGCATTTATTTCCTATATTCCATAAGCTTCTCGGAATTTCCCCTGCATTTATAAACCAAAAATATGTTTACCTAATTTTTGTTCATTGCCTATAGCAAAACCTACCCGCACACCCAGTTTGTATTGACCAGCATGCGTACCTTCTTACACGCTTGTGCAGTTTGCCATCATGCAAGAATGCAGGTCGCCTAATTCTTCAACAAAAGATATGGATTTAAAGCGATGCTTCAGCGGGCAGAGAATCACATGAAGCAAAACTAAAAGAAGCAGTCTTCTGTCGATATAAAAGAGCTAAGCACGGATTCATTCTGTGCATCTTAGAAAAAAATCAAAATGGTGGCCATTGAAGCAGCCTCGTTTTCAAGAGTGAACTTTCAACTTTCAACAAAAAGAAGGTTAAATCTTAACTTTTGCGTCTTATACACTTTTAAAGTGGAATTCTTCAGACGTTTTAGTATTTGATTTGCGGTATTAGAATATTCTGATTGTAGAACAATAGCTATTTTAGCCAATCTTTATGTGTTTTTGCTTTCTATAGAAAATCAACCAGTTACTTCGAAAAATGTGAAACTTACTTTATTCAAATCCTATATTTGCTCAATGCAATCAGTTTAACATTTTTCAAGCGATACATTTCGAAGTGATGTATAAGCATCGATTTTATGTTTTTTGAATCTTTCAGATGTCGATTGATCATTTGTATTATTTGAATTATTCAGACGATTAATCTTATCTTGATTGTTATTTTTACAACGTTTCGACCAATGTCAGCTCTGAACTTCATCAGGTGTCTCTTTTAAAGTTGGTAATATTCTGTTTTCGAACTTGATAGGCAATTAGTTTTCATGCTCGAAATAAGGATTTCGAAGTTCAAATGATGCGCTTATAAGTGGTCGGAATTTACATCGTCATTACAAATGTGAAAGCAAGAACCAGTGGGTATATATCTACCTCCCACAAAGTAAAATGTGGCGCAAGGTTGGAAAGTTGGATTTGATAAGTCAGCACCCTAGACGAAGAGCGCTTGTGACCCTCACACAATTCCTGGGCAGCCCCGTCGGCATTCCCCGGTAGAGGCGCCTGAGGCGATTGGCAATAAACTAACCCCTTCTCAAAGAGTGAGAAGGCAAAGTCTGGGAGAGTGGACCTCCTGCAACTGCACAGGACAAACCCATAAACCGGCGTAAATCAAGCCCCGAAGACCAAGACAATACCAGTTTATGGGGTGTAGTATCCATCGGAACAGATACTACACTTTGATCCCGACCAAAAGGCCGAGTGGGTGCTTTATTTATTCCTCCCCAGGAGTTAGGCACAAGGCCAGTTTTATCTTACTCCCACAAGTAAGATGTGACCCAAGATCGGGTCGAGAAAGTGGGGTTAGAAAAGCCAGCGCTCGAGAGGTGAGCACTCTGGCCATTTAAAAATTGCCTGGGCAGCCCCGTCGGCATTCCCCGGTAGGGGCGCCTCAGACAGTAAGCAATAAACTTACTCCTCCCCAAAGAGGGGAGGCAAAATCCGCTTCTTGGTCTATTCATAAAACTCATGTAGACAATGATTGTATAATAATATAAGGTAGTTACATAAAACAGGTTGACCCTGTATGCGTGAGGGGGTGAGAACGAGAAAGTGATACATAGGTGTATAGCTCGTCTTGTTTCACTCGCCTGCAGCGTGTGCTGCCTCCACACTTCTGGGGAAGAGTCATCTGATACATCTCTCTAAGTGAAATATCGCCAGCTAAGAGAGACAGATAGACACCACCGAAAGTCACATAAATTTCCTAAGTTTTTCCGGAGGTGACGTCTTATGTGTAAGACTGTCAACGTAACACAAAGATTCGAATGTTAGATCGAATAATCGACATCGTACAAATTTATGTTCTGCATAGTTCTATTGTAATTGTTTTGTTTGGATAAGTACTGACTGAGATAAAACAAGGATCCGGGCGTTGGTGGTGAAAGGGGAAAAGGTTGGTTTTAGAGGTGGTAAAAGTAACAATCAACTTTTTACACGATACACCACATGTTCCAAGTCTGCAGAGAAAAAAAATCAGCGATATCTTAATTACCAGTACTCTTTGAGGTGCTTCTATAGACTGTTCTGTTGCTTGCGTAGATGTAAACGAATGATCTCAGGATATGATTTGGAAGATCATTAATGAAGATTGAAAATGTAGAGGTCAGCTTTAATACAAAGAAGACTAAGAACAAATAACTCCGCGACCCAAAGGAAACTGTTGCCGTGCACCATCTTTCAAAACGCAAGTTGTCAAACGCATTACCTCATACATCAACTTTTCGTATAGGTATTGCAAAAGTGACACGAAATTGGAAAAGGCATAATACAAAAATTATTGAAACGTGGACTACCTGTTCCATCTGTGATCTTTGCATCTTAAATACTAATTTGTACTAATGAAATCACACACATTTAATTGAAACCGATTTTCATTTTAAAAATAATCAATATAATAAAGATGATAAAAAGGTTCGAACCTCTTTTCTGTTATTGTGAAAGTTCTATCAAAATAAATGTCGCCTTATTTCCGTTCTTGCCCCCTACATTTTTTCGTCTTTGTCTTAACTATTTCATCGAACATTTTTAATGTCAAACTTCTGCATTTGAAATGCCTTTCCCGAACATCTTTCATCTATATTTGTGTTATGCGAAAGTTATGAGTATTCAAACGACAATCAACTGAATAATGCCTTTTTAACAGGAAGTTGTTGCATCCATACGTTGTAATACTTAACTACTTTGGTTAAATATATTTCACTATATTGTTTAAATATGTTTCACGTTACAAACATGGACACACCTACGTCTGGTTCAAGAGGCAACAATGCAACCAATATCACGGCTATGTACGATACTTGATGAAGAATAAATGCCAAACAAGTTTATTATTTAAAAAGCGACAGTCAAATACTAAATCTTCAAACATTACATTAACTCTGTACGATACTTGATGAAAAATAATTGCCAAACAAGTTTATTATTTACAAAGCGACAGTAAATACTAAATCTTCAAACATTACATTAACTCTGTACGATAATTGAGGAAAAATAAATTCCAAACAAGTTTATTATTTACAAAGCGACAGTCAAATACTAAATCTTCAAACATTACATTAACTCTGTACGATACTTGATGAAAAATAAATTCCAAACAAGTTTATTATTTACAAAGCGACAGTCAAATACAAAATCTTCAAACATTACATTAACTCTGTACGATACTTGATGAAAAATAAATGCCAAACAAAGTTTATTATTTACAAAGCGACAGTCAAATACAAAATCTTCAAACATTACATTAACTCTGTACGATACTTGATGAAAAATAAATGCCAAACAAGTTTATTATTTACAAAGCGACAGTCAAATACTAAATCTTCAAACATTACATTAACTCTGTACGATACTTGATGAAGAATAAATGCCAAACAAAGTTTATTATTTACAAAGCGACAGTCAAATACAAAATCTTCAAACATTACATTAACTCTGTACGATACTTGATGAAAAATAAATGCCAAACAAGTTTATTATTTACAAAGCGACAGTCAAATACTAAATCTTCAAACATTACATTAACTCTGTACGATACTTGATGAAGAATAAATGCCAAACAAAGTTTATTATTTACAAAGCGACAGTCAAATACAAAATCTTCAAACATTACATTAACTCTGTACGATACTTGATGAAAAATAAATGCCAAACAAGTTTATTATTTACAAAGCGACAGTCAAATACTAAATCTTCAAACATTACATTAACTCTGTACGATACTTGATGAAAAATAAATTCCAAACAAGTTTATTATTTACAAAGCGACAGTCAAATACTAAATCTTCAAACATTACATTAACTCTGTACGATACTTGATGAAAAATAAATGCCAAACAAGTTTATTATTTAAAAAGCGACAGTCAAATACTAAATCTTCAAACATTACATTAACTCTGTACGATACTTGATGAAAAATAAATTCCAAACAAAGTTTATTATTTACAAAGCGACAGGCAAATACTAAATCTTCAAACATTACATTAACTCTGTACGATACTTGATGAAAAATAAATTCCAAACAAGTTTATTATTTACAAAGCGACAGTCAAATACTAAATCTTCAAACATTACATTAACTCTGTACGATACTTGATGAAAAATAAATTCCAAACAAGTTTATTATTTACAAAGCGACAGTCAAATACTAAATCTTCAAACATTACATTAACTCTGTACGATACTTGATGAAAAATAAATGCCAAACAAGTTTATTATTTACAAAGCGACAGTCAAATACTAAATCTTCAAACATTACATTAACTCTGTACGATACTTGATGAAAAATAAATTCCAAACAAAGTTTATTATTTACAAAGCGACAGTCAAATACTAAATCTTCAAACATTACATTAACTCTGTACGATACTTGATGAAAAATAAATGCCAAACAAAGTTTATTATTTACAAAGCGACAGTCAAATACTAAATCTTCAAACATTACATTAACTCTGTACGATACTTGATGAAAAATAAATTCCAAACAAAGTTTATTATTTACAAAGCGACAGGCAAATACTAAATCTTCAAACATTACATTAACTCTGTACGATACTTGATGACAAATAAATGCCAAACAAAGTTTATTATTTACAAAGCGACAGGCAAATGCTAAATCTTCAAATATTACATTAACTCTGTACGATAATTGATGAAAAATAAATTCCAAACAAGTTTATTATTTACAAAGCGACAGTCAAATACTAAATCTTCAAACATTACATTAACTCTTTACGATACTTGATGACAAATAAATGCCAAACAAGTTTATTATTTACAAAGCGACAGTCAAATACTAAATCTTCAAACATTACATTAATTCTGTACGATACTAGATCAAAAATAAATGCCAAACAAAGTTTATTATTTACAAAGCGACAGTAAATACTAAATCTTCAAACATTACATTAACTCTGTACGATAATTGATGAAAAATAAATGCCAAACAAGTTTATTATTTACAAAGCGACAGTCAAATACTAAATCTTCAAACATTACATTAACTTTGTACGATACTTGATGAAAAATAAATGCCAAACAAGTTTATTATTTACAAAGCGACAGTCAAATACAAAATCTTCAAACATTACATTAACTCTGTACGATACTTGATGAAAAATAAATGCCAAACAAGTTTATTATTTACAAAGCGACAGTCAAATACAAAATCTTCAAACATTACATTAACTCTGTACGATACTTGATGAAAAATAAATGCCAAACAAAGTTTATTATTTACAAAGCGACAGTCAAATACAAAATCTTCAAACATTACATTAACTCTGTACGATACTTGATGAAAAATAAATGCCAAACAAAGTTTATTATTTACAAAGCGACAGTCAAATACTAAATCTTCAAACATTACATTAACTCTGTACGATACTTGATGAAAAATAAATGCCAAACAAAGTTTATTATTTACAAAGCGACAGTCAAATACTAAATCTTCAAACATTACATTAACTCTGTACGATACTTGATGAAAAATAAATGCCAAACAAAGTTTATTATTTACAAAGCGACAGTCAAATACTAAATCTTCAAACATTACATTAACTCTGTACGATACTTGATGAAAAATAAATGCCAAACAAGTTTATTATTTACAAAGCGACAGTGAAATACTAAATCTTCAAACATTACATTAACTCTGTACGATACTTGATGAAAAATAAATGCCAAACAAGTTTATTATTTACAAAGCGACAGTCAAATACTAAATCTTCAAACATTACATTAACTCTGTACGATACTTGATGAAAAATAAATGCCAAACAAAGTTTATTATTTACAAAGCGACAGTCAAATACTAAATCTTCAAACATTACATTAACTCTGTACGATACTTGATGAAAAATAAATGCCAAACAAGTTTATTATTTACAAAGCGACAGTGAAATACTAAATCTTCAAACATTACATTAACTCTGTACGATACTTGATAAAAAATAAATGCCAAACAAGTTTATTATTTACAAAGCGACAGTCAAATACTAAATCTTCAAACATTACATTAACTCTGTACGATACTTGATGAAAAATAAATGCCAAACAAGTTTATTATTTACAAAGCGACAGTCAAATACTAAATCTTCAAACATTACATTAACTCTGTACGATACTTGATGAAAAATAAATGCCAAACAAGTTTATTATTTACAAAGCGACAGTCAAATACTAAATCTTCAAACATTACATTAATTCTGTACGATACTTGATGAAAAATAAATGCCAAACAAAGTTTATTATTTACAAAGCGACAGTCAAATACTAAATCTTCAAACATTACATTAACTCTGTACGATACTTGATGAAAAATAAATGCCAAACAAAGTTTATTATTTACAAAGCGACAGTCAAATACTAAATCTTCAAACATTACATTAACTCTGTACGATACTTGATGAAAAATAAATGCCAAACAAGTTTATTATTTACAAAGCGACAGTCAAATACTAAATCTTGAAACATTACATTAATTCTGTACGATACTTGATGAAGAATAAATGCCAAACAAGTTTATTATTTACAAAGCGACAGGCAAATACAAAATCTTCAAACATTACATTAACTCTGTACGATACTTGATGAAGAATAAATGCCAAACAAGTTTATTATTTACAAAGCGACAGTCAAATACTAAATCTTCAAACATTACATTAATTCTGTACGATACTTGATGAAAAATAAATGCCAAACAAGTTTATTATTTAAAAAGCGACAGTCAAATACTAAATCTTCAAACATTACATTAACTCTGTACGATACTTGATGAAAAATAAATGCCAAACAAGTTTATTATTTACAAAGCGACAGTCAAATACAAAATCTTCAAACATTACATTAACTCTGTACGATACTTGATGAAAAATAAATGCCAAACAAGTTTATTATTTACAAAGCGACAGTCAAATACTAAATCTTCAAACATTACATTAACTCTGTACGATACTTGATGAAAAATAAATGCTAAACAAAGTTTATTATTTACAAAGCGACAGTCAAATACAAAATCTTCAAACATTACATTAACGCTGTTATCTCGTATGTGACATTATATCTCTAATATTTCTATTTTAAAACGCAAAAGCCAAGATTATCGAAGGAAATTGTTCCATCACTGACGAGTTACGCGTCCATTTTGAGTACTGTAATCTATGTTGAACATTTAGTTAGTGTGTAAAAATTAGTAGTGTCTTCGAAATCGGTATCCTGTTGTCATATTAAATGTAATCTTTGGATAGTTGTGTATTAAGAAACAGCCACACCAGCATTTTTTTAAAAGTTGTAAATTTAGCAATTATTTACAAATCGATTGGAAAGTTCATCTCTAGCTTTCATGTTGGATTTGGAACTCCATTTCTTTCGTTAAGATTGTTAGGTGCGAATATACAATCTGGACATCTATCTGCGATTTAGTCTTGACAGCTTCCTTTACTGCATAAATGATAAACGTATTAGCCTCTGACATAGCCATGAATTTTCTCTCATAATATTTCGGCGACACTATGCTAAAAACTAAGTATTTCATTATTTTCATATTCATGCTAAGAATACTCATAAAATTTTCTCATACATATGTACGAGTGGAAATACATTATTATGTACATTTATTGATATTCTGTTTAAATAAAGTATCTGATTTTTTAAAAATCGCTCGATAAATATGAACATTTATTGCGATAAACTGAATAGTGCATTTTACTAATAGCTGTAGACCGCTTACCTGGATGTTTCGAAATATATGACATCATTTTGAGGTCACCGTACAAAACAAAACAAAACATATATTCTAGCGGAGTTTCGCAAACACTTTACATTTGCTTATGCCGAGCGTCTATGTGACAAGCAGTTCGTTTTTCTATCAGACCAATTTGTTTATAAGGTATTCGAAGAATCATTTTTGCTTTGGGGGAATGCTTGGGTTGCCGGTAGAGCATGTCTGGTGATTTAAAACACGGAATCTACAATGAAACCGGTTTTTCACTGATGTCCCACATCAGGAAATCTACAATATGTAAGTTTCAATTCATATGTACTCATCAAAATTATTTGCGTTTCAATCTATTCTAAACTATTAGTGATACGGGCAAAATATTGAACAAAAAATATATTACGGACGACTTAATGTTCTTTATAGAATCAAACCAACACTTACCGGTATAAAGGTCTCAACTGGCATCCATCTCATAGAATAATACTTATTCGAATGAATGAACATTTATACACTAGAATGGTCACTTATGAATCTCAGCCAATAAGAACACAGAGAATGGACTTGCCCTTCTGAGCATAATGGAACATTCTAGCCTTATTATAAACCGGCATTTTGATGTGCTTGGCAGTCTGACTTATCTTGCTACTCGACTGGTCGTACAGTTGAGCCCTAAGCATCGATTCCATATTCGTATTTTAAGGTTATATCTTTAAATAAACACACACACATTATACAAGATGTTAGTAAAATCGATGACATTATTTCGGGATAATGTTCTATACGCGTAAAATGAATCTCATTGCGTGTGAATTACTTTTGTAATAGCATTTCATTACTAGTAAAATTGTGGTTTATCTGCTTTGTATATGGTTTATGCTGATCAAGCTACAAATAAGAAAGACCAGCATTCTCAGGATGCCGACCTGGTTCTCCATGTAGGAAGTAAATGGATCTCCTTGTGATAATAACGCCCCGATAGTTATTCTCATTCTCACGCTTTTTCTATTTATTCGTTGTCAATTGTCTCTTTTTTGTTGGGGGGGGGGGGGGAGCATGTTACAACATCACGCCTCAAGCTGTTTATACATGTGATCCTGTCACAGGGATAGGGTGTGTCTATTCCATATGTAGAAATAACAGTGTACTATCACACACTTTTCACGCATTCAATGTTTACAATAAATTAAAAAAAATATTAAGTATTTATTTTAATAGTATATAGTCGGAAACCAAGCGTTCCCGGACTTATATAGACACAGAGAACATAATGCAGAAGTTATGGCATGAAGATTTACCAAATATCATGAAGATTTTGTGAAATGAATGCTTATATGTTTTCTAGTTACGAAGTTCGTTCGAAGGTGTTTTTCCGTAAAGATATAATGAGACACTTTTATTACTGTCATTGTTGCTAATTTTGTGAGAATGGACGAGACTTGAATCAGTACTGCTGGTGAATAATATTCTATTTAAGACACTGCATATGTACTGCAAACCTGGCCATATCGAATTTTGTGAGAATGGACGAGACTTGAATCAGTACTGCTGCTATTCTATTTAAGACACATATGTTTAAATTATCTTTTTTATGGCCATATCAAATTATTAGTTATTAATGAATAATTATTAATTGTTAATTAATAATTATTAATTATTAATTCACGTTGTTTTGACGGTTAAGCTCAAACTTAGGCGAACAAATATCAAGAAACGCAGATGTTATTGAACTCGAAACTTCATTATAAAATGTCTGCATGTACCTTTCGATTGTTTAAGATTTCCTTAAAGCAATCTTCTCATTTCCAAGTAAATTGGAATGGAACCTGAGATTTGAATGACTTCCAATCCCCTAGTGGATGATTAAATGCCGCAAGCATCGGTTAAATGCAATGGATTATTTCAGAAATCTTATGCAGGTTCAACAAATAGATAAATATGACCTTGAAATACGTATAGCCCACGGATGGAAATTAAAATGTATCATCGTTTCAGAAAGTGCAACTGGAGATATATTAATGGCAAGAAGTAGAAATATCCACAGGCTCGATTTATTTTATTGTTCTTGTAAGGATTCAGTAGTTATTGGATATTTACTCTTATGCAGTCTCTAATTAATTCGGTTTATTTTTTTTCAGTTTGTAGTCTACAATTGCATGTGATCCTCATAGCTATAATAAAGACCAAAGAAATGTTAGTTTTTTATATATATTTATAGAATGAATAAAATCATTGTTTTAAAAACTTTCGCTGATATTGAGCCTTATCAAAGTGTAATTTCCTTTTTTTCGGTTTTCTTCATCTTCATGTTGCGGTCATAGAAAATCGCGAGGATGTCTATTCGTGGTCCCGAAAGAACGTTTAGCATCTGATGTTGTTGACGAACTCGTAAAAAGTGAAATTAGATGTGTATAAGAGCGCAGTTTACGCAGATTTGAATCGAAGATCAGTCACACATCCTTAGGAAAACGTCTTTTGGAATTGTATTATAGAAGTTAGAAAAACCACAAGAAACGTTATTTTGTGAATATATTTATTAAATGAATGACATCATTTTTCATAAATATGTCTGAGACTTTCGCTGATAAACAACCTTATCAAAAGTATTTTCCTTTCCTTCTGTTCTTTCTTGCTAGTGTTAGAAAATCACAGGAATATTTCCTCGTGGCTCCGAAAGAATAGTTAACGTCTGATGTTGTAGAGGAACTCGTAGGGAGTGAAATTAGATGTGTGTAAGAGCACGATTTACGCAGATTTGAATGGAAGATGGGTCAAACAACCTTACGAAAACGTTTTTTTGAATTGTATATATATATATATATATATATATATATAAATATATATATATATATATATATATATGTATATATATATATATATATATATATATATATATATATATATATATATATATACATACATATATATATATACTTAGGACGCAAGTCATTATCCAAGCAAGCGTTGTTGAACGTCACAGGTTCTCAAACCGTCGAGCTATCCTTCTGGTTTCAGGTGGCTACCCGTAGAGTATTTCTCCGATTGTTCTTAATTCGGCCATCTTTTTGCGAGCGCTTTCGACTTTCTAGTCGTCTTCAGGATGAGGTGTTTTAAAATAAGAAGACTTAGGTTAATGTTTTATAGGTATCGTTAAGCGCGAACGAAAGAAAAGAGAGGGGGTGTGGTTGAGTTCATTTTATTCTATCGTTTGTGTGTTTGATTTTATTGTTGATTTATTTTATTAATTCTTAGTTTTACTATTATTTTTTTATTCATAATTATTTATTATTTCTTATCCCTATTATTACCATTATTATATATATATATATATATATATATATATATATATATATATATATATATATATATATATATATATATATATACGCTTGATATATTCAAGTACTTGACAAAGTTTAGAACAAAGGTCTACTCAAGAAAATTAATTCGTACGAATATATAATATAATCAGATTCTACTTAGCGAAAAGGAATACCCAGGATGTTATTGATGACTATAGATGCAAACAATATCACATTAATGCAGGTGTACCCCAGGGGTCGATACTTCAACCATTATTATCTTTGATCTACATAAACGACATCTCTGATGCAATCGTGTCCGAGATAAGTATATTTCCTTTTGACACCACGCTTCATTCTCGTATGTTAAGAAATCGAACACACGCATGTTCTTTTAACATTGATAAGAAAACTTTCGAACCACCGATTGGCATGGCTGCTGGCACTCCTCCCGAGAGGCTGGCGTTTAAACGTCTCATTCACAGACCACATTCACAGGAAGGCATAAATAGAAAGTAATGTCAAGACTGCGGCAAAAAAGGTTGGCTCTTTCTATTGAGCAAGAAAATATTTTAAACCTGCCAGTATCTGTTATCTCTATAAAACCGATATTCGCCTACACAATAAGTATTGTTTTTAAATCTGGTCTAGTGGTCCAACCACTAGTCTCTCCCTCTTGGACAAGGTGCAAAAAGATATCTAAACTAATAGGTCCCGCATGTCTACCAAGATTCAGCCCCTATCGCCTCGCTGTAATATGGCATCTGGGAGTTTGTTTTACAAATACTTCCACTGAATATGCTTTAATGAACTTTCTGCACTTCCAATGTAAATGCACCCGGTCATTTAAAGTGGCTGCAAATATCCACTTTTACTGTAGAGATCGTGAGATGTCGGAAACCTTTCTACTTAAATAGTTATTTTTATCAGATGACTTGGCTTATGAATTTTTTTCTATGTTCCCTGTTAATGTAATGTTAACAAACATCTTGCAGTCCAACTCTCGACTTAAAATGTTCCCTAAAAATCTGACTGATTATCACATCAGCTCCGTACGTCTCAGTCCCAATACGCGTTGTTTGCGGTGAACAAAGTTATAAAAAAATAGGAGTTCACCCTCCATATATATTACTGGATTAGAAAAAAGTAGTTGGGGGGTAACAGAAAACTGTTACACACACATTTTAATGAGAGAGTAGAAAAGATGCGGAATGGAGGATAGTAGAAGAAAAATAAGAGGGAGAGAGAAGGGATTAATAGAGAAGCGCAGAAAGGGGATATAGAGAGAAAGAGAGGAAGGCGCTGAGAACGAGGTTACAAAAATGTTACACACGCATAATTTAACTCTTCTCTTAATTGTCGATGACACCGAGCAACGCCGCGTAGCCATGCTATTTTTTAAAATTTATATATGTATTACGGAAGATAAGAACAACATTGGCACAATCCGTTTCAAATCCAACAAAGGGGAAAAGTATTCATTAATAAATCAATATATAAAAATATATAAATAAATCAATATATAAAAATATATAAATAAATCAATATAAATAAATAAATAAATAAATATAAAAATAAATCAATATATATAAAAATAAATCAATATATAAATATATATATATATATAAATCAATCAATATATAAAATTATATAAAGGCATCAATATGTATAAAAATAAATCAATATATATATATATATATATATATATATATATATATATATATATATATATATATATATATATATAAATTTAAGACGTTTATTCCCTGTACTTTTGACGAGAGTATGAAAATAATCATGTGCATTACAAGCTAATAAACTCATCACTATATTAAACTATTTCACCTGAGCGTGTTATAAAAATTCATGACTATTATGTATATATATATATATATATATATATATATATATATATATATATATATATATATATATATATATATTGTTGAATATAAGAGACAACTCATGTCTAGATATCCTTTGGTAGATCCTTTCAATAGTCCGAATCAGGGTCTTAGTTTCGGGGAGGGGGGAATTGGCTGATGAATTTGCCATAGTTTAGATGGGTCTGAAAGTACTTTAGAGACAAATCCAAACTATGGAAAATTCACAAGCCAATTCCCCTCAGAAACTAAGATCCTGATTCGGACTATTGAATGGATCTACCAAAGGATATCTAGACATGAGTTGTCTCTCATATTCAACAATATATATATATATATATATATATATATATACATATAAATAGTATATGATATGTATAAATGATATAATATCATATTTTTAAATGATAAAGCTCGATACGATAGGTTTGGTAGTTTGGTAGTTTTGTTTTACGGCATATCAACCCTTTTTGGGTTATTTAATGCCGAATCTGGTCTTGTTTTCTTCTCTTTTTTGTTTCTTTCCCCTTTTAATATCTGTTTCTATTTAACCCATAGTTGGGACCCTAACAGGTACTACCACTCCGGGTCAGGGTGGACCTGGGAGCAATGGTAATTAAGAGGAGGCTCCACATTCCCCAAAGTCCGTAAGCCGGATCTCACCATCGGATGTAGTTTAATGTCATATCCAGGACCGGGAGTAGGGTAGGAAAAATAAAAATAAAAAAGGAGAGGGAGAAAGGGAGAGGGGCTGTTGTTTTTGGTTTTGGTTTTGTAGAACATAATTAAGTTTTACAAACAAAACAAAAAAAACAACAAAAAAAACGTCAATGTAGGTGAATTTCGTCTCAGGGAGCCACAGGGCAGCCTGATCTGGTATCACCAGGATACGATAGGAGATTTTTGTAATTCAAAGAGCTGCTCTTTTAGTTCTGTTTGTACCGATTGAAAGAGTTTTCCTGTTTTGTATGTGCATGTCAAAGAACCTTTGATTCACACATAAAGTCTGACTTGAATGATAGTATAAGTAGCCCGTTTAAGTATATAATAAGAATCAAAGTCATTTTTATCCAATGCTAATTACTCTTACGACCTTCTGGAAAAAATGGGTTGTATTTTAAACAGATAGATATGTATTCATAAACTCGAAGCTTACTTAAAGAAATAACGTCTTTTTAGAAGCAGGCATTAGAAAAAATGTATCTATCAATCGACCTCCTCTCTATCTACCGCTCACTCTCGCTTAGTATGGGGGTATGTGTGCATGTTCTCGTTTAATCAGGAAAAGATTACTCCTGTCGTTTAATCTCTCTAGATTTAACATGATTAATGAATATTTAAATTCTAATAGAACTTTCGAGGTTTTATCAAACCGAGCATTTTTATGAAGATATACGAGCCGTCCACAGTTTCTAAAAACTCATTAGGAGATTCTATTAATCATATTAATAAAGATTTTATCGTGGCAGGGCTAATTTGGCGCCTGCCTCCTCTGTGCTTCAAATGTTTATGTAGTAAAGCGCAGCCTTACAGACCTTAATGAAAATTAGCTTTGACCTTTTGGTTTTTCAAGTAAGATTCAAAATAGCAAATCATTCGAACACTGACCCCAAAGTATCATTATACAAACAGAATTCGTATAGATGAGTTGGTTTGTGCGAACTTCCACAATGAAATGATTTAAAGGACCCATGGATTTCCAAATTAGCAGAATAAAAAAATCGTCCAACTGAAATAGGATTTGCATTTTTATTCAATATATACATATCTAACTATGAATTAAAATGAAAAAAAAACGGAAAAGCTCGACTTCAACGTTTCGATCAAATGTTGTGTTAGCTTTTTGAAGAGTAAAAGCTATAAACGTCAATAGATGTGGCAATCTGTAATATATATATATATATATATATATATATATATATATATATATATATATATATACATATATATATATATATATATATAATAACTTTAAATATGGGTTAGAAGTGAAACTAAGCAAATACGTATATATATATATATATATATATATATATATATATATATATATATATAATCATGTACGTATTTGCATATCTTCACTTCTAACACATATTTAAATTTAGCATACACTATATATAGAAATCAGTGTATACTAAATTTAAATATGTGTTAGAAGTGAAGTTGCGCAAATACGTACATATATATATATGTATATATATATAAATACATACATATATATCTATATGAGGTTAATACAACAAAATATATAAGAAGCAGCTAATATCTTTAATTAGTCAACATCCGTATAAAACTGAAGCTCAAAAAGTGATAGGCAGAGTACACATTACTAAGGTAGTACATTGAACAGTGGCAATACTCTAGTCCGAATCATACGTAAGTCTAAATTACAGGGTGTTTCAAAAGTCTTGGGAACATTACAAATGCGTATATCTCATGAACTATTCCAGGTAGAAAAAGAAACTGGTGCCATTTTAAAGGTTGCTTAATCAAGTTTTTGGTCATACTAATGATTTTCGTGTTATCTTTCCAGGTGCAGTAATGGCGTTCTCTAAACAAGACAAGGCATTTTGCGTCCTCTAATTTGCAAAGACTGAATCGTGGACATGTGTTCAGCGTGCATTTCGCAGGAAATTTAAAAAAGAAGTCCCTGAAAGGAAATCCATTGTCAGATGGCATGCTAAATTTGTGAAAGATGGGTGTTTGTGCCCAAGTAAGCGAACAGGTCGCCCTTCAACTTCAGAAGATGCAGTTGAGCAAGTTCGGACAGCCTTTCAGCAGAGCCCCCGTAAATCAGTGAGAAGAGCCAGCAGGGAACTTCAGCTTGCTCCAGCAACTGTCTGTCGTGTCTTAAGGAAACGACTGCAAATGGTACCTTACAAGCTCAAGTTGGTCCAAAAGTTGAAGGACACTGATAAGCCACTTCGCCGTGACTTTTGCATTGCAATGCAAAAGAAGTTGGAAGATAACGGCTTTGATGACCGGCTTGTTTTTAGCGATGAGGCGACCTTCCATCTGAATGGCAAAGTTAACAAGCATAACACTCGTATATGGGGTACTGAGAATCCTCATGAACTTCTTGAGCACGAGCGAGATTCACCAAAAGTGAACGTGTTTTGTGCAATTTCCAAGAAAGGTGTCTATGGACCGTTCTTCTTTGAAGAGGCAACTATCACTGGTGAATCCTATCTCAACATGCTGGAAGACTGGTTAATGGCTCAGTTGGAACAAGCAGAATCTGATGACTTCATTTTTCAACAAGATGGTGCACCACCACACTGGAGTCTTAGAGTAAGGCAGTTTCTTAACACAAGGCTGCCTGGTAGATGGATTGGGAGATCTGGGCGAGGTGATGACGTTCTCATGCCCTGGCCTCCTAGGTCTCCAGATCTTACCCCGTGTGACTTTTTCCTTTGGGGCTTTGTCAAGCAACAAGTCTATGTGCCGCCCCTTCCAAGAGATATTGACGAACTAAAGGCTCGAGTAACGGCAGTTGTGGGAACCATTGACGTCAAGATGCTGGAACGCGTTTGGCAGGAAATGGACTATCGACTAGATGTCTGCCGTGTGACGAATGGTGCTCATATTGAGCAACTTTGAAGATTCCCCACAAAACTTGAAACTTTAACCTTTCCAACGGTACCAATTTCATTTTTCAACTCCTAATAGTTTTTGAGTTATTAAAGATCGTTATGTTCCCAAGACTTTTGAAACACCCTGTATTTTAAATGGATACATGTTTTATAAATTTAAACAAATCTATACTATAAAACATTAGATAAATATTTTTTTAACAGAGTCATTTATTTTATAATTCGCAAGAGTAGACATAAAAGTATGCAACATTAGTTCAAAGTTAATTATTGTTTGCTTAAAAACATAATTTGTAATGTTTTTTCCTATAAAACAATTATATAAATATATACATCGTAGTTACTTACTCTCACGTGCAAATACTAAGTATCGTATTTTCTCATACGGATTTTAATAATTGTTTAGCTGTAAAATTATAGAAACAAGGCAACTGTGAGAATTTCGTACTAATGTACGAGACAAACTCCACTAAAATGCGGATATGAAATAGTTAGAAAATAATTGATTTTTTTGTAAAAATTGGCAGCCATTTCTGGTTCTACTTAAGCGCTATTATGAACATGGATTACAGCACCTTATCAAAAGGTAACATATATTTTAACTCATCGTAAGCTTTTTATCCGTTGTCGTTTATTGTTTGGTTCAGACAAGACGTAAAAGGAAAACACGTACAATTATTATTGTTTTAGCTTTGAAAGGTTACCATCTATTTATTACTGCGATAAGAAACTCCCCATTGCACGTTTATTGTAGATAAATAACCGTATTCTAATATAATGTTATGACAGGTATGAGTGACGAGCATTTCTGGTAAAAAAAACATGTAAACTTTGCGTTACATCATACAAGCTTCCGAGATTATGAGATATTAGATTTTTTAAAAGACGACACATTTTTGTACTAAGTGTTGCTGAAATAAAATACATATTTACCTGCAACACTTTCCATTTAAAATGAAAACTTATAACGCAGTTATACATGTATGTAAAGCCATTCTCTATGAAACATTTAATAGGCAGCAGCTTTTTT
>OY744540.1:83938735-83956235 GCA_963556195.1 Sepiola atlantica
TACCAGGTGCGTCCCAAGATAATGGAAGATGTTTTTTCTAAAAGAGTAAACGCTCAGAGTTTGTTTTTTTAAATACCAAATAAATGTTTCCTAACTCAGAATAAATGCAATGCCGCAAGACATTAAAGCCAAATTTAATGCCAGTTTTCTTTTTTACTTTTATCTTTTGTTATATTTAAATAAATGGTGTGTCTCAAAATGTTTGTAATTTTATAGATTTGCCCCGGGATGAAAACCTTTAAGAAGCTTATGTTCGAGTGTTCAAAGCCCCTATTTGTTATGCCTTAGAACAGGGGCGGGCAACATTTTCAGAGTGAGGGCCAGATGAGACTTTTGTAAGGAGATCGCGGACCGGAGTGAAAAACGAAATCTCAGAGTTACTATATGTTGTTTACATGAATAAATTGTACAAAAATTGCATTGAACACTCTACAAATCTGATATTTTTTCTCAAGAGACTTATGTATGTGATGTTATAAAAGGCGCCGACAGAGAGCCATTTTGGAATCATAAAAAATAATGACGGGGGAAGAAGCAAGTTCATCCAGCATTTCGTTTTGACACATTTCATATAAGTTTTATGTTTCATGTCTTTTCCTCGTTTCCTCTCTGCCTCTCTCTTTCTCTTTTTCTATTTTAATCTCTTAATAGTAAAAGAAAACTGAAATATACATGCATCATCGCTCGCTGATATTCATACATTTTTATCCCACTGTAATTTGATATCATGGTTGAAGAGTTTTGCACTGATATTTAAAAAAAAAATTTTTTTTTAAGCGAAAGGAAGTGGGCGTGTGAAATGTACTCCTACACTAGCCATTAGTACGTCTCTCTCTATCTTTCTGCCCTAAGCATGAACCTTAGATGAAGTAAAATCAATAACTATATTTTGGAGACACATGTTTATGTGTTAATTAATTAGTATGAACTATGATCAGATCAGAGACACGAATTGATGAAGAATCGCCCATAATGCCAGGAAAAATCAACAGGGTTAAATAAATCTGCAGCCAATTATCTTCATCTTACACAGCCCACAAAGAAAGGAAACGGTAACTTGCTTTGCCGTCTTTTGTTCCTCTTGCAATCAGCGATCCTCATTAAGTGACGCATACAGATCGTCCTCCGGGTCTGTAATACACACGTTGTTGAAGTAAATTGACACTTACCAGTATAAAAAGACTCAAATAGTTAATATGTTAATATTGCTAAATTCAAGCGAGAATTTTACTTTAGTTTAATCACTCATGGACTAGCAGCCAATAAGAACTCAGAGAATATACCTGCCCATCTAAACATAATGAAACATTGAAGCTTTCTTATAGTTGGCCATTGACTATTAAATTCGATTCATATACCTTGGTTCTGTTTGTTCTTTATTTAATTTTACTCCACGCCTTTAGAAAACCCAGTAAGAACTGTAGTATATACAATCCATTAAATTTTACTCCACGCTTTTAGAAAACCCAGTAAGAACTGTAGTATATAAAATCCATTTAATTTTACTCCACGCCTTTAGAAAACCCAGTAACAATTGTAATATATAAAATCCATTTAATTTTACTCCACGCCTTTAAAACACCCAGTAAGAACTGTAGTATATAAAATCCATTTAATTTTACTCACCGCCTTTAGAAAACCCAGTAAGAACTGTAGTACATAAAATCCATTTAATTTTACTCAACGCCTTTAGAAATCCCAGTAAGAACTGTAGTATATAAAATCCATTTAATTTTACTCTACGCCTTTAGAAAACCCAGTAAGAACTGTAGTATATAAAATCCATTTAATTTTACTCCACGCTTTTAGAAAACCTAGTAAAAACTGTAGTATATAAAATCCATTTAATTTTACTCCACGCCTTTAGAAAACCCAGTAAGAACTGTAGTATATAAAATCCATTTAATGTTACTCCACGCCTTCAGAAAACCCAGTAAGAACTGTAGTATATAAAATCCATTTAATTTTACTCCACGCCTTTAGAAAACCCAGTAACAACTGTAATATATAAAATCCATTTAATTTTACTCCACGCCTTTAAAACACCCAGTAAGAACTGTAGTATATAAAATCCATTTAATTTTACTCACCGCCTTTAGAAAACCCAGTAAGAACTGTAGTATATAAAATCCATTTAATTTTACTCCACGCCTTTAGAAAACCCAGTAAGAACTGTAGTATATAAAATCCATTTAATTTTACTCCACGCCTTTAGAAAACCCAGTCAGAACTGTAGTATATAAAATCCATTTAATTTTACTCCACGCCTTTAGAAAACCCAGTAAGAACTGTAGTATATAAAATCCATTTAATTTTCTCCACGCCTTTAGAAAACCCAGTAAGAACTGTAGTATATAAAATCAATTTAATTTTACTCCACGCCTTTAGAAAACCCAGTAAGAACTGTAGTATATAAAATCCATTTAATTTTACTCCACGCCTTTAGAACACCCAGTAATAACTGTAGTATATAAAATCTATTTAATTTTACTCCACGCCTTCAGAAAACCCAGTAAGAACTGTAGTATATAAAATCCATATAATTTTACTCCACGCCTTTCGAAAACCCAGTCAGAACTGTAGTATATGAAATCAATTTGATTTTACTCCACGCCTTTAGAAAACCCAGTAAGAACTGTAGTATATAAAATCCATTTAATTTTACTCCACGCCTTTAGAAACCCCAGTAAAAACTGTTGTATATAAAATCCATTTAATTTTACCCCACGCCTTTAGAAAACCCAGTAAGAACTGTAGTATATAAAATCAATTTAATTTTACTTCACGCTTTTAGAAAACCCAGTAAGAACTGTAGTATATAAAATCCATTTAATTTTACTCCACGCCTTTAGAAAACCCAGTAAGAACTGTAGTATATAAAATCCATTTAATTTTACTCCACGCCTTTAGAATACCCAGTAAGAACTGTAGTATATACAATCCATTTAATTTTACTCCCCGCCTTTAGAAAACCCAGTAAGAACTGTAGTATATAAAATCCATTTAATTTTACTCCACGCCTTTAGAACACCCAGTAATAACTGTAGTATATAAAATCTATTTAATTTTACTCCACGCCTTCAGAAAACCCAGTAAGAACTGTAGTATATAAAATCCATATAATTTTACTCCACGCCTTTCGAAAACCCAGTCAGAACTGTAGTATATAAAATCAATTTAATTTTACTCCACACCTTTAGAAAACCCAGTAAGAACTGTAGTATATAAAATCCATTTAATTTTACTCCACGCCTTTAGAAAACCCAGTAAGAACTGTAGTATATAAAATCAATTTAATTTTACTCCACGCTTTTAGAAAACCCAGTAAGAACTGTAGTATATAAAATCGATTTAATTTTACTCCACGCCTTTAGAAAACCCAGTAAGAACTGTAGTATATAAAATCCATTTAATTTTACTCCACGCTTTTAGAAAACCCAGTAAGAACTGTAGTATATAAAATCCATTAAATTTTACTCCACGCCTTTAGAAAACCCAGTAAGAACTGTAGTATATAAAATCAATTTAATTTTACTCCACGCTTCTAGAAAACCCAGTAAGAACTATAGTATATAAAATCCATTTAATTTTACTCCACGCCTTTAGAAAACCCAGTAAGAACTGTAGTATATAAAATCCATTTAATTTTACTCCACGCCTTCAGAAAACCCAGTAAGAACTGTAGTATATGAACTCCAGTTAATTTTACTCCACGCCTTCAGAAAACCCAGTAAGAACTGTAGTATATAAAATCCATTTAATTTAACTCCACGCCTTCAGAAAACCCAGTAAGAACTGTAGTATATAAAATCCATCTAATTTTACTCCACGCCTTCAGAAAACCCTGTAAAAACTGTAGCATATAAAATCCATTTAATTTAACTTCACGCCTTCAGAAAACCCAGTAAGAACTGTAGTATATAAAATCCATCTAATTTTACTCCACGCCTTCAGAAAACCCTGTAAGAACTGTAGTATATAAAATCCATTGAATTTTACTCCACGCCTTTAGAAAACCCAGTAAAAACTGTAGTATATAAAATCCATTTAATTTTACTCCACGCTTTTAGAAAACCCAGTAAGAACTGTAGTATATAAAATCAATTTAATTTTACTCCACGCTTTTAGAAAACGCAGTAAGAACTGTAGTATATAAAATCGATTTAATTTAACTCCACGCTTTTAGAAAACCCAGTAAGAACTGTAGTATATAAAATCGATTTAATTTTACTCCACGCCTTTAGAAAACCCAGTAAGAACTGTAGTATATAAAATCAATTTAATTTTACGCCACGCTTTTAGAAAACCCAGTAAGAACTGTAGTATATAAAATCGATTTAATTTTACTCCACGCCTTTAGAAAACCCAGTAAGAACTGTAGTATATAAAATCCAGTTAATTTTACTCCCCGCTTTCAGAAAACCCAGTAAAAACTGTAGTATATAAAATCCATTTAATTTTACTCCACGCCTTTCGAAAACTCAGTATAAACTGTAGTATATAAAATCCATTTAATTTTACTCGAAACAACAATGTGTTTCGTGTGATGTTTGTTATTACTCACTAAAGACTACTTGTACGTCTGGCTTTTTATTAACCTGGTTGGGGAATACACTATGACGCAACAACAACGCGAGTATCGATCTTCTCCGCCCCTCTTCACTGAAGACATTACAGGTACACAAATACAACAACATTTACACTTCAGACATTGGTACAGATGGCTGTCATTACATAACCAATAATATATTCTTACATTATTAATTACGTCAATTCGATTTTCATTTCATGAAGAAGGTAGTAGATGTTAGTTTTTTTTTCTAATGTCACATCATATCAAAATCGAATATTTCAGGTTTTCGTGCGGCCAATACTAGATAGAGTGATAAAGGAACGATTAGACGGACTTTTTTTAGTTCTTTTCACGCACCTATTGAGGTTGAGAGCAAATAATCACACGTAATCAGACACCGATGGCCAGTCTCGAATCAAGTTGCCGACTCCTGTCAAATTCAATAATCGAGTGTTTACCCTTTTCTCCTCGAAAGAAAAAGGTGTGTGCTAACACATTCACTGATATTTCATCGATTGATACAAAACATATACATGTCTGGACAGAAAAAGTCTCAGTAGATTTCCCTAACTAAAGCGACAACCAACTATTTTATTTATAAAACTTGTCACCCATGACGGTGTAGTAGCAAGTTCTCTGGAATAAGGCGAAACGTGTCATGATTAAGCTTGTGTTACCGTTTTTCCGTTTGGTTTGATATTTTTGAGATATCTACCGTTTTAATTCGGCTCTGATCCGATTTGTAAACGTTTATTTCATATATATATATATATATATATAATAATGGTAATAATCCAGGTGAAAAATATCCACAGGGTGGTAATCCAGAGAATTTTAACCGGGTTTATAAAAAGTGCTCAATATCAAAATAGAGCTTTATATATGATAATTTTATTTACACAGACATGTACAAAATCTGCGACACTGGCATGTCGATGTTATCGATCAACAGTTACTATAAACTGAGATCTCATCAGGCAGAGTTAGAATCCGATCTTAACCTCAGATCATATTTGGAGAGAATGAAGTGGAGGGGTAGATAAAGAGAAGAAGAAGGAAAGAAATTTAGCATTTCAAAAATTAAAGCCGTTAAAAAATTAAAATTAAAAATTAAAAATTAAAAAATCTAAAAATCTAAGATCTAGAATCTGAAACAGACAGGGCAAATAAATAAATAAATAAATAAATAAATAAAAAAATAAAAATATAGGGTGGAAAGAGGAACAAATAATGATGAGGGGAGAGACACATAGAGGAAAAAAGAAAAAGAAAAAGAAGGGGAGAGAGAGAGGGCGTCTGTTGATTTAGATCGGGAGGGAAAGAGGGGGTGGTAGACATGCACGAATTAGGTGTCAAAAAACCGTCGAGTTTATGAATGTATTTTTCAAGTGAACTGTAGTATGCGTGCGTGCAAACTGGGGCGGTGATAAAATGTGTCGCGATTTTGGGTTTATATTGTCTTTATAATTTGTCTGGAGTTAATTTGAATAAATAAGTATATTCGTTAAATGTAACAGGAATAGTAGTAATAATAATAATAATAATAATAATAATAATAATAATAATAATAATAATAATAATAATAATAATAATAATAATAATAGATACCCCTAATAATTGAGGTGAAATAATGAAAATAATAATAAATGAAGTATAATAAAAATACTAAAAAATACCAAAAAAAATATTAAAAAAATAATATTAAAAAATATATAACTAAAAGAATAACTGGAAAATGCTGGCGTTATTAATTATTAATAATAATAATAATAATAATAATAATAATAATAATAATGATAATAATAATGGTAATAATAATAATAATAAAAATAATAATAGTGGTCAATAATATTTTAGAGTTTATAAAAATAATAGTTTAGGAAAGAAATAGAATAATTAAGGAATATTAGGAATCCTAGGGGGTAGTGATTATCATAATAATATTAAATAATGATAAGATAATGTTTGCCGATATTATGATATGGGTTAATGGTTGCAATAATGCTGATCATATAAAAATAGTGGTTTAACAGACAACAGTAATCAGAGTGGTAATCCCAGTAATCTTAACAATAGTAATGATGATAGTGAAAAATTATAGAAGTAGTCATAATGGTGGCAATAACAGTAGTAGTAGTAGTAATAATAATAATAATAATAGATACCCCTAATAATTGAGGTGAAATAATGAAAATAATAATAAATGAAGTATAATAAAAATACTAAAAAATATTAAAAAGTATAAACAAATATATAACTAAAAGAATAACTGGAAAATGCTGGCGTTATTAATTATTAATAATAATAGTAATAATAATAATAATAATGATAATAATAATGGTAATAATAATAATAATAAAAATAATAATAGTGGTCAATAATATTTTAGAGTTTATAAAAATAATAGTTTAGGAAAGAAATAGAATAATTAAGGAATATTAGGAATCCTAGGGGGTAGTGATTATCATAATAATATTAGATAATGATAAGATAATGTTTGCCGATATTATGATATGGGTTAATGGTTGCAATAATGCTGATCATATAAAAATAGTGGTTTAACAGACAACAGTAATCAGAGTGGTAATTCCAGTAATCTTAACAATAGTAATGATGATAGTGAAAAATTATAGAAGTAGTCATAATGGTGGCAATAACAGTAGTAGTAATAATAATAATAATAATAATAATAATAATAATAATAATAATAATAATAATAATAATAATAATAATGATGATGATAATAAAGATAATAAAAATGGCAGTGGAGGCAAAAGTAAGGTAACGGTAAAACATGGCAATATCAATATTATTAATAATAATAGTGATACTGTTAATTTCATTGCTGCAAATAACAATAACTATGATAGTAACGTCAGACATGGTGTCACCACTGATAACAATAATTATCTTGATAAAAGGTACAGAAATGAAAAAATGAAAAAATGAAAAAAATGAAGAAAATGATTCAATGTCAAATAGTTAAGTTTAAGATATTAATAATAGTAGTAATAAATAATTGATAATGATAATCTAAAAATAATCTAAAAAATATAATCTAAAAAATAATCTAAGAAATATAGAAATATTAATAAAAAAATGGATAAGCATAAAAGGGGGGTATTTAAGAGTAAAGAAAAATACAGAAGATGACCATTAGTGTTAATCGTTGTGGGTATGATAATAATAATAATGATAATAATAATAATAATAATAATAATAATAATAATAACAACAATAATAATACCAACCAATACTACCGCTTACAGTACTACTACAAATAATGCTACAAACAAAAATGCTACTACTAATAGAGATAAAATAATAATAATCAATAAAAGGTATAAGATGATAGTTGTGTTGACAAAATTTTCAGTTGGTGGGGAAGTGTTTTTTTTTTTTTTTTTTTTTTATTTATTTATTTTTATATATATATGATAACAGCCTAAGGGGTTATGAGTGGATTACTAAGAAGGTGTAATCTATTATGCCTACAGTTAATTGATGTTTCTTGTTTTTTGTTTAGAAGTTTGCCCCTATCGCTGAATTTAATTATTTCAAGTTTTTCTGTTAGGCAAAGGTAGCAAGGTGAGTTTAGGGAACCACAGGTGCTAGTTCTTCTAATTGTGTTCCAAGTTACTGTTGGTGATAGGTTATTGTTGTATAGTTCCCAGTAATATATAGAAAGTGAGGTTCTTTTTTGATATGTAGGGTTATTAAAAGAAAAATTATCTGGTTCACACCCCCATATAACAACATGGTTAAAACCAAACTCGGTAAAAGATTCTTAGACTTAATCAATCTACACTTCCCTCCCAACAATATACTGCACAAAATCTTTAATAAAAACACCCTCAAATTAAGCTATAGCTGTGGTGAAAATTTAGAAAAAATAATAAAAAAAAATAACAACAAAATTCTAAATGAAAAAACTACCGCAACTAAAACAGCAAATACCAAGGCCTGTAACTGCACAAACAAAAAAGAATGCCCATTACAACATAATTGCCAAATAACCCAATCAGTATATCAAGCAACCATCTCTACTAAAGAAAACCCAACCATGAAAAAATTCTACATAGGTATGGCTGGTAATACCTTCAAAGAAAGATATACTGGACATAAGTGTTCTTTTAATAACCCTACATATCAAAAAAGAACCTCACTTTCTATATATTACTGGGAACTATACAACAATAACCTATCACCAACAGTAACTTGGAACACAATTAGAAGAACTAGCACCTGTGGTTCCCTAAACTCACCTTGCTACCATTGCCTAACAGAAAAACTTGAAATAATTAAATTCAGCGATAGGGGCAAACTTCTAAACAAAAAACAAGAAACATCAATTAACTGTAGGCATAATAGATTACACCTTCTTAGTAATCCACTCATAACCCCTTAGGCTGTTATCATATATATATAAAAAAAAATGAAAAAAAAAAAAAAAAAAAACACCTCCCCACCAACTGAAAATTTTGTCAACACAACTATCATCTTATACCTTTTATTGATTATTATTATTTTTATCTCTATTAGTAGTAGCATTTTTGTTTGTAGCATTATTTGTAGTAGTACTGTAAGCGGTAGTATTGGTTGGTATTATTATTGTTGTTATTATTATTATTATTATTATTATTATTATTATTATTATTATTATTATTATTATTATTATTATTATTATTATTATTATCATAATTATTATTATCATACCCACAACGATTAACACTAATGGTCATCTTCTGTATTTTTCTTTACTCTTAAATACCCCCCTTTTATGCTTATCCATTTTTTTATTAATATTTCTATATTTCTAGATTATTTTTTAGATTATATTTTTTAGATTATTTTTAGATTATCATTATCAATTATTTATTACTACTATTATTAATATCTTAAACTTAACTATTTGACATTTAATCATTTTCTTCATTTTTTTCATTTTTTCATTTTTTCATTTCTGTACCTTTTATCAAGATAATTATTGTTATCAGTGGTGACACCATGTCTGACGTTACTATCATAGTTATTGTTATTTGCAGCAATGAAATTAACAGTATCACTATTATTATTATTAATAATATTGATATTGCCATGTTTTACCGTTACCTTACTTTTGCCTCCACTGCCATTTTTATTATCTTTATTATCATCATCATTATTATTATTATTATTATTATTATTATTATTATTATTATTATTATTATTATTATTATTATTATTATTATTATTATTATTATTATTATTATTATTACTACTACTGTTATTGCCACCATTATGACTACTTCTATAATTTTTCACTATCATCATTACTATTGTTAAGATTACTGGAATTACCACTCTGATTACTGTTGTCTGTTAAACCACTATTTTTATATGATCAGCATTATTGCAACCATTAACCCATATCATAATATCGGCAAACATTATCTTATCATTATCTAATATTATTATGATAATCACTACCCCCTAGGATTCCTAATATTCCTTAATTATTCTATTTCTTTCCTAAACTATTATTTTTATAAACTCTAAAATATTATTGACCACTATTATTATTTTTATTATTATTATTATTACCATTATTATTATCATTATTATTATTATTATTACTATTATTATTAATAATTAATAACGCCAGCATTTTCCAGTTATTCTTTTAGTTATATATTTGTTTATACTTTTTAATATTTTTTAGTATTTTTATTATACTTCATTTATTATTATTTTCATTATTTCACCTCAATTATTAGGGGTATCTATTATTATTATTATTATTATTATTATTATTATTATTATTATTATTATTATTACTACTACTACTACTACTGTTATTGCCACCATTATGACTACTTCTATAATTTTTCACTATCATCATTACTATTGTTAAGATTACTGGGATTACCACTCTGATTACTGTTGTCTGTTAAACCACTATTTTTATATGATCAGCATTATTGCAACCATTAACCCATATCATAATATCGGCAAACATTATCTTATCATTATTTAATATTATTATGATAATCACTACCCCCTAGGATTCCTAATATTCCTTAATTATTCTATTTCTTTCCTAAACTATTATTTTTATAAACTCTAAAATATTATTGACCACTATTATTATTTTTATTATTATTATTATTATTACCATTATTATTATCATTATTATTATTATTATTATTATTATTATTATTATTAATTAATAACGCCAGCATTTTCCAGTTATTCTTTTAGTTATATATTTTTTACTATTATTTTTTTAATATTTTTTTGGTATTTTTTAGTATTTTTTATTATACTTCATTTATTATTATTTTCATTATTTCACCTCAATTATTAGGGGTATCTATTATTATTATTATTATTATTATTATTATTATTATTATTATTATTATTATTATTATTATTATTATTACTACTATTCCTGTTACATTTAACGAATATACTTATTTATTCAAATTAACTCCAGACAAATTATAAAGACAATATAAACCCAAAATCGCGACACATTTTATCACCGCCCCAGTTTGCACGCACGCATACTACAGTTCACTTGAAAAATACATTTATAAACTCGACGGTTTTTTGACACCTAATTCGTGCATGTCTACCACCCCCTCCTTCCCTCCCGATCTAAATCAACAGACGCCCTCTCTCTCTCCCCTTCTTTTTCTTTTTCTTTTTTCCTCTATGTGTCTCTCCCCTCATCATTATTTGTTCCTCTTTCCACCCTATATTTTTATTTTTTTATTTATTTATTTATTTATTTATTTATTTGCCCTGTCTGTTTCAGATTCTAGATCTTAGATTTTTAGATTTTTTAATTTTTAATTTTTAATTTTAATTTTTTAACGGCTTTAATTTTTGAAATGCTAAATTTCTTTCCTTCTTCTTCTCTTTATCTACCCCTCCACTTCATTCTCTCCAAATATGATCTGAGGTTAAGATCGGATTCTAACTCTGCCTGATGAGATCTCAGTTTATAGTAACTGTTGATCGATAACATCGACATGCCAGTGTCGCAGATTTTGTACATGTCTGTGTAAATAAAATTATCATATATATATATATATATATATATATATATATATATATATATATATATATATATATATATATATATAAAGAGTTCGAATGCAAAACGCGATAAACGCCATTTTCAAAATCACGAAACTGTCCCTACAAAAAGTGTTGCATTTCAACACTCGACGACACACCAAAACTATTTGTTACATAATATGATACCGAACTAATTTATTTTTGACTTCAATTAAAATCAGCTTTCATTCAAAGTCTAGATTTCATATATTCGTGTTTTTTATTGTTTAAGCTCTCAATTAAGACGAATTTGATTCATCGCGTTTTGCGTGTGAACTCTTCATATATATATATATATATATATATATATATATATATATATATATATATATATATATGTGTGTGTGTATATATATACACACAATATATATATGTGTGTATATATATACACACTATATATATGTATATATATACACACAATATATATATATATTTACACACAATATATATATATATATATATACATATATTTACACACAATATATATATATATATATATTTACACACAATATATATATATATATATTTATATATTTATTTACACACAATATATATATATATATATATATATATATATATATATTTACACACAATATATATATGGATAGTGTATAATATATATATATATATATATATATATATACATATATATACATATACTATTAATAGGTGCTTGCTAATCAATCCTATGAATCATTTATGTGTATATATAATAATTTACAATACTAAGTAGAGCTATATATATTCATATAATATGCATTTCTATTAATACAAAAAAAAGTTTGATTGCAAACATATTTCACTTAATTATTTAGACTAAGCTCCTTCCGTCAAGATTAACATAATCAGGAGAATGATTCCAACACGAATCTTTGGAATACACATAAAACGAGTGAAGTAAAAATATGTATAGTTGCTATCTAATTTACATACTTTTTTACGGGGCTCTGCGTGGGCCCAATGCAAATTAACTGAAAAGATAAAACTCACTCTGTCTCTAAATGCTCACAAATGACAGCGAATTGAAATAATTCAAATGTTATTTTCAAATCGAAAAAATCTGTCCTAAAACGAAGGAATATTTTAGCAAGAATGTTGTGCCATTGCAGTCAGACCTTTAAGCTAGAAACAAAGTGTTGTATATGTCCACATGCTGCACTTTGTCTATTCTGTCCTCAACCAGTACAAGCTAAGGCAATTTCTATGTCTGTTTCAATCAAAAGTGCCCCTTTTTTGGAGATATGGATTTTTATCAGTTCAAAAAACCGACCTTGTGTCTAACTCTGCTCTCGTGGGGAGGCAAGTAAAAGGAACAGTAGATGTGTAACAGTCTTAATGATTAAACATTTATTAACTTAGCTTCAGTACAATTCTAATGAAGCTTTTTGCCTCTCCAGTAGGTTGGGCACAAGTTGAGATAAGGTTTGAAAGCCAGCGCACTCTCGCTTACAAAAAATGCTTGAACATCCTCCTCAGCATTCCTCGGTAGGGGCGCTTCAGGCGTTTCGAAATAAATTAACACTTACTCAAAGATATACTATAAACACTGGTAGGGTTGACCTTCTAGAACAGCACAATGGCATACGTCACACCAGCAGATGCAAGGTCTTCGTCTACTAAAAAATCATCTAGATATTGTTGGACTGATTGCCCAAGACATATCCTCGACTGCTATGACACCTACTAAGATGATTCCATTGAACTTAAATTTCTTTGAAGTGGCTGTATTATCGCAATTAGACTAGTAACTGTTACTGTCAAACCTAACTGAACATTTTCATGTATGACATTATCGTGTTTGCACTTCGGCTCTCGTTAGATCACCGACTTTAAGCGACGTTGGGCGTGCCCAGAACCAGATGGGTGACGATTTTGAAGATCCAGGCCATGTATGTTTGAAGAGGACGAAACCTCTCACAATGAAAATGCAAAAAACTAACGTCGTAAACTCCCCTGACCGCGATATCCCTGTGAGTGGGGAGCGCTTGTGAATTTAATATTCCCTAGAAACTTCCTCTTTCGTAGGATTCTGTCTTATCCCTTTCAAGGTGAATACGACACTAGCTACCAGTCAAGTATCAGTACAGATACTATACTCTCAGGTTATAAACGACGGATTTTAACTGTTCTCTTGTCTAAATTTCGAAGATATATATATATATATATATATATATATATATATATTTAAATTTATATTGCACATATTCCCAAGCATGTTAAGTTTCAATAATGCTTTTAATGCCTATCCAGTCTGTTCACAAATAACTTTATGGATTTAAAATGTCATCTTGATGCAATAGCACGCGCATGTTAAATCAGATTTACTTGGGAATAAAACTTATTAAAAAGAGTTTATTTTTTGTTAGATTATTTTGGCATTATAAATATAAACGCCTACGTCACAGATACACACGCACACGTTACACACATACACAGTCTCATACATACTTCATACAAGAACACACACATATACTTCATATAAACAGATACATACATATATATATATATATATATATATATATATACTTCATATGAGCAGATACACACAGATATATATATATATATATATATATATATATATATATATACTTCATACAAGCAGATACACACAGATATATATATATATATACTTTATATAAACACATACAGATATATAGACATTTCATACTAAAACACACACACACATATATGTGTATATACTGTATACACCACACGTTTATATACTTTATACAAACACCCACATATACGTTATACAAACAGACACACACATATATATATATATATATATATATATACTTCATACAAACACACATAAACAAAAAACATACTCTATACAAACGCAGACACACAAATATATACATTATAAAAACACACATACATATATAAAAACCCACACTTATAAACATTATGCATACACACACACATAAACATTACGCAAACACACACACATATATATAGACACACAAACGTATATACATTATACAAACCCACACACACATTATATATATATATGTGTGTGTGTAAAAACATTTGTACGGGCATGTAGGTGTATTCGCACGCGTGTGATTAGTATGACAGATCACGAATATAAAATATAGCATCTCTTTTAAGAAAAAAAAAGAGAGGAAAAATAAGAAACGACTGACTACATTTATTAAGTCTAATTTGGTCTCCACTAAAATTTATCAAAATCGATGTTATCTTCGAAGCACGAAATCTCGCAGTGGAAAGAAATCGAATCAAAATAATTTCCCCGTCTCCAATGAAGGTCTAACAGAATTCCACCTATCATTTAGTAGAGTTATCATCGCAATCCAAGTCTCAGATGGGCATCGGACAATCTGTTAAATTGCAACACGCATCGTTTAAATTCATTCGATTATTTCGGAATATGACAACTCAGATTAAACAAATGCATAGGTAGAATCTTGACATATGTCCAACGGTTGAGAATCGAGATATGTGAAAGTGTAGTTTGCAAATGATAAATTATGATATTTATAGTGATTTTAGTGATGTGTTAGCATTTCAGTATATCACTACCCCCCCCCAAAGTAATCCATGGGGAGATCGTATAATAGCCACAGAACCGATACTACACTACGCTCCCAAGAAAAAGGGAGCAAATGTTACTGTGATGATGGAATCATGACGAACAAACTACAATATTTTATTAATGTAACGACTCTATAAAATTATCTACCGAAGGGATATCTTTTATAAAACACACACCCACTAATATATATATATATATATATATGAAGAAGAATGGAAAGGAATTAGAGAAGCAAAAGCCAAATCAAAATTCAATTCAATTGCTCAGAGCAAGGTATATTCCGCAAAAAGGCAATTTATTCAAGTTAAATTTTCCTTAAGCCAGGCTTTTCAAAGATCAAAATCTTATCATCAGAGGAAGTCGCTGGGATAGATAAGTTGGCAAAGGCCAAGATTTAAAATTTGAGAAAATAAAATTAAAGTTGTAGGGAAAGAAACACAGGGCAAAACTCTGCCCGAATGACAGCAAATGTCTGATTGCTAAAAAGTCCGGTGTCGAAAAGTACAGCGGAGAGAATGAGATGTAGATAGGTAGGTCGTTAAAGGCACGAGATGTTGTGAGAGAGGATTCAAAGTTAAATTCCAAGAAGCCATAACTTCAGGTGCGGCAAAATAGAAAATCCAAAGGGTAAAAAGTTCAATAAGAGGTACGCTCGTGGATGCAGGCAGGCTCAGTAAAGAGTGAGGTGGAAAATATTCGCCATTAAAAATACTTCCTGGACTGAGATATCAAGGAAAGTGTTTTAAAATGGGAAAAAAGGCAGCGAAAATAAAGCTAGCCCGTTGAGAAAGCCGACTTGAAATGAAGAAAGGCAGAAACTCAGCATCGACATATCCCCTTTCTCTCTCTCTCTCTCTTTCTCATATATATATATATATATATATATATAATATTTATAAATAAATATTAAATTATATATATATATATATACATATATATATATATATATATATATATACATATATATATGAAGAGTTTAGATGCAAAACGCAATAAACGCCATTTGAAGCTATCATTACAAAACGTGTAGTATTTACATATATGTGTATGTGTGTGTGTGTATGTGAATATAAAAAAGCAAATAAATAGTTAAAAAAGAAAAGGCTCTTGTTCTCTATAGAATTGCAAGCAACTTTTAATTTAATCTGTTTTCTTTTTTTTCAGATTGTTAAGAGAACCCATAATGTCAACTTTTGGCTCACCCTATATATATATATATATATATATATATATATATATATATATATATATATATATATATATATATATATCTGTGTGTGTGTATGTGTGTGTGTATGCGTGTGTATGTGAATACAGAAAAGCAAATAAATAGATAAAAAGGAAATGCTCTTGTTCTCTATCGAATTGCTAGCAATAATATCACCCAAATCAATATGTATCAATTGAATCTTAATACAAGTAATACAAGTAATATTAATTTTTCTCTTGAATGTTATGAAATTTGCTTTTGATAAAACATCACTAAATATGTAGATAAAACATTACCGAGGTTAAGCGACGTTCAGGTTGCCTAGTAATACGATGGGTGACTATTCAGGAATTATACCAGCAGATGTATGTAAAACAGGGGTTTAGCGACATTACAAGCTAAGGAATAGCTACCAATCTAAAAATATTCCGCAAATGTCTTTGTCGTTTATTGTGATCTGCGCGAATAGTCACTGACTGGTGATGTGAGATCGGTTAAAGATGTTTCAGTCATATGATAATTATATTTAAGTTGACAAAAAGATATTTTACAATAGAGATTTGCTCAAATGGATGATTTCATTAGGTTTCATTGATAGAAGTTAATCATTATTCTAGTACATTATCGGTTTTCTTGTCCAGGAAAACTTTTCTGAATTCCTTTATATTTTGAGGGTTTAATGAAGCCACGCGTAGACGAGAGTTGAACGTTGTTATGTAAATCGTATTTAATATCCGGTCTCTTTTATCGTTTCAAGGGGAGCTGTGCTTTAATCGCAATACTGTAATTTTCTCAGATGACGGCTGTAAAACTTTTCAGCGAATGCCTAAGAACTTAGCAAAATTAAGAAGGCGTTCCTTCTGCAATTCAAAAATGTTCTTCATTATTTAAATCGAACAAAATCCAATTCTTTTCACGATGTTCATCATAAAATAATATATGGCCAATTGTAAGTTGAATGGAGATACTAAAGTCTCGCCAGTGATTCGTTTAACAAAAGAAGACATTAGACTTAGCACCTGGTTTACTAGGTATTATGCCTGGTCAAAACGAGTTA
>OY744540.1:83966235-84021235 GCA_963556195.1 Sepiola atlantica
TTGGATGTTTACTCTACCTGGATTACTAATTATATATATATATATATATATATATATATATATATATATATATATATATATATATATATTCTTTCTTTTATTTTATTAATTCATGCTTAGTATTGGTTGCCTCTTTTCCAAGCTTGTTAAGCACATTTTATATCTTCTTATTTTCCAAGCCCGTATGCGCAGCACATATTTTTCATAAAATCCCCGCTGTTTCGACACAACCGACTGTGTGGTCTCACAGTTTCACAGACACGCACGATATGATGATTTGCATACCTTCCTCTCAGAGCCAACATCTCTTTGAGGTGTTGAAAGATATTAAGTAGAGCGCCTCGAAATTGTACACAGCCTCCCTTACATCTGTCTGCACGATTGTTCAATCGTCTATTTCGCTTGTTACGCTTAAGTAAAACTCTTCGAATGACACGATTCTTCGTCCATCTCGTTACACGTGTGAAATGTTCTCATTAATACGCGATGTTCGTGAGACGTATCTCCCACTTCTTACACGACGCTAACCAGCACCGGCAACAGAGTAGATGGAAGCAAAAATAAAAGACAATTAACTCGGAGAATCTTCCTTCGGGTGAATAAAATAAAAACACATGTACGACATAGAATGGAGTCGGCAATCTTTTAGGACTATTTCCTTCCCGGTGTTTCTACAGATGTCTTCACATTGTATTTCATGGGTGTGGCTGCAAGAACATTACTATTTACGAAAGATCTCACGAATGTTTTTCATGCCTGTAATTGTGTTGTTCCCTCCCTCCCCTCGTTAATAGAGACGTCTTCGCACCACTTTGAGAGGCTTCGTCAGTCGGTGGTCAACTTTTTAAATAGCGCGTTCATCGCTAAACTTGCTAGTTGAATGGACGTATCTTATTCTAGATTCAGCAAGCATCACTAACAAAACCTATGTCGGTCACACTTAACTAGTAAAGAACATGTTAGTCTATCTGTCACGCTAAAATATGAAAACAAATTGCTATCGCAAATTATTCAGATTAAATAGACGCATCTCATTGTAGATACGTCCAAACATCGCTATTTGATTACCTGTCCGACTGACGATCCGTAACGCTTAATTTTAAAATATAATTGTCGTTTGCTTGTCTATATTTAGTTGATAAATATATCACCCTACAGTTTGAAATAGCCTTTTCGTCAGTCAATCATGCTATAAGATTTGAATAGCATTTTCATTGGTATGTCAGGCTTTATTTGGAAATAGCATTTTCGTTGGTATGTTAGGCTTCATTTTGAAATAGCATTTGTGTTGGTCTGTCACGCGTACGTTTCGAAATCATTTTTTCTGTTTGTAACGTTTTGATTTTAAATAGTATTTTCGATGTTCTGTCACGTTGTGATATATATAACTATATATAATATATCGCTACTAATATATATTAATATATGTATATAATATATATATATGTATATACATAATATATATATATGTATATACATAATATATATATATCTCTTTATAGATATCTCTATATATATATATATATCTGTATATAGAAATTCTATCTCTCTCTACATATATATATATATATATATATGTATATAATAAATATATATATATATATTATATATTTAGATATATATGTGTATAATATATATCTAGATATACTTGTATATAATATATATTTAGATAATATAAATTTAGATATAGTCGTATATAATATGTATTAAGTTATAGTTGTATATAATAATATATATATCTCACTCTATAATATATATATATATATGTATATATATATACATATATATATATATAAGATATTATGTGTGTATCTATATATAATACCTAGCTATCTCTATATATAGCTATGTATATCAGATCTATCTCTTTCTGTATATATCAGGTTGGAAAGAAAGTAATGTTGTATTTTTTACTTCATCACTTTGCAGTTTCCTTAGTTGTACACAGTTCAATATTTTTTGGTGAATTGGTGTCTTAATATCTTGCTTTGCCTTTCAGATATAGTAATTAGTAGGGAAGTATTAAGTTCAACGGGCTCAACCGTCATAAAATAGATATTAGTGAGGAGCATCTGAGACATTGCATGCTCTATGAATTCTAGAAAGGACACTTAGCTGCAGAAGCTACAAGGAATATTGGAACTGTTCGTGGGATACATGGTCTTAATGATCGAAAATGTCAACGGTGGTTTGCAAAATGTTCTACTGGAGACTTTAACCTGACAGATCGGCGACGTTTGGGAAGGCCAAAATCAATTGATAAAAACGCCATTAAAGACGTTGTCAAAGGTCAATCTAAAGTTTGCCAGCAGAGAATAAGCTCAACAATTCAATAAAACCATACCACAATTATTTCATGCCTTCACGAGTTAGGAAAAGTTTTAAAACTTGGACTCTGGGTTCCTTACGATTTGACCGACGCTCAACCAAATCAAAGATTGACTGTTTGCACATCTTTGCTTTCCCGGAATCATCGAGAACCATTTTTGCAAAGAATTGTGACTGGAGATAAATAAAGGGTTCTTTACAAGAATAGCCAACGCAAAAGACAATGGTTACCCGAAACCAAAGTTCACAGCCTGTTCCCCCCAAAAAAAGGATTAGAACCAAAGAAGGTTATGCTCTATTTATAGTGGGAAATGGGAGGCCTGATTATTATTTACTAGAGCCTAATCAAACAATCACAAAAGTAAAATATTGTTCGTAGCTCGATGATCTAAGAATTGCTCTATCAAAAAAACAACCAGCATTACTCAATAGTGATAGCACGAAACCTCACACAGCAAAATACACCCAGAAAAAGGTTATGAGTTTCAATTGGGAAGTGTTGCCTCGTGCGCCTTATTCACCTGACATTGCACCATCCGAATACCATCTTTTTCGGTCGTTGAAACATCACATGAACAATAAAATTTATGAAATTGACAACCAACTTAAAAATGACCTTAATTTGTTCTTCTCTCAAAAATCAGAGAATTTTTTTGAATAAGGTATCAAGAAACTAGTTGATCGGTGGGCATAAGTCATAGAAAATGAGGGAACTTATTGTAAAGATTAAAAATAGTTTAATGTGAATGTTTCAGATGAAATTAATGTGTTGGAAAAAAACGACATTACTTTCTTTCCAACCTGATATATATATATATATATATATATATATATATATATTTATATATATATATATATATTTATATATATATATAATAGATATATTCTATATAACGTAGACTTGCTTTCCGCCTTCTCAATTCAGTTAGAGAAGATTATTAGAAAATGCATCAAACACATCGAAACACCCCCTTTCTGTCACCTATTATTTTCAGAAACTTTAAATACTTTTTTATAATCTAAACAAAAACATTTATCTTCTCCTCTGTAAGCCACTGCCAACTAATTAAACCAAAGAAAGGGTAACACGCTAATGTAATAACTCTTACTCTCTTCAAACATCGTTTGGCAATTATTTTACAAGGAAGTGCAATCAAGTTAAACCGTTTCAGAGTTTCTAAAACAGCTAATCACAAAAAAGCTTACTTAGACATTATGCATCAAATCGTTCGCCATAACACTACGTCACATTTTAAACAAAAATAAACCTTCGAGAAGAAACCAGATAAGTATTATTTTTCTTTTCCCATTATACTTACATTGTTAAATTAAACATCAAATGTGTTACGTTACTTTACATTCCTATCTATATTCCAATAATTAAACTCATGATTTTTTTCTGTTTTATTTCTTTTCCGCTGATTTCTAACAACAACGAAACTTACTAAACTTGCCTCTTACGCATTGTTGGGTTAATATTTTTATGAGACATTTTTTTTAATTATTTATTACTTAACGCTTGTGTACGCTGAATTGCACCGAGTAATTTATTCCCATCTTCATCACTCAGAAGAAAAAAACGAAATACGCGAAATATTACTATGGCCCCCTATACTAAAATTGCACCAAACTTATTTTTTCGCTTAAAAAAATAAATAAACAAAACAAGTCTCATATATGATTAAGTTATGTAAAAATGGTAATTTTATGAAATCTGTAGTCTACAATTGTGTGGTTTTTGGGTGGTATTATGCGTTTCGCGCGTAACACCTTCAGAAATCAAACCCACCCCCAAAATGAGATTCTACTTTTTTAAGCGCTTACGTGTAGACAGTAAACATCCTGATGAATATTTGATTTCAGCTTCACGCATACATTTTTCATAAATGCTCCCCCATTTCCGACCCATTCTAGCGTTTTAGGTCAGTTAACCAAAATGATTACTTTTATTTTTTCTTATGTGGGAAATATATTTAGTGTGGGTTTGGAGGGGAACCTGCAGGGGCGATTATGTATGGTTTTACAACACTGTCACTTATATCCTCACAGTGAATAGTAAAAACATTTAGTTAATTGGCCTAAAACGTTAGAATGGTCCAAAAATAGGGGGATCATTTTACGTATAATTTATATACGAAATTGATTCCACACTAATTTAGAAAAAATTTTTTTGTTTGTTTGCTTTTCTACAAAATTTTAGAGTGTTTACACGTAATTGCCACAAAATGTAGAATCTTATATTTTTTTTGGGGGGGGGGTAAGGTTGTTTAGCTGTTGGTGTAAATCTACAAATTTACCGTTTTTCGAGGGATCTGATAACGATTTCGGCATTGCAAAACACTCCATTATACCTAGCACCACTCTCACCCTAAATCCGGGTGTCCCCCCTAATCAAGCTTGAACTATTATTATTATTATTATTATTCATTTGAACTCTTAAACCAAAGAAAAACATTATTTTTTAACGCACCCCTATTGTACAAAAGAGCTGAATATTCCTTTTTCAATAATATTATTGAACAATCTGTACGTGATTTAAATTATTTTTTTTTTAATTTCGATTTAGAAATCGAATATTTATTGACATGGAAAATCCAACAGCGCGTAAAATAACTCGAAATTTAAAAAAATCCTATTGAAGATAATTTAATTACAAAATAAAATCCACAAAACAAAAAAGTGCTTCTACGGAATTTGAACCACATCGACCGTGACATAACCGACTTTTGCTAATATACAGAATAGGTTAGACTTTAAGTGAATGTCTGCCTTGGTAAGTAGACGACGTTTGACCAAATAAAACTTATGTTAGGTTTCGAGTGACCTTTGGCATAAAGCAAAGCGCTTCTACAGAAGACGTTAGGATAATACAAAACAAAAACAATTCTGTTGAAATCAGTTTGAAGTAGAACACACATAACTTACAGAAAGTTGCATCATACATGAAGCGCTAAAGTTAAAAGTCGACCACAAAAAAATAGGAAACATTTTTAAGAAACGGGGGAAAATTCTATATTAGTTCCAATACTAAACGCTCTTTTTCAGCTTTTTTTCAACGATTAAAAGCCGACCTTTGGTGTAAACATTAGAAGTATCTTATGTGACCTATTTGCGTTCGGCCCACTGTTTAATTTAGCACCGGGCAAGCAGTCCTGCTTGTGTATGATATATTTCCCTCTCTAAATGTGTGTATATATACATCTTTCTATATGTAATATCTCTATATAGTATATCTCTCTATATAATATCTCTATATATATATGTAATATATATCTCTCTCTTTTTATATATATAATGAATCTCTATATAATGTATGTCTATACATATATATTAATCTCTCTCTCTCTATATATATATATATATATATTAATCTATATATATATATTAATCTATATATATATATAATATTTTTCTACGTATATTAATAAATATATATATATATATATAATGTCCCCTTATTTATATATAATATATATAGACATTTTTCTAACTGTATATAATATATATAGACATTTCTCTCTCTGTATATAATATATATATATATATATATATATATATATATATATATATATATATATTTGTATCTCTATATATACATATATATCTCTCTCCCTCTCTCTCTATATATAATAGCTATCTCTCTCTCTATATATATACATATATATACATATATATATATATATATATATATATATATATATATATATATATATATATATAAACTGGTTGCAGATATCTCTTTTGAGGGGTTTTACCGTGAAACTGCAGTAAATTGTTTTACTAAGTACAGTTTATTAAAGGTTATTAGTACTATTACTATGCATATATATATGTATATTATATATATATATATATATATATATATAAATATATATATAATATATATATATATTCCTCACATAGATTTCTTTGATTTATTTTCGTTATTGAATATTACTAGATCGATAGGTGCCTCAAGCTGATATCAAAATTCGTCTTACATTTACACAAAACAAGGGAGATACATTTTAATGTGTATGTACACAATATCAGCTGTCAGCAATGTTTTTTTAGATTTAGTAAGAGCTCAGGATTATCGCTAAGTATGGCTTTACTTACCTGAGTGCTTAACCAACGAGGTGGTCAGGGCATATACAAAGAAAGATGAGGATATGTGTTTAGTTTATAGTACGAGTTCATTTTTAAGCAACATCGCTTTGATAAGTTTGAACTCACCATGGCCAATTCCATATTCTGCGAATGTATCCATTAGATCAAACACGTATCCATGTCATGCCTTTTCATATTTTCAAGGCATTTATGGACGAAAAGTCACAACGCAACTCCATCCTGAGGCAATGAAATGAGGCAAACCGAAAGCAATCTCATGAAAAAGAAATTAAAGAAAGTCCTATTGTTCGCCTATTGTACCTATTACGTGTTGAGCTCAAACGCTCTTAACTGTTTGGCTGTAAACTCGAGACACTTCGCTCTGGCTGGTAATCGATCAATTCTTCTCGGAATAATTGTCCTCTTTCTTGTTTGCCTCAGAAAATGGTTCACGGATTTTTCAGTGGGCGAGACGAGTGCTTCACGTTATTTCCTTTCCGCTGCCTCGACTTAACATTCTTTGACTCTGGTTTCTGATTTATTACAAAACCCTTTTGCACCTTTCTTCTTTCAGATTCTAGTCGTTTCCGGCTATTTCACAAGCCGCATTTCTCACTGTGAAGCATCAAATTACAAAAGAGACCGCAATGCCACTCAACTATAAAACGCACCCAAGTGCATCGTTTAGTTCGACCATATTATAATTTCAGATCAAGCTGAATATAATGATGAAGTGAAATCACATAATTGTACTTTTTAGGGAATTGTAAAAACGCACGTACGTTTTATTATCTGTTTATAACTCATTAACAATTTTGTAAATATTAGTGTATCATTGTGTTGCATTCGTGATTGGTATCTGCAATTATGATCATGTGTGTCGCCATAAATCAACACCGCGTTGCACACACCAGCGCTGTTGTAAAATAACCTCAAACTAATAATTTACAGTTTAATAATTTACAGTTCAGAGTTTTACGAAAAAGAATGCATTGCCATGTACATAAAACCTCCAACCATGAGAAGGAGTGTAAGTCTTACAGCATTCGAGACGTGCAATTTCGGTAAATTCAAGCTGGAGGAAGGACTCATTCGATCTCACAATTTTGCTCGTGACGTCACAATAACAAAAGCGACCTACACCCTACGTTTCTCTATATACAACAGTATGCTTTACTGGTGATTTAAAGAAACAAACATTTACTAATTTCTTAACAGTAATCCTTTTCGCGGCGAGAACTGAAAATAAACTGTGTGATCATTACGAAATTATTTAAGAACAGAAATCACGGGTATGTATGTGCGAATTTACATTAAAAGATAGTAGGTAATATATGTATTCTATATGAATGGCAGTATTACTACCGACATAAAAGATTGAACTTTTATCTCTGGATAATGGAATAAACGATCACAATTTGATAGAAATAGACGTATGTGCTACTGACATTTGTGTTAATAATGGGGTGACTGCTTTGTACTAATGACTCATCTGTTATGAAGGCTCGAACGCCACTCGAGGATAAGGGTGAATTTGTTTACCAGGTGTACGGTGAGACAAACACCTAGAGGATTAAAGATGATGGTTGAAACTGGGCAGAATTTGATTATCTGAGAAGATGGCTCAACAAGAATTTGTTACCATTGGACTTGAATACGACCATGTTTTAATCAGCTGGGAAGCATCACCGTGGTATTGTGTTCTAGAAGAAATTAGTTGTTGGAAAGAAACTCCGATCATGGAAGTTCTGTTTAGCTCCCGGTACACATAGGAAGCAAGGAACATTATTTACAGTGATTTTTACTAAACGAGTTTTTGCTGTGGAATTAGAAGTTAAGGCTCAGTCGAGCACCTTCTATAAAAATTACAATAGAATAGCGAAAGACTAGTAAGGTCTCTTTTTTGTGAAAAAGAGGCTGCAGCGAAGAAAATGAGACATTTCCAATTGATGGCCTTTTGGCTAAGATCAAAGTGTAGTATCTGTTCCAATGGATACTGCACCCCATAGACTGGTATGGTCTTGGCCTTCGGGGCTTGATTTACGCCGGTCTATGGGTCTGTCCTGTGCAATTCTAGGAGGTCTACCCTCCCAGGCTTCGCCTCCCCTTTTGGGGGAGGAGTAAGTTTATTGCTTACTGCCTGAGGCGCTCCTACCGGGGAATGCCGACGGGGCTGCCCAGGCAATTTTTAAACCCCACTTTCCCGACCCGACCTTGGGTCACATCTTACTTGTGGGAGTAAGATAAAAACTGACCTTGTGCCTAACTCCTGGAGAGGAGTAAATCAATACTCTGTCAAGGCACAAAAAGTGCTCTAAGCGTCACTTTGTGTCACTCGGATTATTAAGTCGCATGTGTAGCTTGTCAGGACAACTCTGTATTTTCCAGTTATGCTACGGCCATCTTGTATTTATTGTTATGCAACTAACATGTTTGTTGACTGTGACTTTTGTTTTATATCGTATATCATTTACCTTGAGTAATGAAATACTGATATTTTTCTACAATTGTGTTCTGTTTTTTACGGCATCATTGTCTGTGTTACTTCACAAAAATTGTCATATATGTGCGTGTTCTTATTAGAGAAAGTTATATGCATGTACACTTGACTACTATGAAATCCAAACATATATAATATAAATATGAGAATTGACCGAAACCGAATATACATGTTGATATCGTCATTTAAATAATATGTTCCATTTAGATGGCTTGTTTGTCCCTTTTATAGTTTTCCCATGCATTTCAAATAACATGCAGGTAACTTATTTAGTTTCGTTTGGTTTGTTGGAGAATGGGCAGTGGTGAATCAAACTGAAATCACTTGTTACGAACACAGAATGGCCACACTTTAACAATTTTATTTAGTCTTAAGAACTTCTAAAATACCAGTGATATAATGAAAGATGGATATGTACTATAAGAAGATAGGCCAGTCCTGAAAATGCGTACACGCGCTGGACAACGTAAGGATGAGCCAAAGTATTATTTGTAGCTTCATATCTTCATACTGTATTACGTATCCCCGAAGCTTTTTATTAGCACTTGGATAACTCCAAAATTATTTATTTTATTAGACTGTAATGTTCCATAGTGGTTACTGTTAGGAAAAGACTATCAGACTATGCATCAAATTTGCAAATATCGATAGTTGAAATTCAGTAAAAGTTTCGACCATGACCGTATTTTTAAAGGTCAATATTATATAAAATGCAGGACTTCATTTGATACAATATGGGCCAAGTAGCGAATCCCTACGATGAACAGAACAGAAGTTTAAACAAAAAGTGTAACAGTCTTCTTGACCTGTGCCCTAGATATAAAAAAATGAAACCGGCTCTAAATTAGGTCATGACAGATATTTTGATCCAGTTTGGTGAAGTTAGTAAATAATAGTGATACACAAAAAAATACACGACCGTAAACATAAACTGAAGGTAAATATGCTATCTATGCCAGTCTTTTAGTCTGTTTCTCTGTCTTGAGATGCAATTGAAATTACCAATATTAAATACAATTTTCCCAAGTACAATTTCACGAGAAAAGCCAATGATTGTATTAATTGCGTATGAGATATTTTTACAATGACGCCGTTTACTTGTTTGCTTAAATTTATAAATAAAATAACAGTGGTAATATGCGGTTCAGGGCTAGGAGTAGATGTTGATAGGGGTTCATCATTCATTCCCTGGAAACACTGGAGATGACGAGTAGTACCTTATTAGATAATTCCACCTTATCGTTATCGGTAATTCAGGTACAGAAAAAAATGTACACAAAGGTGAAAAGATTTTACAAAAAAAAACCCAGAAAAATCAAATTTAATATTTATTGATTGTCCCTAAAGTCATAAAAATCCAACATATGTTTCAATAGAAAATCTCCATTTATCTTAATGTTAAGAAAATGTGTACAAGAAGCGTGATCATTACAATAAAAGATATTTAATATTGTATGAAATATGGATATGAGCTTATGTTTATTATAGGTTTTATATTCATCAACATGAGTAAAAAAATAAGTAATATTACGAATAGAAAAATCATAATTATCGTGCGCAAGACAGTGTCTCGAAAAGACACCTGGTGAACGAGTGTTTTTTAATGTACAGTTGTAAGTTCCTCCACACTAAGAAAACCATGAAATGGTATAAAAACAGTTGTCTCAGACGTCACTCTAAGTAACTGACTGATATAAGATGAATGAAATAATTAATATAAAAATCTGTCTGTTCTCTATTAATATACCGACTATCCGAGAAAAGAAAAAGATTAATAAAAAGAACGTCGTCACTCCTGGCCGACACAACGCGAACAATATATATCGGTCGCCATCTTGGTGTTATCGAACAAATTAATATAGACCAATGAAAATGGCAGATATTTGAATCCGATCAATTGTATGTGTAGAAGGAGGAAAAAAGCGAGCTGTTCTCATTCGCTTTCTGCTAGAATAACATGTTTTAAAGTCTCTAAACTAAAAACGTAAAGAATTACAGCGGCACTCGTATTAAAGTAGAAAAATATTTTTATTTCAGATGGTATTTCGTTCGTCCTAATTTCCTTTGGTAAACACAGCGGCGATTTTGAATCTGCCCTGCCTACAAATGGCGATAGACTGACAGAAGTGTTATCATAAGAAGCAAATAGGCTCCAAATAAAAAAAAACTGATCATTTTGTTCGCGATAAAATTAAAGATACTTTTATTACCGACTACTTAGACACGTGTACCGGCATTGCTCGAGGAAGTAGATACACCCAAGAAACTACTACTCCCACAGTTGAAACCCATATAAGTTTTTAATAAATTCTTAAGTCCGAGAAGTATTTTATTTTTTATGATGAAGTGTATGAATAATAATACACATTTAAACGTTCGTACTAACAAGTAGCATCGTTGCATCGACGTTCATCTAAACGAGTAGCATCGTTGCATCGACGTTCATCTAAACGAGGACGTTTCCTATTTGTTTTATTGTTTGTTTGTTGTGTGAGAGAGGATACCTTTAATTTAAGATGTCTATACAGAAATACTAATGAGAAAAGAATTTATCTTTCTCCCACAGTGGTAAGATGTGACACAAGGTCAGGAAACAGGATTTGAAAAGCCAGGGCCCGAGAGAATGAAGAGCACTCTGGCCGACAAAAAATGGCTCGGGTAGCCCCGTCGGTATTCTCCGATAGAGGCGCCTCGATTAGTGAGAAAGCAAAGCCTGGGAGAGTGGACCTCCTAAAACTGCAAATAACAAAGTGTCCATCGGAACAGATACTACACTTTGATCTTGGCCGAATGGCCAAGAACTGGTGAGAAGGTACTCTTTTTAGGGCCTATTATTTTATATAAGATTTTAACATGAATGTTTGTTCAGTGCACGAACCAGCTCTCTCTCAGAATGCGAATGTTACAACTACTACTACTACTACTAATACTACTACTACTACTTAAACGATTAAAGGCAGCATTCTATTCACTACTACTACGAGTACTACTACTAGTAGTAGTAGTAGTACTCGTAGTAGTAAATAGAATGTTGCCTTTAATCGTTTAAGTTGGCATAGCTATATGCATACGAAATTGGGTTAATAACGTATACGTAAACAAACGTTAAAAAATGAGGGTAACTGAAATAATCTCTGCTAAACAGACCTATTTAAACTGCTGCTAACACCACTGGGCTAGACCACGGCCGAACGAACGTACGTCATTCCAAAGAGAGGGAAAAGGTAGTTCTGAATAGTTTGGAAGTTTGTATTCGAACAAAATAATGTTAGGACAAGTCGTTTATGTACATTCAAAGAATGCGGTCGGAAGAGACAACTGTATCTCTTGTATTATGCACAATTGGAAAATTTAATTTTGCTGTTTTCTGTATATTTAGCGGTTTAAGCGTTATTCGACGTAGTCAGTAAAGCGATCTATTCAACGCGAGGTGTAAGACGAAAAAATTACTTTAATTAGAGTTCTTAAGTATATCGTTGAGGTATAACGGGGGTTAATCACTCATACGCAGTCTTTAATTTTAATAAGTAAAGAGAAAACGTTAATCAGATTAAATATAAGAGTCAAATAACATGAATGAAATTAATGTGTTTGTTTCTAAAAAATGTGCACCAATAATTGGCCTAAATTGCAAAAGGAATATATTTCATATGGATATTTTGTGTAAGGCAGCAATGGCGGTTGTCGATTAAAATAGAACAAATAATAATTTTGCAGAATCAAACTGACACCTGAATGAAGGGATCCAATATTTAATATGTAAATATTACTGAATTCAAGCAATCATTTTTCTATTAGATTATCCACCCATAGACTAGCAGCCAATCAGAACTCAGAGAGTCGACTAGCCTATATGATAATAACGGAATATTCCAACCTTCTTACAAACCGGATTCCTAGTAGAATGTCTTGTTTATTTGGATGTAGCTCAACTGGTCAAAGTTTATCACTGCCTACTAAATTGAATATGGCGCTACGAATAAGATATATGAATTTTAAAGAGTGTGAGGCAAATGACGGACAGTCTCTCTTTATTTCATATACAGCATTGTAGAATGGCGTCAAAAGTTCGAATGTTTAAACATGTTTTGATATTGATGTGATATTACTGATGTAAAACTTGTGTAAATTTCGTGTTACGTTTGTTTGAAGCAATTTAACATTTAATGAACACAGACACGTATCGAGACACCATCCTCAAGTATCTCCGGTCTCTCTGTACAACCTGGCATGAGGATACTTCCCCTACAAGTAAACACTTACTAAATATTCAAAATAGCATAGTATTCAAAGCCTCGACACGACTGTACACTGGCTCGTACGAGGAATCGTGCACAATCTTCCAAGTAACGTTTCCTCAAGTAACAACATTTAGCTGGAAACTCTACCAGACAAGATGAATTCTAGTCCTGGAATCTTGTAAGACCAAGAGACCACAAACAAGATATACTATAATAACATAGTTAACTGGTCAATTGGGAAGAGGAAAATTAATGTTCTTATCTTTTTTACAAACTCAACGTTTGAAAGGTAAAAGATAACTTCAATTGAATATTAAAATATGTGTTGGATAATGGCCCTGTAAGGCCGGACGCATGTTGAAGTGGCCGTATGTGTGGGATATCGTTTAGTTTGGCTTGCGCGATTTAGTGCGGGTTAACCCGTACAACCGAGTGCAAAATAGGGATGTTCTCACAGTCGGAGCTCACAGGTGTTGACAGGGCCACCACATTGACGAGACCTTATGTCAAGGGTCAAGGTGCACCTGCGCATATGGGTTATGTGACGTCACGGGCTTTTGTGTGGGAAACGGGGTTTTGTCAGTCTGTTTTTTGGAAGCAAGTTGAACAGACGTATTTCTAAATGTAGTCTGCAAATGATTAAGGGAATTAAATTCCCTAAGAGAATACAGGCATGAGATTCCTTCTTCCCCCTCCTCGAATGGCTAAGGACTTAAGCTAGGAATTAACTACGCTAAAGTAGTAAATGGATCTCTTCCTCAATGTTAGCAAAACATCCTCAAGAGCGACAGAAAACTGACCCCTGAATAAAACTAATCGAAATTTTAAAGATTTTTTGCCTCCTGAATTAGGAAGGTTTTTGTTGCAGACACAGTGGACGGCGATGTTCCCGGCAGTACAGAAACGAAGAAAAAAATCAACCACTATACGACATCGAGACGACACCCCTCCGCGACGAAGAAGAAAAGGTACGAGTAATTAAAGGACTATGCAACATATCTGTGTATCTCATATAGAGATCAAGTGTTACCCCCAATTATTCTGAGAACTTCTACTGAAGAATAATGAAACAAAAAAAAGAGATTATACTAAAACTGAGTCAATCACAGTATGTACATTGCAACACCCTTCTAACATTCCGGCATCAAAATGTTTCGCCTTTTCGGGGAAATCACCGTCAGCCGTCAATTCGTGGTTCGGGATCCAATCATGCCGAAGTCGTGCTTATCAACGCCCACACGTGATGAAGTTTGGCACGCGAATTATTTGGCCGGCTGACGATGGAATATTATTTGTACGTACCTTCTTCACAACATGGTAAAAATATAGTCTATTGTAGCAGTGTATTCCTTAATGAATATTACTGTGCTATTCGGGTAAAAGGAAGAATCGAGAAAACAGCTTCACCCCTGGTCTACGAAAGGTGGTCCACATTTAGAAACGACTATTTTTGTGAGATGCACTAGATAGCTACTTATGAAAATATAAACGGAACACTCTTGGATAAACATTTAAATTCGATTTATTTTATATAAAAAAAAATGCTAAGAACATTACCGAACACAAACGCATGAGCAAGTCCTGCTCCATTGTACGAGAATGAGATAATCCTCCAACCTAAATTGCATAAAAAAAAACTGGAATATAAAGACAGCGTTTTGGCCGATGTAACGTTCGGTTTAGCTTGTCCAACTAAGGAATATGTACGAAATTTTGAACGGAACCCTATATTAAATACATCGGGGTAGCTTGCTCTCTTTCTGCCAGCTATGACCGAGTAGACATCTTTAGTAATTCTTAATTGTATTCTTTGTATCGCCCGCACTGAGGATTGAACCTTCAACTCCGGAAGACTGTCCTGTACCTCTAACCTCGAGAAGACTCATCTAGAACTGATAATTTCTTTGCATTTTCATCCGTTACGCCAGAGGTGCTGGCAGTTACATCGGCCGAAACGTTGTGAGGATAACATCCAATATTAGAACAGTAGTCCGAATAATTCAAATAATAAAAATTATCAATAATTATTTCAAAAATTCCGAAACACGGTATACTAAAGTTTTAAAAAACCCAACTAATTTTGAGTTTTCCCCTGGTTTTGCTGATTCATACGAGTATATGTATGTGTATATAAAAAAGCAGACACTTAAAGAAAGAGAGATTGTGTATATATTGACTGGGTGCACGTGTATGTCTGTCACTACTCAAATTAATTGCTTGTTTTGTTTTAACCGAGCAAACTTCAAGTTTCTACTAATAGACGATAATAAGACGGAAGTAGAACAGTTTAAGGAATATTTTCTAAGGAAATAATCACATATTTATTTTTAACTATCCGTCCCTGCACGGCGTTGCCCGGGAATTTTGTACTTGATGTTTTATCATCATTGCCCATGTATCTTCCTTTAAATATTCTCTTAAAAGATTTTCTAAACAATTATTGAAAAATAATTGAATGCAAGATTATATGAATTAAAAAAAAACAATGAGTCCTCTAATAAAATAGATCGATATTATTAAAAAAATCTTAAATAAAAATCGAATCGAATTTTTTTTTATAACTCTTAAATATATATAGATGTATTATAAATTGAAAATATAAGCCATTATCAATGCAAGATTAATTTATTATTATTATTTTTTTTTACTTTAATCTTATTAATTTCGGAATAAAATTCCATCATCAGAGTTGACCAGTATTTTGCCATTTTTTTTTCATCAAAAACACAAAAACAAAAATAAACAAACTTTTTTTCTTTTTGTTTCTTTGATAAAATGTCCTTGTTATGGTGTATCCGCGCCGATGTCGTTGGCGGTTATGAATTCAAATTCTGGTTGTCGAACGAAGAAAGCATTGGCGTGCTTGAGTTTAATAAAATGGGACGTTCAGTTTTAAAGCATTGCTGGGCCAGTATTATAAATTGAAAATATAAGCCATTACTAATGCAAGATTATTTTTATTTTTTTTACTTTAATCTTATTAATTTCGGATTAATATTTCATCATCAGAGTTGACCAGTATTGTGTCATTTTTTTTCTATAAAAAAATACAAACACAAAAATAAACACACTTTTTACCTTTTGTTTCTTTGATTAAATATCCTTGTTATGATGTATCCACGCCGATGTCGTTGGCGAATATGAATTCAACTGCCGGTTGTCGAACGAAGAAAGCATTAGCGTGCTAGAGTTTAATAAAAATTTCAATTAATAATACTGACCCAGCAATGCTTTAAAACTGAACGACCCATTATATATATATATCTATATATATATATATATATATATATATATATATATATATATATAGATACACATATATATATATATATATATATATATATATGTATATATTTATATATATATATATATATATTTATATATATATATATATATATATATATATATATATTATATATATATATATATATATATATATATATATATATATATATATATATAGATGTATATGAAGCTAAGACCCAGATGGTGTTTACTGGATTTGTTTATTTACCAAATTATATATTTAAAATCAGATTCGGAATCTTCAAATCATTCATTACAATTTTCTTTTAAAGTGGATAATTTAAAATGAATTATTAATTAATTCATCGATTTTTACAGTTTGAGTTTTTCAAAAAAACACTTATTCTTAGTTACGTAATCAACAATTTGTATTATAAGATAAGAAGAAGAAGAGGAAAGTGAAAAGCAGGAGAGTAAATAAGAGATAAAGAAGGAGGAAATAAAGAAAGAGGATGGGATGAAGAAGGAGGAGGGGATGAAGAACGAGGAGGAGATGAAGAAGGAGGAGGAGATGAAGAAGAAGAAGGAGATGAAGAAGGAGGAGGAGATGAAGAACGAGGAGGAGATGAACAAGAAGAAGGAGATGAAGAAGGAGATTAAGAAAAAGGAGAAGAAAAAGTAAGAAGATGAAAGAGAATAAGAAAGGTATGAAGAAGAAAATGAAGAAAGAAGAATAAGGAAAAAGAGAAGGATGGCATTAAGAAGGAGCTGACTAATAAAATGAGAAGAAACACAAGAAAGAAGAGGAAGAGAATAAGAAAAAGGGGAATAAATAAGAGAAGACGAAACGAATAAAAAGGGGGAAAAGTTTAAAAACAGATGAAGAAATAATAAGAAAATAATAAGAAAAAGAAAAGTATAAAGAAGGAGTCAATAATAATAATGGTAATAACAATAACAATAACAATAACAATAACAATAACAACAACAATAATAATAATAATAATAATAATAATAATAATAATAATAATAATAATAATAATAATAATAATAATAATAATAATAATAATAAATAGTGGGGAGTAGGAGGGGGATGAAAAAGGAGTAATGAAGTAGGTAAGGTGAAGTAAGATATTGCTTAATGGCACATCAACTCTCTTCGGGTCATTTCATGCCATGAATGTTGAAGGAAATATCCTTCATTTGTGTCTTAAGTCAGTGGGTCATTTATAGTCATTAGTTAAGAGATTTGGTATTTTGAATTGTTGTCATTTTGGTGAAGGTTTTTATGCTTCAAGTTCTTGATATCTTCAAATGTTTAATCATGCTTTTTGGTTTGGTTGTTTTGTTTTACGGCATATCAACCATTTTCGTGTTATTTAATGCCACATCTGGTCATTTTGGTGAAGGTTTTTATGCTTCAAGTGCTTTATATGTTCAAATGTTTAATTATGGTTTTCGGTTTGGTTGTATTTGTTTCACGGCATATCAACCCTTTTCAGGTCATTTAATGCTGAATCTGGTCATTTTGGTGAAGGTTTTTATGCTTAAAGTGCTTTATATGTTCAAATGTTTAATCATGGTTTTCGGTTTGGTTGTTTTTGTTTCACGGCATATCGATCCTTTTCAGATCATTGAATGCTGAATCCGGTAATTTTGTTGAAAGTTTTTATGCTTCAAGTGTTTTTTATATGTTTAAGTATTTATTCATGGTGTTTGGTTTAGTGAAATGAGGGAGGGAGAGGGACGAAGAGAGGAGGAAGGAAAATTGTTTTGGGGAGGGATTTTGCAGTACATGATTGAGTTTGCACAGGAAAAACACAAAACATCAATGTTTGGTGCATTTTGAGGCAGGAAGTCAATAACTTCAGACAGCCTGATCTTGTAGCGCCAGTAGATTCTATTTGACCCATAGATAGGGCCCTTACAAGTATTACCACTCCGGGCCTGAGTGGACCTGCCAGCAATGGCAACTAAGGGGCAACTCCACATTCCCCACAACTCCCAAATGAAGGCCTCACCACTAGATGTTTTTAAGGTCATACCCAGGATCGATGAAGTAGGAGATTAATAATAATAAAAAGAAGAAAGACAATGAGGGGAAAAAGAAGGAGATGAGGGAGAAGAGGATGAAGACGAAATAGAAGCAATAAGGTGAAGAAAGCGATGAATAAGAATAAGAATTTGTAATAATAATACGAAAAAGAATTTATAATAATAATAATTATCCTAATACCGGCCCTAGCTGACATCACACGAAAATGAACCAATGAACAGAAATTGCATGAAACATCATAAGCTGCCCCCCCCCCCAAATGGTGCCGATCGCCTGACACTACACACAATATTTGTCGAGGGTCAATGAGGATAAGAAGACCGAGGAGAGACAGCACAAACCAAACCTCCACTAGAAGAGCGCGGAGAGTGCTGGAACCGTGAGGAGGATTATTGCCAGTCAAATCCGAGAAAGGACCAACGGTCGTTACCAGCGATAAATCAATGGTTAGTTGCTGTTGCGATACTGTAATATTCTTTGCGGTAGTTATCGGTAAGAGGTGGAGAGTACTAACAATCTGGGGAGGCTTGTTGTCACTCTGACTCCAGGGAACACCACCGATTCTTGTCGTTGAGCAGTCATTGACGATGACCTGTGTGATAACTCCTAGTTAGTACACATAATAATAATAATAATAATAATAATAATAATAATAATAATAATAATAATAATAATAATAATAATTAAAATAATAATAATAATAATAATAATAATGCTGCTGCTGATGATGATGATGATGATGATGATGATGATGATGATGATGATGATGATGATGATGGAGATTATGAATCTGTCTGAAGCCAAAACTTTACTATTTAAAACTATTGTATTTATTATGAAATACTATTTCAGACTGATGTACTATTTTTAAATGCTCAATTCAGGGTCATAGTGTAGTGTAGTATCTCCTCTGTTGTCATGATACCATCTTCCCAGGCATTACCTCTGCCTTTTTTGTGAGGTGTTGAGCTAGTAATAATGATGATGATGAGAAGAAGAGGAAGAAAAAAAAGAAGGAGAAGAAGGAGAAGAAAAAGAAAAATAGAAGTAGAAGGAGAAGAGGAAGAAGAAGACGAAGAAAAAAGAAGAAGAAGAAGAAGAAGAAGAAGAAGAAGAAGAAAGAGAAGAAAAAGAAAAATAGAAGTAGGAGAAGAGGAAGAGGAAGAAGACGAAGAAAAAGAAGTAAAAAATAGGAGAAGAAGAAAAAAAATAGAAGTAGAAGAAAAAAAATAGAAGAAGAAGAAAAAGAAGAAAAAATAGAAAGAGAAGAAAAAGAAGAAAAAATAGAAGAAGAAGAAGAAGAAGAAGAAGAAGAAGAAGAAGAAGAAGAAGAAGAAGAAGAAGAAGAAGAAGAAATAGAAGAAAAAAAAGAAGGAGATACAGGATATAAAATTGCTTTAGCATTTCTATTTACGATATTAAACTCAACTAAAATAAAAATCACGGCAGGATGTTGTTTGAAGTTTTCAATTAGGAATTTTTGAATGAAATAATTACGTCATAATTTATTCATTAAATATATCATTTTTATTAACTGTTTTAAATAAAATATTAATTCATCGATTTTTATTGATTTTGATTCTACAAATCACGTTTATTCGTATTTAGACACACGATATTTTATAAGATAACTTTATTAAAAGAGATAAAATATGAAGGGGTAAGATAAATAGTGAATATAGAGTTAACATTCATTTATACATGCTTATCGTAATGTTAAAATATTTATTATATACTGTCAAACGAAAACAACAGAAAACTTGGGTAAACCGTATTCTGCTTAGAATAACGGATACTCGTGTAGTGAGATTTAATAGTTTTGCACTTAAATAAAGAGTTCTCTAAAAGGGAGGTAATCATAAAATAAGGGAGGTTACTCTCGTTTACTTATTACAATACATACATAGTGTGGTTTAAGAGAGTTAACTTCATTTTTTTAATGTAGGATTTAATAAAGAAGTACTTACTATGAGACATTTATAAATAAAAGTTATTTCATCCAATGAGAAGTGACGAGTATGTAACGCTTGACCACTGAATGAACAGTTTCTTACTAGTTATGCGTTGGGATTCTTTAAGGTACGCTTCATAAATAAATTAAGACCTGTATTTGTCTATGGTTTCTTAAGTACTTGCAAATATCTACCGCCATTTCGGGCACTGAAGCGGGCTATTGATCACCTGGTCAGGCCGGGAGCTCTAATGAGTATACACGTGGGAATCAGCTGGCCAAATGCCATCACCTTAGACGATCGGCGGCCTTTGCTCTCTATTAAATATATCAGCTACGTCTTTGTCGGTCAGCCGGCCTTCTCTTTGTTTCTTTCTCTAGTTAGCGATACTGTTGTTGGTCAGGGAAAATCTCTAATGGCTCTCGGAGGACAAGAACTTTGAAACTGGCTCATTATTTCCTTCTCCGATCTAAATGATGTTTCTTTTCCAATCTCCAAGCGATGCACATCGATGGGAAAAAAGAATTGAAGCCGAATTCGCAAGACTATTCCATTAAAGAAAACTCCCCGTATCACGTGACTATCACCACGCATGCGGGTTAGAGAGTCACGTTACAATGCATGTTTGAAAAACCCTACGTCAAAAAATGTATCAGGCACTTGATGTCAGTATTTCAATCGTGTACTAATCTCTAAGGCAAATTGATAAGATGAACAATTTCGTTAAATGGTCTTCGAAATTAAATAAACTTTATGTTTTAACATTAGTCATTAATTTCCGTACAAGATAATTAAAATGACAGAAGCTTACCAGCGAATATGGGAGAGTGGTTGAATAAGCTTAGAGTTAAGGTAGGAGAGGAACTATATAAATTGCCAGGAGTTATATGGATGAGGTTTTCAGTTAATTAGAAATTACGACTGATTTGATATTAATCATAATTCATTTTAACACTAAACTCAACCCCAGAACTAACATTTATTTTAGCATTATTTTGATTTAATAGGAAATAACCTGAGCGAAGAAAATTCTCATAAAGCCACATTTGTTCTAATGATGGATATATAATGGTTCTGCTATTGGCAATATTAGGATGTTGCTATAGAAACACATGAATGAAAAGTATACGGCGTATTTCTCTATGACGTTAGGGTTAGGGTTAGGGTTAGGGTTAGGGTTAAGGGTTAGGGTTAGGGTTAGGGTTAGGGTTAGGGTTGGGGTTAGGGTTAAGAGTTAGGGTTAGTGTAAGGGTTAGGGTTAAGGGTTAGGGTTAGGGTTAGGGTTAGGGTTAGGGTTGGGGTTAGGGTTAGGGTTAGGGTTAAGGGTTAAGGGTTAGGGTTAAGGGTTAAGGGTTAGGGTTAAGGGTTAGGGTTAAGGGTTAGGGTTAGGGTTAAGGGTTAGGGTTAAGGGTTAGGGTTAGGGTTAAGGGTTAGGGTTAGGGTTATGGTTAAGAGTTAGGGTTAGGGTTAGGGTTAAGGGTTAAGGGTTAAGGGTTAAGGGTTATGGTTATGGTTAAGAGTTAGGGTTGGGGTTAGGGTTAAGGGTTAGGGTTAAGGGTTAGGGTTAGGGTTAAGGGTTAGGGTTAAGGGTTAGGGTTAGGGTTAAGGGTTAGGGTTATGGTTAAGGGTTAGGGTTATGGTTATGGTTAAGAGTTAGGGTTAGGGTTAGGGTTAAGGGTTAAGGGTAAGGGTTAAGGGTTATGGTTAGGGTTAGGGTTAGGGTTAGTATGCGAACCATTTATTAAGCACATCAAGAGTTTTACTTTTTAAAATCTTGTTTATTTGTTATTTTTACTAAGAAAGAAGCCGGGTAAATCTATAAGCAAATACTATTACTAACCTTTCTATCTTGTTCAGCAATAACCACAAGTATATTCTAGATCCTTGGTTACCTTTTCTTTTATCGTCGAGTCCTCTTCTCTTCAGCGATTGAAAGGGCAAGTTGCCAATTCCTACATATCACCTACAAACCTTGCAAAGATTGGAGTTCCGTCCATTCTCCGCATTCGCATGATGCTCATCTCAAATAAATATATACCGGTCAGCCAATATGTACTTTAGAGAGCGTAATCTAATAGCCATCGGCTATCAGTGTTGGCCGTGCGGACCGTCGTCCATATTTCGTTTAATTCGTCCAACAAAAGGTTCACTTGAACTCGTACTATTTGCTAAGTTCGTGGCCGCTTGGCAAATATAGTTTATTAAGCCAGCCAACAATGCTCGCCTATGAAAATCAAGTCTTCATACATTATTTAATACTCGCCGCAAGAAAATGTAATATGAAAAGGACGATAATCTCTTAGTATATTTAGTTGTTATATTCTGTTTAACTTTAGTGTTATTCTGTTTGAGAGTTGATAGTTCTGCGAAATAAATTGACACACTACAGTTGGCATTCTCGGTACGAGGAATTCCGTACACTCTTCACAAAAAGAGCAGCAAAATAAACAACTTATTTACAGTAACAAGCCGCGCATGCGTGGTCCCCCTCTGTCTGTGACTCGATATGGCGAGTGTAAAATGCAATAAATCTGGGCAATTTGGGGCATTTTGAGCCCCCTTTGACCCCCTGGGGGCGCGAACCTCAATTTTTCTGAGGTCAAGGATGCTCATTTTATATCCAGAACAATTGCCTCTACATTTTGGCCAAGTTTCAGAAACATTGAATGGATGGATCAAACGTTATGGGAGAAAAGGTTAATTTTTTCCCATTTTTGGGGGTTTCACACCATCGGGGCGTGAACCAGATTTGTTCCAAGGTCAGTGATACTTATTTTCTATTAGGAACAATTGTCTCCACATTTTGGCCAAGTTTCAGAGAAATTGAATGGATGGATGAAAAGTTATGGAGCAAAAAATGTCATTGTTTGCCATTTCGAGGCCTTTTGACCCCCTGGGGGCTAACCAGATTTCTTTTAAAAATTCGGAGAATGTCACTTTATAACCTAACCAAAGTTACAACTTCATTCAAAATTTCAAAGAAATTCAATGGATGGTTGCGGAGAAAAATCCGGACGGACGGACGGATGGACATGCCTAAAAAAACACCATAAGTCCCCCGATTTTATAAATCGGGGGACCAAAAAATTATTAGAAAGCTTCACGTTTTCTGGATTGAAAGTATCTTTGATAATAATACATTGCATTATTATTTTATTACTTACTATTAACCGAATATTTATTAGAATTACAATGACAATATTGCAAATGAAAACGAATATTTAAAAAACATATTCCAAACTTCATTAATAGTCACCCTTTTGTCCACTTCGCTCACACCTATTTTGTGAACGCGTACATAAGTTGAGTCTTACATTCGTTTAAAACAATGAGTGTTCACCGTTTTTTATTGAGTGAATTTTGCTTTCTGTCCATGTAAAGTTCAAAGTACCTTTTTATAATGAAGTATCTACATGTACTTCTTTTCATCAGACGCTAGCAAATGTATGCTTCTTCTGGTCGCATATTTTTGCTAGCCTGGGTAAATAATATCATTGTGAGCGAACATACGCTACACTTACCCCCAAAAGAGGAGGTAATGACTATCAACATGTTATCATGGCGAACGTACTCTCTAAAACGAGGAGTTAATGTCTGGTAAGATTTTACCATGACAACAGACCATAGTACACTACCAACTCCTAAACAGAGAATATAATAATGATGAATAAACATATACTATACTACCCCCACACCGAAAAAAGGATAAGGTAGTCGCATGGTATAGGTCTCATGACAACAGTACAGATACTACATTACCCCTTTCCCCAAACGAGGGTGTAATACCAGAGAGGATTAATCCCAACCCCTTAATAAAAGGGGAAGGTAATTCCTGGGAGGACTATCTTATAAAAACAGAAACGATGCTACACAACCCACTCTAATTAAAATATGATACAATAATATATTAAATCATTTGGTTTTATCCATTTAAAAATACGTAGCTAAAAAACATTAGTTTTATGGTTGCTGCTCGATTTGGCTTAAGACAATGTTTAGTATCTGTTCTGAACATCCAAGTGTCAGCAGACATGTTCTTTCTCGACAAAAATATTGCGTATATATAAGAAAATATAACAATGTAAAATTACAACCGTATATTAAAACATATCAATTTATTAGAAGTTGGTTAAAAATAAAAATGCAAATTTCGAAGTCCTAAATCTTTTCATGGCCATTTGAAGTTTACTCTATATACGGTATTTCAAAATGTGATATCGTATCATAGAATTTACTAAGCACCATCTATTTGGATGTTAATATAGTATAGTTAAGTTGTTTTTGTTGTTTTGTTTTAAAATTAAAAAAAAAATTTTAATAATTTATTTATTTTTTAAAAATGTTATTAATTTTTTAATTTAATAATTTTTTAATTTTATATTATATTTTTTTTATCATATTCTTATTTATTCTTTATTATTTTATTTCTATTTTTATTTTTTTTATTTTATTTTCACTACCACTCTGACAAAAGAATTTGTAAATTAAATTTATTGCATAATTTGAAAGTGTTGGGTTATTTCTCTTATATGTACCGGTGTTTTGGTTTATAAGTACCATTGTGTTTGTTCCCCTCCTATGCTACTGACATATCAACCGGTGACACTTTCTGTCAGTGGATGTTTCTCTACAACGAGTTTTTTTTTTCTCTGATTTTCTGTAAGACGTGTTGATGAAGATACGTTTTTGATTAGCTTTATCAATTTATAAAATGAAATAAAGTATTTCCAAACTGTTTTGGAAACGATCGTACGCCATACTGGACTTGATGTTCTAATTCTTGGAACAATTGTAATGTTTTATTTCATTGATTGGGTATATATATATATATATATATATATATATATATATATATATATATAGAGAGAGAGAGAGAGAGAGAGAGATGAAGGGAGAGAGAGAGAGAAAGAGAGAGACATATAGAGGAAAAAGAGTGATAACTATGCGACGATTGTCCAAATTTATTTCAAATTTCAATTGTTCAATGCAAGGTGTATTCAGTAATAAACTAGTGTTTATTAATCTTTCCTTAAGCCAAGGCTTTTCAAAGATCGAGATCTTATCATCAGAGGAGAAATACAGATGGATAAGTTGGCTTTCGAAAAAAACATAGTCAAAATATTTGAAAAATATTAAAAATATTATTAAAAAACGCAGTGAAAAAAAGAAAAGTTTCGTAAAAATATATGTGGTTTGTCCGGGTGGTAAATTTCTGTTGAAAGGAAGTCCGATGAATTGTAGAACGCAGAAAAATAATTGCGTAGGAGCAGTGTGGAGAAAAGTGTTCAAAATTATAAGTAAATCCAAACGCACTTAAAAAGAAATCGTCGCATATTTATCACTCTTTTTTCCTCAATCTCTACAATTGCTCTATCTTGTATATTGAGCTAAACCTCTTCACAATAGGTGCCATCTACTAAAAGTTTTACTTTTGGTTTATATTTGGTCCTATATATATATATATATATATATATATATATATATATATATAATAAGTGTCAATAGAAAGCCCTTACAATGCAAGATAGATTTTTTTTTTACTGTTATCTTATATATTTCGGAGAAACACTCCATTTTCAAAGATATATATATTTTTTTAAATAAACAAACTTATAGTTTTGTTCATCGAAGAAACGTCTTGTTGGTCTGACGTATTTATCCGCTCTGTGATGGAATTCGCGGTTGTAGGTAGAAAGAACTGAAGCATCGGGCATGCTGGGAGTTAAATTCAAATTATTTTCGTTCTTTTTTTTTTAAGCATTGGTGATAGGTAATAAGTGTCAATAGAAAGCCCTTACAATGCAATATAGATTTTTTTTTTACTGTTATCTTATATATTTCGGAGAAACACTCCATTTTCAAAGATATATATATTTTTTTAAATAAACAAACTTATAGTTTTGTTCATCGAAGAAACGTCTTGTTGGTCTTACGTATTTATCCGCTCTGTGATGGAATTCGAGGTTGTAGGTAGAAAGAACTGAAGCATCGGGCATGCTGGGAGTTAAATTCAAATTATTTTCGTTCTATTGACACTTATTACCTATCACCAATGCTTAAAAAAAACTTCTTCACTCACTGCCATCCACATTATTCCCGCTCACCCCACCCCTCCACTTTTTCACTTACAACCATCCACATTATCCCTGCGCACCCCCACCTTTACACTTTTTTTCACTCAGAACCATCAACATTCATTTCATTCCACGCGACTGACATCACCTTGCTCGCACGTTGGTCCTACTGCTTCCAGTAGTGGCTACTACGACCTCCCATCAACCCATCATGTCAACGCAATATGTTCACATACCTGCATGACATTTTTCTTAATATTATCATCCTGAAGAAGTCTTACAAATAAAGACGAAACGTTGATGAACGCATAAAAAAACTTCCTTTTTGTTTTTTTTTCATTTCCCATGAACATATAAGCATACCAAACTTTATTAAGATATATATAATTATATTATAATAAGCTCCTTTAAGAAATTCAAGTCGAGCACTCTTGGGGATGTTAAAAATATACTGTCAACAAGCTATAATGCAATGTGTGGTGTAAAACTTGAGTTATCTCCCCCTGATTTGACATTGTTTTTTTCGGCCCTACGCTACATAATCACTGAAAAACGCCTAAGAGAAATAAACGTTGAAGAAGTCACATTATATGCATGCTAAGTATTATATTTATATACATTTAAGTGTGTTTATCTGCTATATATTAGTATGTACATGGGTTTACCCCTAAACTAATTAACCGATCATCTTTAATTTTGAAACACAGTTGCTAGGCGTAGGGCGTCAAAATGTGAACTATATTTAGTTTAATTTAGTGTCAAGGGATAAATAATTCAGATGCATCTGATTTTTTTGAAATTTTAACGATAGATATTAAACGGCAAGTAATATAAATATTCCCCAAATTTTATTGGAGCATTTTAAAGGAGATAAAATGGCGCCACGTTTCTATTTTCAAATACATATCTTTAAGATTTGCACTGAATTATATTTTGATTTTAATTTTCGTAAACGGAGATAAAAATGGTGTAAAACTGTCTTTCCAGGTATTAATTTTACCTGCCCTGGAACGGGTATTCCTATTTTTCAAATTTACATATCGATGCAGTAAATCTTTGAAAGACAAACTTTAATTGAATCTTATAGAACATTGCTATTCCTTCGTCTTCTGTTTCAAGTGTAAGAATCCCAGCAACCACCTGATTAGATTGGCTCCCGTCGAAGAACACATTATCACAGAAATGTAATCTTTTATTGTTTTTTTTTTAATCGAGTTAATTATTTGGAAACAAGCAATGGCTTTCCGTAATAGCTAAAAGAGGCTTCTTCTAGCATAAAGGGCACGTTGACCTTAACGACACGGAAAGGTTATGGGTTACTAAGTATTTTCAATGAAAAAAAATAAGTTACTTTTTTTTTTTTAATTTCTGTATAAATTTTATTTTATTTTTTTTATATTCATCGCAATTCTCGATAAATCAACATTTCTTTCTTTGATTTTATTTCTTTTAATTGTCATCGAATTACACGATTTACGATCTTCCCCTATTCCACTGTATCCTTCTACCGAATCCCCTGCCATTTCTTCACATTAACACTGACAATGCTATTTTATAACATCGAGCCAATAACTGTGAGTTTTCACAGGTTACAAAAGGCAACACATTTTATGTAAGCGACAGGATAGAAGCCTTCAAAATTTTCTCGAATATTTGCGAAGGCTTCTTCGAATTATGCGTTATTGGCATTGCCTTTTCTATACAGAAACAGCCATCTTCTTTTTTTCAGATTTGTTTTAGGTTTAAGTAGTGTTTCTAGTGTGTAATCCTCATTCATCGTAGAGAGATTTCTTCACGCATGCATTTCCATCACGATTCAACTCAAGGTTATTAATTATAACGATTAACCATTTCGAAACTCAATAGTCTATTACTTGTTATTAGTGTTTATGTCCCCCGACCTTAAGACATATCTTTTTTTAACAATATTATCAGCTCCAACCTAAAAAATATTGCACAACAACTTACACTAATCTATATACATGAATGTAAATGTCTCTTAGCGTGTTCCCTAGAAAAATAAAGGTTAGAAAATCTACATATGATCTAAAAGTGTATTGATATGTAAAATTACCAGATAAAGCCATCGAACGTACTTCTTAATATCTAAGTGCTCAAATAAGAGAGGTACGCGGATAGAAACACACCTTTAAATTCATATAATACTATTTTTATTAAATTTAAGTAATGTATATTAACCTCAATGAGGAAGACAATGGAAGTGGCCCTATACATGGACGTGCTCGTTCTAAGGGGGTTAGTGATGCAGAACTCCCTTAAAACTTTAAATACGTATATTTGATCTGGTTCCTTTCGTAAGAAGTGATTTTAGAAAGAATTGCGGAAACCCGTGCTAACGAGTGAATATAGTCCGTGGAAAATTCGTATAATGCGGATACATAGAAAATTACCATTTTTTTAAGGAAAAAATATTTTTGAAAAAACAGCAATATACATACCTTATGGAGACCATTTCAAATGTAAAACAAAACTTTCTTACCTGCAAAAGTAAAGAAAATGAAAATAACTTAAAAGAAGCACTCTATTTTATAGCATTTAATTTGGCGTTTTTTTTTGGGGGGGGGGAATATCACAGAATATACATTAACTAGCGATACGCCTTGGGAATTACATGATTCTTTTTTTAAATAAATCTGTATTATTTGCTGTTCATGATAATATTCACTTAGAAATTATATTTGTCAGGATCAATACAAATTAAGAAAAGTCAATATGTTTCTTCTTTATTTATTTATTTATTTATTTAAAATGTTAAGAAATTAAATTATTTAAAAAATAAATTAAATAAATTAAATTGTGTTTTACTACAATACGTAGTTAAAGCAAAAAAAATGTTTTGGACACTTAAAATAATTTCCAACGTTATTGATACCTATTCATTTATTTCTTGTTTATTACCGCTTTTTTAATTCATGTTTTGAAGCATGGCGTAAATCATTAATCTATTATGTTGCGCCAAAGCTGTTATTATTTTATTAAGGTAATGTTGTAAGGTCTATTTATAAGAAAGTCTAAGTAGATCAGTTGGGAGAAGCTAAGACTGAAAATCTCAAGGTTTCGGTTCCGATTCTCTGGCATGGTATCCGACTTTTTTTGTTTGGGATTTTTTATTTACGCAATGTTTTTCATTTCTAAAAGTACTTAAGATCTCTATTTCGAAATGCGACAAATTGCACAATGTATTGATTACGTTTCAAAAATTGTGACTGACGGTCGGCAATGTATTGATTACGTTTAAAAAAAAATGTGACTGAAGGACGCCAATGTATTGATTACGTTTAAAAAGATGTGACTGAAGGACGCCAATGTATTGATTACGTTTAAAAAGATGTGACTGAAGGACGGCAATGTATTGATTACGTTTACCATTGAAAATCATATTGCGTGCTCGCAACTGCCGTTTATCATTTTTATTTTCTTACGAGTCTATTAGATTCAACCTTTCCTTTACATTTGTTTACTTTTTGTTAAAAAATGATATTTCACCTCAAACAATGCAGGACGCCACTGTAGACGTAAGGGGCTACTGAGAATTAGGGAGTAGGTTTACGGTGTCATCCTAAATTGGGAGCTGTGCAGCGTTATGTCTGTTTACATTAGTTTTGGAACGGTACTGTTGGGGAAACAAGGGGCAAGGAGGGAGTTCCAGAGGCCAGCAGTACGAAGAAAAAATCTATTGGAGTAGAAAGCTATCGGCCATCTGAGGACCTCCACAGTGAATTGATGGGATTTAGCTGATTGTCGAGTTGGTCTAGTGAATTTACGCCGAGAGGTCACCAGGGTAGCCAGTTCATCGGATCATAATCCATTGAAGTATTTGTAAAACAAGCACGAGTATTCTACATTGCGGCGATGGGACAGGGGCTGGAGCTTGGTTGACAGTGAGGGACCTATTAAGTTGGCGACTCTTTTTTGGACCTTGTCAAGGAGGGAGAGACTGGTGGATGGTGCATCAGCCCAGATGTGGCAACACTACTCCATGCAGGGACGGATGGTGGCTTTATAGAGATACAGAATAATGTCAGGTGTGAGGAGTTTACTAACACGGTAGAGGGAACCCACTTTATTTGCAATGTCTTCAATGTATTTGTTCCAATTCATGTTACCTCTGAAGGTTAGGCCGAGGAGTTTGAATGTTGAACTCTCAGGTAGGGTGTTATTTACTATGACAATCGGTGGTTGGAGGTTTTTTTTTGTAGTTATTGAAGAGAAGGAGCTTTGTCTTTGCGGCATTAAAAGTTACCAAGCATTTATGACTCAAATCCACTACAGCCTGGGGGTCATTTTCTAATGATTCAACCATTGCCTCGGATATGATCACGTCCGTTATGCCAACATGACGAGAGTAAAGCGTGGTGTCATCAGCATATAAACCAATCTCAAACTCAATTTCATCAGGGAGATCGTAACACACCTTGTGTATGATGTCTTTGTGGACAATATGTCAGATTATTCCTTTTGGCACTTTGTTAGATTTCAATCGACCACGAGGATCTCCTCGGATTAGAATCAACTGTGTGCTATACTTGCTTTAGAAACTCAAGTGATCTAATGATATCAGGGTGTCTACAGTCTCTCTTACCTCTTGATAATGATATTACCTTTATCTCTTAAGACTATAAATAATTGCTAACATTGCAAACGAAAGGATGAAGCGACTTTTAAAAATAATTCTATAACCAAATTGTGTTATTCAGCATTTGTAGTTTAGCTAACTTTTTACCTTTTCATTTTCTGCGCCAATTATAGGGACCGCCATTGATAATTATGAAATATAGAAAATATAGTCAGATATGTCGTCATATTCTATACGCATACTGTAGTTTCATTACCGTATGTAACATTCATATCTTCGTCAAAATAGGATGAATCACACCAGAAGGCAGGACGACATATGTATTTTGTTGTCAGTCTCAAGCAAGTTCACAGAGTATTAATTTACTCCTCTCCAGGAGTTAGGCACAAGGCCAGTTTTTATCTTACTCCCACAAGTAAGATGTGACTCAAGGTCGGGTCGGGAAAGTGGGGTTTAAAAATTGTCTGGGCAGCCCCGTCGACATTCCCCGGTAGGGGCGCCTCAGGCAGTAAGCAATAGACTTTCTCCTCCCCAAAGAGGGGAGGCGAAGCCTGGGAGGGTGGACCTCCTAGAACTGTACAGGACAGACTCATAGACCGGCGTAAATCAAGCCCCGAAAGCCAAGACAATACCAGTCTATGGGGTGCAGTATCCATAGGAACAGATACTACACTTTTATCTTAGCCAAAAGGCCAAGAACAATCACAGAGTAGATATCATTTAATTGTCTGACCGAAAGCCATATTAGTGATGTGCTTTAAAATCATCATTTGCAACCTAAATAATGTTACTATATCCTTTAGAGAAGATTAGACACAACGTCATGTGGGGTTTTGAAAAGCCAGACTGAACTAGGTAAAGTTCTATTTGACTGAAAAGAAAAATGTCTGAGCAATCTCATCGACATTCCCCGGTAAGCAATTAACAATGTACTAGCCCCTTCTCAGAGAGGAAGTAAAACCTGTGAGGGTTTGGTTAGGAATACAACAGAAGCATACATCAGCCCGACATAAACAAAGCTAGTGTCGGACTGAGACATATAGTTTCATGTAATCAGCCCTGAATTAGCGTTCCAATTGTGTTTCTTAAAGCTGGCTTGTGGGGACCAATACACCTATTAAAGCTAAGTAAATCTAGTTACTATATCATAGTTACTCTACATGATTATATACATATATATATATATATATATATATATATATATATATATATATATATATATAAAGCAAAAGATATAAGCGTCAACTAATATCTTATAATTAGTGAAACATCCGGATAAAAACTGAAGCGCAATATACTGGATAGAGCTTTAATATTATAATATAAAATGAAGCAATAAAATAGGGTGTCAATCAAATTTTATTATAATTCAAGGTTCAAGCAAAGTATCTTAAAGTTCTTAGCTCATGAGTTTTCAAAAATAATTTTTCTCCTCAGAGGACCATTACCGCAGTTATACTACTACAGGTAATAAAATTACACTTTGAAAATATATAAAAATATATACAAGAATACATAAAAATATATAACATCAAATATATCAACCCATCCAAGTCATACATTTAAAAAAAAACATAATCAGGAAAGAAGTCCAGAAGGTTGACTGAAGAGTAATCCAGGTGATAATTGACAGTTCAAATACGAGAAATTGAAAGAGCTTAGAAAGTTGTCCAGTCTTTAGATGCGTCAGCAATCGATTGAGTGAAAAGTATCCAATGTGTATTTTAATTATTACAACGATAAATACATCAAATCAAATAATATAAAAAGTTCAATAAACTCACTCAAAATTCCAAAAACTTGATCTTAGCAGCACAAATCAAATCCAAGTTCGCTGGTTAAAAAGGAAAATCCGTTAAATCCGAATTGAATATTCATTTTATATTATAATATATATTTCCTTTCATTCACTGCGTTTTTTTAACAAAAATTCTTTTAATAATAATTTTCATATTTTTCAAATATTTGAACTTTGGTTTTTTCGAAAGCCAACTTATTCATCTGTATTTCTCCTCTGATGATAAGATTTCGATCTTTGAAAATCCTTGGCTTAAGGAAAGAATAATAAACACTAGTTTATTACTGAATACACCTTGCATTGAACAATTGAAATTTGAAATAAATTTGGACAATCGTCTCATATTTATCACTCTTTTTTCTTCTATCTCTCTCTCTCTCTCTCTCTCTCTCTATATATATATATATATATATATATAAGTTCGATTATCAAACGCGATAAACACCCGCAGCTGTTTTCATACCAACCGAGGATACATCTACCAACACAAAGACTAACGGGGCAGCGCTAGAAGACCCTCCTTTGTTGGGATGAGGGGTGTACCAACTCGTGCTTAGCAGGGATACCCTCTCAATCATTACCTCTGAATCGAAAGTGGGTGTTAGTGTATTCCGATCGCCTGAACGTCATCATCCTCGTTTTATGGGTATTTTCTACCCAACTGGAGCCTATCTCGGGGGAGGGGAGGCACCTTCCTGCCTAATGTGACTTATTCCCTCCTCATGTCACATCTTTCCCCTTATGTCACATATTGCTGAAATGAGACCCAAGTCAATAAAATTACGAAATATGTTGCAATTGAATCACTCTAGCACAACCCTAAATTATATTTTAAATAATGTAATATATGCCCTGTGTTCTTAACTTTATGAAAATGAGATTATACAACCCTGAAATATACATTTTAAACACTCGTATTTCATTTGTCTAATTTCACAATGTAGCGAAATTAGATTGATCGTGTTTGCATGCCAATACTTCAATTGTATTTCTGAACGTGTGTTATTTGTTTAAAGAATAGGAAACAGTGTTATGTATGCAATAAAGTGTTATTATCTGATTGCTTTTTTATTATTTCAATATTCTGCAATCTTTAATTACCAAAAATATTAAGACGAGTCTGTTATTTACAAGTAATTAAAAACAGACATCTAAAAAAGGGATCTTAACTCAAGGACGCAACACGGCCATTATGTTACGAGGAGTATGTGCCAAGGGGCATAATGTCCCCGATGTGTAAAAATAAGGGGATAAAATAAAGTCAAAATTATCACTTTCATATATTTACGGCGTGGTGGGAGGGTTGTAACACTTCTTTTTATTCGTTGAATATGATATAGAACGTACTATGACAAATATCGGTGTGCTAAATGTTCGCACTTAGATGTTAAGTTCTATAGCGAGGAAGAAAATATATAGAAGAAACAATAGATGAATTTATTTAATTTTTCGTAGAAAATTGATCACAGACATTTTTACTCGCGTACCACAGAAAAAGAATCCGCGAAGTATATGCGGCGCAAGGGACACAGGTTTGATACAATATATCTAAAATAAGTTAGATATTCTTGAAGTAAGGTTTGTTTTACTAAGGCAGCAGGCTTTGATTCAAGTAAATAAAAATGTAAAACATTCAATTCTTATTTCTCTAGATCGATCCCGCGCGACATTTTAAATCAAATGATCGAATTATTCGTCTGACGAAATGGAAGCGTTGATTTGATTTCCCGTTAGTTAATTGAACCGTTCGGAGTCTGTGAAGAAATTGCTTATTAAGACAAGAATTGACAGACTAATTGAAGAGTTGCACATCAGAAGCACTCCCTTCCTCATCGTTAGATTCTAAAAAGATGTTTTATATATGCGTATGATATTATTTTCATGAAGTTTTAATAAGAGGAATTTTGTTCTGAATAAATGCCAAGTCTATATAGATTTCCTATTTCCTCGCGTGTGTTTGTCGAGAACAATTAATTACGTTGATTAAGCCAAATTCAATTAGTAATATACATTTTAATAATACTCTTCAGAAAAGGTTACTACTAAATAAGCACCAAGAGAACACTTAAGAAGATATATATATATATATATATATATATATATATATATATATATATATATATATATATATATATATATATATACAGGGTGTTTCAAAAGTGTTGGGAACATTACAAATGCGTATATCTCATGAACTATTCCAGGTAGAAAAATTAAACTGGTGCCATTTTAAAGCTTGCTTAATCAAGTTTTTGGTCATACTAATGATTTTCGTGTTATCTTTCCAGGTGCAGTAATGGCGTTCTCTAAACAAGACAAGGCATTTTGCGTCCTCCAATTTGCAAAGACTGAATCGTGGACATGTGTTCAGCGTGCATTTCGCAGGAAATTTAAAAAAGAAGCCCCTGAAAGGAAATCCATTGTCAGATGGCATGCAAAATTTGTGAAAGATGGGTGTTTGTGCCCAAGTAAGCGAACAGGTTGCCCTTCAACTTCAGAAGATGCAGTTGAGCAAGTTCGGACAGCCTTTCAGCGGAGCCCCCGTAAATCAGTGAGAAGAGCCAGCAGGGAACTTCAGCTTGCTCCAGCAACTCTCTGGCGTGTCTTAAGGAAACGACTGCAAATGGTACCTTACAAGCTCAAGTTGGTCCAAAAGTTGAAGGACACTGATAAGCCACTTCGCCGTGACTTTTGCATTGCAATGCAAGAGAAGTTGGAAGATAACGGCTTTGATGACCGGCTTGTTTTTAGCGATGAGGCGACCTTCCATCTGAATGGCAAAGTTAACAAGCATAACACTCGCATATGGGGTATTGAGAATCCTCATGAACTTCTTGAGCACGAGCGAGATTCACCAAAAGTGAACGTGTTTTGTGCAATTTCCAAGAAAGGTGTCTATGGACCGTTCTTCTTTGAAGAGGCAACTATCACTGGTGAATCCTATCTCAACATGCTGGAAGACTGGTTAATGGCTCAGTTGGAACAAGCAGAATCTGATGACTTCATTTTTCAACAAGATGGTGCACCACCACACTGGAGTCTTAGAGTAAGGCAGTTTCTTAACACAAGGCTGCCTGGTAGATGGATTGGGAGATCTGGGCGAGGTGATGACGTTCTCATGCCCTGGCCTCCTAGGTCTCCAGATCTTACCCCGTGTGACTTTTTCCTTTGGGGCTTTGTCAAGCAACAAGTCTATGTGCCGCCCCTTCCAAGAGATATTGACGAACTAAAGGCTCGAGTAACGGCAGTTGTGGGAACCATTGACGTCAAGATGCTGGAACGCGTTTGGCAGGAAATGGACTATCGACTAGATGTCTGCCGTGTGACGAATAGTGCTCATATTGAGCAACTTTGAAGATTCCCCACAAAACTTGAAACTTTAACCTTTCCAACGGTACCAATTTCATTTTTCAACTCCTAATAGTTTTTGAGTTATTAAAAATCGTTATGTTCCCAAGACTTTTGAAACACCCTGTATATATATATATATATATATATATATATATATATATATATATATATATATATATATATATATATATATATCGTATATGTATTGGTTTCTGTAAATGTAAATCCGTAGAAACTCAAGTGTTTATAAAAAGTGCTCAATACCAAGTAGAGCTGTTTATAAGTATAAATTTTTATTTATACAAACATTATCGGTTACATATGTGCATACATGTTTCGGTTGCACTCTCCCAAGAAAGTCAACCTCATCAGACCGAGAATCTTTCAGGAATGGATGGATTTGAAGAATTGTCTGTCTTAAATAATTCTTTTTTGGGATCTAGCATCTTCTATTTCTCGTATCTTCTGACTCCTATGAATTAGTATTGGATTACTAATTTTCTTATCTTGACCTTTTTTTTTTCTGTATGTATGTGCATGTATATGTAGTTATACGTGTGTATACGTGTATCGGTATGTATAGATATATGTATGTGTATGTGTGTATATATATATACATATATAGGTATATATATATATGTATATGTGTATATATGTATATGTATTTGTGTGTGTGTGTTGACCCTGTATAAGAGTATGGATGTGTGTACTGAATATATATCTAGAATATTCTTATTTCTTTAGTTTTTGTAGAATATACATCTAAAATATATTTATGGGCGTGTATGTATTCTGAATATATGTTTGATTAATAGTGAATCGGTGTAAGTGTCCATGTTTTGGATGTGTATATCGATGTCCGTTTCTTTATATGTATGCTTATTTAGGTGTGTCTGGGTTTGTTTATATATGTAAGATTCTTGATGTATGGATGAGATCTTTTTGCTTGAGTGAATCTGTTAAGCTGGCAAGCAAGATCAATAAAATAAGGACAGGAGGAAGCAGTTGAGACACCATGGGGGGTTATAAGTGATTAAAAATTAGGGAGTGGACAACCACTGGCAAAAAAAAGGTCAAGATAAGAAAATTAGTAATCCAATACTAATTCATAGGAGTCAGAAGATACGAGAAATAGAAGATGCTAGATCCCAAAAAAGAATTATTTAAGACAGAAAATTCTTCAAATCCATCCATTCCTGAAAGATTCTCGGTCTGATGAGGTTGACTTTCTTGGGAGAGTGCAACCGAAACATGTATGCACATATGTAACCGATAATGTTTGTTTAAATAAAAATTTATACTTATATATATATATATATATATATATATATATATATGAAGAAATGAAAGAAGAAAGATGAATATGTACGAATGACAAATTTATTTCAACTCCGATTGTTCAATGCAAGGTGTACTCGATAAAAACATGTTTATTTTTTTCCTTAAACCAATGCTTTTCAAAGATCAAAATCTTATCAGATGAATTACATAGATGGATAAGTTGGCAGTGGAAATGCCAAAATTCAAAATTTTTAAAAATACAAAGTAATCGAGAGAAAGAGTGTGCGTGTAAAAAAATATGGAGTCTGTCCAGGTGTGAATGTCCGTAAATCACGAAACCATTTTTTCCCATCTTTAAATCTCCTTTGACCGGACACCTTATCTACGGACATTCACCAACTATATATCCCTTGTCTGACTTTCGTCCCATAAACTTTTCTCTAAAAATCAAATATGTCCACATTCATTCTGAGGCAATGGATATACCAGTTGTCTGGATGAGTCCTATGTAGTTTCTGGCTTTTAGCTAGACATAAATACAGATAACTGAACTTTACATAATAGATTAATTTCGCCCTAGTTATAAGCCATATTCCGCATCCAGTTGTGATATTAATATACACACCCATGTAATCGCCCACACTATTAATAATAGACACGACAACATCAATACAAATAAGTTAACTCATCAATATTAAAGTATATTTTAATTAGTCAAGTAGATCATCAGAAATCAAGTTACCATTGATTTTACTGTCAATTTCATATTTGTCTTGACTCATTTCTTTTTATCTATTTTCGCTTTCTAGTTAAATGTCTTCTGTATTTATTTTGTATTTCATAGCTCGTATCAAAACACATTTCTTGTTGCTGAATTTAGCATATCTGAAGAAGGCATATAATATATCGAAACGATATTGTAGAAACAAATTGACTGTTACCGGCATGAATAGTTTCTAGTAAATTGTTGCTTGAACGAAGCAATATGTCTAGGGATAATCCACTCATGAACTAGCAGCCAATCAGAACCCAAAAAATGAACTAGCAGCCAATCAGAACTCAGAAAATGAACTTTCCTATCCAAGCATAACAGAACGTCCCGGCCTTTTTAATCAAACAATTTCTAGGCTTCTTTCTCAGTTTGTTTAGTTTACACAGACGTTATTCGTACCCGTCGGGTATCCGCCCTCAACAATCACTCCGACATACTTTAAGTCATGTTGAACATAGGTAGCCTTACTAGTCTCGGGCTGGGTTATGGTTCTGTGCAGTTATAGCAAATCTACGCTCCCAGGCCTTACCTTCTCTTTTTGAGTAGAGGTTAGTTTATTGCTAATCGCCTGAGTCTTCCCTATGATGACGGCTCGGATATTTCTTGTGGGCCAGAGTGCATTCTTACTTGTTCGCTGGCTTTTAAATCCAAACCTGCCGCGGAGAGAGAGAGATTGATCTTAATTCATTTACTTTAGTCTAACTGGTCAGAGATCATTGATTACAAAATACAATAGTTCTATGGAATAGTATGACAGACGAATCGTAGGACAAGACGACCGACAGATCCTTGAGAACATTAAGTATCGTTAAAACCGATAAATAAACAATATATATATATATATATATATATATATATATATATATATATATATATATATATATATATATATATATATACTAAGACCCTTTAAGAAAGTAAAGTTGAGCACTATCGGGGAAGTTAAAAATAGACTGTCAAAAAGCTCTAATGCAAAGTTCCGAATACGTTCGTCGAACACTCTCGACTAGTCTTCTATCTCTGCCCGCTTCTAGGTACATATAGATCTTAATTTCCCTAAATTACGTGACAGTTTCCGTGGGCCGAGTGGATATGGCTGACTCTGTGTACCGGGTTCGCGCCTCCCGACCGCCTGAAAGTGTTACTTCCCTGCACTGATGAGAGCAATAAGCTTGAAACGCTAGCGTCTGTAGGTATAAATAATTTAATATTTATTCATAAATATTATATATATATATATATATATATATATATATATATATATATATAACAAATAACATTTACTAAACGCAAGAAAATGTAATTTTCTTTTGACCTGCACATTTTTTCAGTTCGTTTTGTCGTTCTTTTTATGTCAGAATTTATTTCAAAAATCGAACACAATAAGTTTCGATCTACTGCAACTATTTTGAAACATAGAAAAACATTTTTAAAGTTTCAATTCTTAAAAAAAAAATTTGTTAACATGATTCACCCCAAACAAGGCAGGCCGCCACTGAAGACGTAAGGGGCTACTGAGAAAAAAGAAAAAGGGAGTAGGTGTGGAGGGTCAGCCTAAATTGGGATCTGAGCAGCGAGTTGTCTGTTTACATTAGGTTTAAATTTCTGCATGTCTGTACTGTCGGGGAAACAGGGGGCAGGGAGGGAGTTCCAGAGGCCAGCAGCACGATAAAAGAAGCTATTTGAGTAGAAAGCTCACCGGACTCTAGGGACCTCAACAGTGAATGAATGAGATTTAGTAGATTGTCGAGTGGTCTAGTGAATTAACGCCGAGGGGGCACCAGAGTAGCCAACTCATCGGAGCATAATCCATTGAAGTATTTGTAAAACAAGCACAAGGATGCTACATTGCGGCGATGGCACAGGGACTGGAGCTTAGCTGACAATGAGGGACCTATTAGGTTGGCGACTCTTTTTTGGACCTTGTCAAGGAGGGAAAGACTAGTAGATGATGCACCAGCCCAGATGTGGCAACAATACTCCATGCATGGACGAATGATGGCTTTGTAGAGATACAGGATAATGTCAGGTGTGAGGAGTTTTCTAGCACGGTAGAGGGAGCCAACCTTCTTTGCAGCAGCCTTGGCAATGTCTTCAATGTATTTGTTCCAATTCATGTTATCTGTGAAGGTTAGGCCGAGGAGTTTGGATGATGAACTCTCAGGTAGGGTGTTATTTGCCATGACAATCGGTGGTTGGAGAGACTTCTTGTAGTTATTGAAGGAAAGGAGCTTTGTCTTTGCGGCATTAAAAGTTATCAACCATTCATGACCCCAATCCAGTACAGCCTGGAGGTCATTTTCTAAAAATCCAGCCATTGCCTCGGTTATGATCGCTTCTGTTTTGCGAACATGGCGAGAGTAAAGCGTGGTGTCGTCAGCAAATAAACCAATCTCAGACTCTATGTCATCAGGGAGATCGTTTATATAGATCAGGAACAACAAAGGTCCAAGAATAGACCCCTGGGTACACCAGCATGTATGTCATGTGGCTTAGATGAACAGCCATCGAGGACAACCTGGATTTTTCTTTTGTTTAGGAAGGATCAAATTATATTAATAGTTGCCTAGTAATACCGTATGAGCGTATTTTAAGGAGAAGCCCTTTATGCCATACCTTGTCAAAGGCCTTGGATATATCAAGCGGTACTGCCCTAGCTTCACCTGCCTTGTCGAGTGTATCATACATGCGTTCAGAGATGACCGTTAGGATGTCTGCATAAGATCGTGCTTGTCTAAATCCATACTGGCGGTCAGATAGAAGTTTAGCATTAACTAAGTGCCGTACTATCGCTAGATTGATAAAGGATTCAAAGATTCCTCGGTTGGTAAATATAAGACATAGTTGATAAAAAAAGAACTAACAGCAGTCATATTGGATTTTTACTCGTTGAAAAACATATCAATGAAAACTTATATTAAAATTTAAAGAAATTAAAATAATTTCAGAAATTAGAAACTATGCAGGTCGGTAACAAAATTATTCCTTAAAAGTTAGTTGTTTTATATTTTGTTTGCGATGATTTCTCGGCTGTTAACTATACTACAGGAATGACAGATCTTCTTATAGAGACACGTGGAGAACTGCTCCGTGGCGGCCATTACAATGCTAATGCTATTAAATAACTTTCGCTGTTTTATCAACAAAAACGAAAACGAATTCCTTGAAATAAATTTAATTATTGGAGATAAAACCAAACCAAAATGTCAAAAGGAAATTCGTTTTCTTTAATGTTTTCACCGACTTGAAATTTGAATGACGGTATCTTTTTTTTAATTTTCTTTCCCGCCTAATTTATTTTCGATTCATTAAATATCGCTTCGTAAACCCGGGGAAACCGTGAAAAAGATGCACTTCAAACTTACTTTCCGTAAAAATCACAAAATATATTAACTCGTTTCGAAATGCCGTAACGTGTCACTATTGACATTTATGGAACTCGTGAGGTGGACTTCTCGGCAGGTTGCGCCATTTATTACGAGAAGAGCGCGAAAAAATGTAAAATGAAAGACACATAGTTTTATAGAAGAGAATCCAAAAAAGAAAGTGTCTTTAATATTCGTTGACGGTAGACACGTGATTTTCAAATGATCCACACTTACCAGTCAATCTATTATAAAAAGATAAGTAGTCTGTGTCTATATGTGTGTTTATATTCAGCTAAATGTAAAAGAAAATTACGAAACAAGGACCGACAAAGTTAGTATATTCTTGATCAGCGTCGCCCGGAATAAATATCTAAAATTCGTAAAATATTATTAATTCTTTGGAGGTCAACTGATCATGATTTCGTTATTTTATTTACTAAAGGAAAATATATTTAATATTCGTTAACGGTAGACACGATATTAGCAAATAATCTACAGTTATCAGTCAATCTGTTATAAAAATGGCAGTTGTCTGTCAGTATATATTGATAGTTACCAGTAAATATATACAGTAAGTAATGTAACGCATTACGTCACCCTTTGAAATTGGGTGGAATTGTTTATTTACCGAAACAGTTATTTAAAAAAAAATAATATGTACTATAGAATCAAATGGATACTTACTGGCATAAAAGGCTCCACTAGCTCATATGTAAATGTAGCTTAATTCAAGCACCGGACAATTCTTTTCTTCACATTATACGGATGGTGGTAGTTGGAATTTAGATATTGTCTAGTGAAAGTTGGCTTTCGATACACAGATGACCTAAACTATTGGTCAGTGCGAGTTGTCCGCACAACTAGGAAGGATAATTTGTTGTTATGTTTTTTCCATCGTGAACTGTATAGATGGCGGAGCGAGTTCACATGGTCCAGTAATATTTGAACGTCTTCCTGGTGAGGCCTGAGTAGGAAGAAGGTCGGAGGTTACATCGGCCGAAACGTTGTGATAAAAAACACCCAGGATGAGAACAGTAGTCCGAATATACCAAATTCCACAAATACTTGACTAATATCAGGCTATAATGGAACTTTTTGACAGAAACAATACATGCTTTGGAGATTTACCTCTATAAATCAGCGCGAACAATTACATTTACCACTCGAATAATGTATATTGAATGTCGGAAGAGTGAATCAGAATTAAACCCACCGTATTCAGGATACAATTGCTGAGAAACAGCGCCCTGGAGAAATCCCAAGCAAGCCCAGAATTTAGTGGCGAAACGGTAAAACACGCACGCAAGATGTACCATTTTACCATTTTACATGACATAAAACGGCGATCCATTTAAAGCGTATAACCATCGACTGCCAAAAGTAAATAGGTTTCAATAAGACGTTAGGAAACGGCAAGGATGACTATGCGTTTTATTTAAATTTAAAGTAAAAAATCATTTATTTTCACATTGCCGTAATATGCCCACCGATACATTTCAACAGTTATATATATATATATATATATATATATTTATATATATATATATATATATATGTATATATATATATATATATATTTATATATATGTATATATATTTATATGTATATATATTGTATTCAAGATATTAGTTGCCTCTTCTTTTGTTGTATTAACCTTATATATATATATATATATATATATGTATATGTATATATATATATATTTATATATATGTATATATATTTATATATATATATGTATATATATTGTATTCAAGATATTAGTTGCCTTTTCTTTTGTTGTATTAACCTTATATATATATATATATATATATATATGTATATGTATATATATATATATATATATTTATATATATTTATATATATATTTATATATATAGGTATATATATATATATATATATATATATGTATATATATATATATTTTTTTTTTTAAAGAAAAAAAGATGAATATAAAAAAGTGTACACAATTACATAAAGTTACATAAATTAATACAAATTTTATTACATCGAAAGTTTTGATGCAAGGAGTTACATTAATTCTTAAACCATGGTTTTTCAAAGATAAAACTCTTCTCGTCAGAGGATCAAATCTGGTAATATGGTATTTATAACTAAACTTTCGATGGAATAAAATGTGTATTAATTCATGTAACTTCATGTAATTTTTTACAATTTTGTATATTCATCTTTCTTTCTTTAAAATTGACTGCTCTACTCAACGTATTGAGCTTTATTTTATCGAGATAGATAACTCTACGATATTTGACTTATCGTTAATTCTTTTACCATTAGTATATATATATATATATATATATATATATATATATATATATATATATATATAAATAGATGAAGTGAAATAATAGAATAAGGTGCGAATCAAATTTTATGACAATTCAATGTTCAGGCAAAGTTCTTTAAAGTCCTTAACTCATGAGTTTTCAAAGAAAATCTTCTCCTCAGAGGACCATTACCGCAATGACATTACTGCAGGTAATAAAAATTAAACTTTGAAAAAATATATAAAAAATATATTAAAAATACATAAACGTATATAAAACATAAAATATATCGGCCCAAAACAAACTTTTTAGTAAAACTATACACTTCATCAACGTCAACAAGTCTAAAATAGCTCCAGGCAAAATATCAAAGAGGTTGATTAAAATATAATCAAATTGGTGAATGGTGGTCCAAAAACGACAAAAGCTATCCAGGCGGGAAATTCGTTTTCTATCGATGCAGTATATAACAGTGACAATTGTATTCAAGATATTAGTTGCCTCTTCTTTTGTTGTATTAACTATATATATACATATATATATATATATATATATATATGCATATAGTGGAGTAAAAGTAAAACGCACCTACAAAGCGGCGTTTAATTTAAATCGTATTGCCATCAACTGCCAAGTGCGTACCAATAACATATTAGCAAACTGAAAAAAAATGGACACAAGTTTTTTTTTTATATCCAGTAGAGTGAAAAAAATGTTAGCTGTGACATATACGCCTTAGTCACTGAAACAGTGTTACCGACCTTGCTTGGCGACTAATTTAGACAGGATACAAGACATTCTATCATTCGTTGTATGATAATAATATTCGTCTATATAAACTCATGCGAAAAGTGTCACAGTTTCATGTCACTCGACGAGTTCAGCTGATACTATACAACCGGAAACTCTTCCGTCGTAATGTTTCACTTGTAAAGAAGATGGGAAGTAGCTAGCAAGATTAAAAGAAAACCTGCAAAAAGCATCGATGAAGTCACTGTCATTGGCAAGAGCCGATGTATGATTCTTCGATGAACGGCGGCTCCATCAGCTATTTCTAGTCGTTGGATCCAGTGTAACTCTTGAGGATTCCGATCTGTTATGGTGTAAAAAAAACATGTTCTAGGCAAATTAATTATAACTCGCAATTATTGTTTTCGCAGTATCACCTGTACCTCATCGAAATATTGAAACCGGTGAATTCATGCAAAACACCACACTGCCAGAAAAATAAACGAATCAGACGATGTGGAAATTTGCCAGCATCCAGACGTTGTTCCATCTGAGTATATGATATATCCGGATCAATGCCGCATCTAATCAAGGTTCAATCCAACGACTGAAGAAGGCTGATGGTGCGGCAATCGATCGGTGAAACTTGACCGTGACAGCGGCTTCATCGATCCTTTTTTGCAAGTGTTCTTTTAATCTTGCTAGATACCTATAAATGATTTTTTTATTAACAAGAAACAACTTGTCAAAGCCCAAAGGCCACTCGAGGATAAGGGTTAATGAGTGTCAGGTGGATGGTGAGACAACAACGGGATAGTTTGTGGTGTTAGGGTTAGGGTTTAAAAGAATTTGATTATCCAGGAGGACGGATTAACAAGAATTTATTTACATCAGACTTGAAAGCGACAATATTGTAGTCAGCTGTAGACTATCCCTGTGCTATTGAGTTCCACATACGGATAGTTCTAGGAAATACATTTTGAACATGGAAGTTTCGTTTCCTTTTAGGTAGAGAGAGGGAGAAATAGAAAAAAAGTACATTTTCAGAAGTGTTTCATTCAAAACCAAAGAAATGTGACTTTGACTAAATCCTGAAGTTTACATGTTGCTAACAGACGGCTGTCAGCAATAGTAGCCGTTATTTTTAAGAATCGATGTCTTAATAAATATTTCCATTAAATATGAACATGTGAACATTCCATATTAACTTTTTCTCAACTTGGGGAGTTACTTGTTTCTACCTGCAGCAACATGCAGCACAAAACCAGAACGTGGGACACAACACCCGTTTTCGTTGAGGTCGCGAAGAAAATAAACATGAACGGACAAGTCAGCATTCTGCGGTAATGCCACCACAAGTGGTTGAGTATCCAGCTAAATGCTGTTACTTTAGGTAACATTACTTAGAGAAGGTGCACCATTTTTCGTATGAGACAATGTATAGCTGTGTCGAGGGGATCTTATTATTGTTCTGATTACTATGTTATTTTTAATATTTGGTCAGGGTTAAATTTTAGTGTTAAGTATCCTAATGTCAGGTTGTCCTGACAAACCCTTGTACAGAGACCAAAGACAATCGAAGATGGTGTCTAGTAGGTAATTCAAACCTTCCAGTGTGTAATTCAAACTCTCTTATGTATTTGAATAAACATCAAACAGTATTGTTTAATTAAATCTACATTTGAAACGATATAAAGCCATTTTTATGTACAATGTCCAAATTAAATTTGATTCAGTTTCGGAATTGGGTGCTTGTATAATAAAAAAGCCAAAAAAAAGTTTGTTTGTCTTTTAGTGTTGGAGAGGTAAATAAGGGGCAGATAACTCTTACCACGAATTTTAAGCAAGGTTTTCCAGTAATCAAAACTGATGGCTTTAATTGGCGTTGCACATGTGACCACTGTGCAAGGAGAACGTCGATTAGACATAAAAGGGTTAGGGTTAGGGTTAGGATTAGAAAAATATTGTTCGAGAGCTAGAGCTTTTGTGAAGAGTTACCTGCCCCTTATTTACCTTTCCAACACTAAATGACAAAAAATTGTTCGGCTTTTTATTATACAAGCACCCGGAATTGTTATCTGAACGAGCCTTTTGAGAAGTTCATAACCTTTAACATCGTATGTTTCATTAACCTTTCTAAGAAAGCACATCTGTGTTTAATACGATGGCCTTGTACTATTTCACATCTTATCTATAAGTAACAAATCCAATAATCCTATAGTTTTCGATAATATTTGTTAGCTTATGCAGGAAACAGAATAACGAGTCCGACTGGATTATATAACCGAACTTTGCTTAAACATCTATAATGCAGTAAGTAGTTGCCTAGTAGTGAGAGATCAGTAGAGCATACGAGCCTACTCGACTCGTTCAAAGAGAGATGAACGTCCGTATTTAACCCAGAATAATCGATCGATGCCATGTTTTTCGCATCAAAGGGATGACTGTTCAAAAAGAATGGCACTCCTCAATTAGCGGCTTTTATATCTACGCATGCGCATAGGAGAGCACCACATCGATATGTCAGGGCGTTGTGCGCGTGCCAATGTCTATATGAAAAAAAAATATTATTATTGATTCGGATCCGATAAGAACAGAACCGAGAAAAATAGAACTCGGTTGAATTTGTTTTGCAAAAGCATCGCTTGGGAAAAGCTATAACGGAGAGCACATCAGAAGTCAGTTTTTGGAAGAAATCAAGATCGTTTTTTTTTGTAATTGTCGTTACATCGTTTCTGTTTTGTTTTTTAATTAACAGATTCTTATGAAATAAAATAACTCATTATTCACGCAAAAACAAAAATGAAAAGCAATTACATGTTAAGACTTTATTTATTAATAGGGCGGCTGCTCAGATGAAATGTATCCAAGCTTTATTAAACTCATTAAGTAGTAGAATTACCAATGAAACATATATATATATATATATATAATAATCCAGGTAAAAAATCCACAGGGTAGTAATCCAAAGAATTTCAACCGGGTTTATAAAAAGTGCTCAATATCAAATATAGCTTTTATATATGATTATTTTCATTCACACAGACATGTAGAAAATCTGCGACACTGGGATTTCGATGTTATAGATCAACAGTTATTATAAACTGAGATCTCATCAGGTCGGGTTTGAATCCGATCTTAACCTTAGATCATATTTGGAAAGAAAAACGAAAGATTCTTTCCAAATATGATCTAAGGTAAAGATCGGATTCTAACTCTGCCTGGTGAGATCTCAGTTTATAATAACTGTTGATCGATAACATCGACATGTCAGTATCGCAGATTTTGTACATGTCTGTGTAAATGAAAATAATCATATAATAATATATATATATATATATATATATATATATATATATATATATATATATTTAAGCAAACATTATTAAATAACACAGTGTTTTTGCTTAATAAGACGTCGGTGTTTTCAGTTTTCCCAAAAGTCTATTTAGTATTTTGGTCAAATTGGTGTATGTAAGTTCCGTGGGTTTCTTGTTCTATTTAAAAAAAAATTTTTAAACGAGTACTTTCGATTTTATTCGTCAAATCATCTTCAAGCGGTGTTAGTCTTGGTGCCTTCACAAATATGTATTCACTGTTTAGTTTTTTAAACGGCTAGTAAGTTATAGCTTTAATAAAGCGATTATAAAATGACATGCGAACGTGATTACGTTCTAAGCGCGTGCAAGATTCAAAAGTGTGATTACTTAACGACTAAGAATTTGGTAACGTTCGATACAATGCTAGACAATTGTAAATGGTGTGACCAGTTTAGTAATTCACATTATTGTTAATGGGATTGTGGGATATATATATATATATATATATATATATATATAATAAAATATGAAACTAAAAGTATACTTTTAGTAAATAGAACCTATAGTGAAGTGGTTTATGCTCAACATACGAGAAATTATAAGAATATAAGTTGAAATAAATTTGTCATTCGTACATGTTTATCTCTCTTCTTTCATCTATCTTATATATATATATATATATATGTATATATATATATATATATATCGTATGCGTCGAGAAAGCTTTCTAGTCTCCGCTGATAGCTAATATGGTTCCGAATCTTTTTTTATTTCTTCTGCAATTAATGACATTACAGGCTAAAAATTAAAACTTTCTTACGCTTATCTGTTCCGCCATTGAATTAGTCCAAACCCTCATGCGTTTTTCGAAAAAGTATGCACTCAGTTTGCTTTCTTTAAAAAATATTATATTTTTTTCCGGATTACCTGCTTCTCATGAATAAGCATACCAAAATAAATGGGTCTGCTACTTTTACTCACAACTAATTTCTTTAATAACATTTATAGTTTCACTATCCATATATACCTCCTCATCCATGTATATTATTTCATGCTTCCTGCGCACAAACGTCTGAGAAAAATAATTCAGTTAGCTCCGACTGTCAGCCGTTTAAATATGTGGCATCTTGAAAAGTTACAAATGAATCGCAGGAAGCTAAATAATGGTTTGTGACACATAACCATGAGAACCAACATCACACATAACCATTTGAGTCACATTAAAGACTTTTCAGAAGCCTCCTCATATTATATGAGCTACATCACAAATATTTGGATCGAGATTACAATATGCAAAGTTGAAGGTACTTTACGTTAAAAACTGATGTGGGAATCCTGTAAAAAGATTTTCCACATTGCGTACGCTTATTCGGTGCCATGAAAGAGAAAAAATGGTGCGTTGCGATGTAACACAATGGTTCAATTGAGAAGGCAGTGAAAATCACGAAAACCTTGTTATATCTGTATGGGAAAGATATAGGAAAACATGTTTTATTTAAGACAATGTGTGTTAATGGTTGATATTTTTATTTCTTAACATAAGCGAGTATCCCATCTTGCAGGATATGTGAATTTCATTAGAAAATTAAAAATATTCCATGAATTATATAAGTACGAATATGACCATTTGGGTATGTTACGGACAATCATTGTAATTTGTTGTAATATGCCCATTTTTATCTGAAGTAATAAGTAGTACGTGTCCTATTTGTATTGTTTTATTAGGATCTAAGGATGATAAGTAAAATACACTTGCATTATGTCTTAATTCCGAGGAAGTTAGGGTTAGGGTTAAATATGTAACTCCAAATCATTTCTGCTTAACTTTAACGCCAACCCTAATTCTAAGCCTAAACCCTGGGCCAATTTTAATGGATATTGAATATGTAACTCCAAATCATTTCCGCTTAAATTTAATCGCAACCCTAATCCGAACCCTAAACCCTGGGCCAATTTTAATGGATAGTGAATATGTAACTCCAAATCATTTCCGCTTAACTTTAACCCTAACCCTAACCCTAACCCTAAACCAATTTTAATGGATAGTGAATATGTAACTCCAAATCATTTCCGCTTAACTTTAACCCCAACCCTAATCCTAACCCTAAACCAATTTTAATGGATATTGAATATGTAACTCCAAATCATTTCCGCTTAAATTTAACCCCAACCCTAATCCGAACCCTAAACCCTTGGCCAATTTTAATGGATAGTTAATATGTAACTCCAAATCATTTTCGCTTAACTTTAACCCCAACCCTAACCCTAACCCTAAACCAATTTTAATGGATAGTGAATATGTAATTCCAAAGTATTCCCGCTTATTTTATAAATATCTAGCCAAGAAAATAATCAAATAGAAAAATCATATGCTATAGCAAAAAATAAGAGCAGACAACCATGACTTTATTTTTCACTTCCACAAGCGGCCACCTTAGTATTTTATTTACCTTGTCTCCAGCAGTTTAAACACACGTGTGGGTTTTTGATGAAAGTGTCTCTGTGAAACGAACTGGATTCGAACTCGGCACACCGAGGTAATCAATTCACCTCGTTAACCACTTAGCCACCGTGCCACGTAGTCTTAATACCCTATTTACTTGTAGTTGTACTTATTTGCACTGGAAACATAATTAATGTGCGGTGAGTTGAGCCGACTCTATTTATCCGTGCCACTGCATCCTTCACGAAGACTGACCAAGCTTGAAGATTTGACGTCAACGATTGGATGATATCTAGCCACTCGTCGTGCCAACGGCGAACTCTGTAGATTCGGACCGCAGCTTGGGTTCCAGGACTGTTTTAACATTCATCATCTAGGTTTTTCTTTGCCTACCAATTCTTTCGGTTGATAGCGAAGGACATTACCTAGCTAACGTATAGGTTATTTTGCAGGAAAAACATACTCTGCTGTTTGAATGGGGGGTTCTGCCATCGAACACGGAAAATATGACGCACGCAGTGATGATCACAGTTTCCAACTACCTAATTAGTAAGTATTATTTTCTATCATTCGGACTACTGTTCTCATCTTTGATGTAATTCTAACAACGTTTCGGCCGATATAACCTCCGACCTTGCTCCGACTGCATGCAGTCTTTTACGGTTGAATAGTTGATCAGGTTAGAAAATGAGATAGCTGTTAATTAACAAAGACAGTATTTGAATGGAAGTGTCTGAGTAAGACACTAAGGGCATGAGATGATTCCAGACGGAAGTCGAGAAACAGCGTGATTTGTCGGTCTCTTTGGATGGCGATATTTCAATCAGCAAAGACGTGTCTGACCCGCTGTCCCTGATGGTGAGGAGCGCCCAGAACGTAAATAGATATAGCGATTGGAACAATTCGTCTATTTATCCGTCTATGTCTCTCTCTCTCTCTCTCTCTCTCTCTCTCTCTTTATATATATATATATATATATATATATATATATATATATATATATATATATATATCTTTCGCATAATTCTAACCCTAACACCTTTGATACTTATGCAGATTTGAACCCAAGCTAAAATCTACTTAACGTCGGTTAGAGTTCGCTTGGTTCTAAATGTGCATGAATACTCAGCATTTTAACACTGGTTTAGTGATATTTTTTTAAAAATAAAATGTTACGTGTAAAAAGAAAATTAAATTGTTTAGTTAAACATCTTGCCTCTGTGTAGGTATATTTTGACGCAGGCAACCGATTTTTCATTCGGCTTCATCTGGCCATCTACGTAGACACCCGAAAACTACCGACGCCAAGTCAATTTTCGCTTGCATCCTGATCTGGACCAATACTTTTCAAACAAAGAAGAACGTTCATACACATAATTTAATTCCTAAAAAAATATTTAAAGAAATGTCCAAGTGTTATTCCCGGAGTGGCCGTTATTCTATGGAATGTGCTGACTGACGTTTATTTACATTTTTGCCTTCCATATATGTTTTTTTTTCTTATACCGCATTTAGCTTATTCCAATCGTTAGATATAAAGCATGTTTATGAATTCCATTTAACGTCAAGGCAATTGCTTTGTCGAAAGGAAAAGGTCACCTTTTTACGCCGATATTTATTACAGTTTTTTGTTTAGTTATTATTGCCATGACAAAAGAATAATGGTTCATAACATTGAAAAATCCGACAGCGTATCGAACGAAAGTATAGGCGTTACAGTTCAATGACACGAGCACATCAACGCCAAGGGAAACAAATCGAAAATAACAATTTAAAACCCAGATCGATGGAAACCAGAGGATACATACAAGTAAATAGCGCTTATACTTACTACATGCTCTGATTGTTCGGGCAAGATAAAGTGGAGTTGGAGAGAGGATATTCTTAAATAAGTATAAAATAGAGGTTAGCACTGGGGCACACATAAGTGTTAACTATTAACGTTAGTACACTGTCTGCAACTAACTATTAGCTTACACTTATGTTGAGATATATTAGCTTGTATATACTGCAGAGATACATACGACAGGTGATGTTGGGAAGCAGGAAACATTTTAGACAAATGGTCACAAAGTTGTTAAGGGAGTAACCCTGTTAGATCGTGGGCACCGGAAGTCGAGAAAGCAGGCGGATATGACGAAACATGTTTTCTTTAGACTGAGGAGAGTTATGCAAAGAGATAGTAAATCGTGCTAGGGCTTGAATGAAAGCAGACGCGTTTTTAAGATGGTATAATGAAAAATGTTTAATAATTGAACTGTGCGCATTCAATATAAATACGCCTCCTTTAGACATATAAGGTTAGAAACAATCACCGATTTAACTGAAACCATTATTCTTCTAATAAGGTGTTGGGGAATTAATTAAATAATTATATTAAAAATGTCAGATGGTTTTTGATTGCAGTAAACGAAATAACCGCAGTCCTTTTGGGGAGACAATACATACACGCATGAGTGGTACGTCTCAACGTTGTATCAGACATGAAAGTTCATAAACATACCGTGTTAGTTGCTTGTTCTTGCATGCGTCATTTAACGTGATCTTTTCTAAGTTAAGAACACACTGTCTTCAAACAAGTATATTTATATTCCATATAAAATGGCAGTATACTGAAATCATATGCCCTTAATAGGGTTAAGATGAAAATTCATATACACTAAATGTACAAAAGCCAGGAAATTCCCAATTTTTTACACTTTTATTGTCATTAATTAAGGGTATGACAACATATTAACCAAACCATTCTATTATAACATCACTACAGTATAACTCTCTATGCATGAGTCGATGAAGTGTGTGAGGTGCGCTGAAGAAAAATTCCTACCAGTAAAATACATAGCCCTGTTGTGCTCGCATACCCTTAATGACAATAAAAGTGTACAAATTTGGGAATTTCCTTGCTTTTGTACATTTAGTGTATATGAATTTTCATCTTAACCCTATTAAAGGCCTATGATTTCAGTATACTGGAATTTATTATGGAATGTCACTACTTTTGTAAAGGCTATGCCTCAATACAATGGTCATTTTTAAGTTTTTTGCAATTTTCTTGAAAACTAAAGGAATATGGTAAACTGAAATTAAAATGCCATTAACTAGACCCTAGAACCTCTATCTCTGCCAAAAATCAGCTGAATCCATCTTATAGATGATGAGATACAGTGTGGCACATACGTACGTACGTACGTACGTACGTACGTACATACATACGTACGTACACACGGATAACATTATTTCATGATTGAACTTTCTGGATTTCTGGGTTGCTATGAGTAATGATGCTGGAATTCTACACACTTACAGAACCTATCAAATAAAAATGTTGTGCAAAGTTTTAACTAATTTGGTTTATTGGTTTTGGAGTTATGATTGATCAAAGAAATAAGAATCCCAGCATAGGCCATTCTTGTAGTCTATTAAGGAATAGAGCGCTCTCGCGCCTCCCTTGATTGCGAAAAAGAAACAAGTCAAGACAAGTCCAGAATATATTTATTTGCTTGGATCTTTCTTAATAACTGACCAGTGGAGCAAAGAAGCAGACAGGAAAGTTTGTAATTATTGGTTAATCATCTCTTCATTGCATATCTAACAGTTAGGCTTCTCACCGTTAGGCTTCTGATCTAACTGCTTACTATTCTAGCTCCTTTTCATTTTGGATCCATGTGAATCCCCACCTCTATTTCTAGCTACAGCAGGTTTACGTGTGTTACATCTGATGTATATGCGTTGTTAGGTTTAATAACAACTCAAAAATGGAGGAAGGACGAAGTAAAACCTTAACAAATGTATTTAACAGAAACACCGATTAAATGAAATGTAGAAAACAGCTGAACGCTATATGCTTGTTAGATCGTGAGAGCTGTTCTGTTTACCTTTCAACTGTCATGGCAGACGACTTCTTTTATCCAAAGACGATAACTCTGTTTTTGATTCAAGAGAAATAACTCGAATCTGTTTTGTTTGGTTACCCTAACAATGTGACATCTGAATGCACACGTTAATCCAAAGACCCCGATTTATCTGTGTATGTTTACCTGCGAATAAAAATCATCAGATGTATGCTAGCGAACGTAGTCTTTATTTTTTTTAACATGTTGCCACAAGGCCAACAGCATTGTGTGAAATCATTTAAACTATACTTGATTAAATTATGTTTTTTCACGAAATGTTACCTAGAGTTATTATGATGGCACTCTAGTACTATTTTTTTATGAAAGTCGCACCAGACAAGGCATGAAGCCACTTGATGTAATGGGCAGAAAAATACTACTTCAAAGTCAAAAACTTGCCAACGATAAGTGTTAGACCCAGAAAACTGTTATTATTCCCCCTTTGTCAGAAACAGCACTCATCGTGTGTAAGCATTAAAGGACAAAATATGGGAAGCGAGAGTTTAGTTCACCATAGCGTCTGTCAACAAAGCGGCATAGAAATAGAAATGTGAATTATAGGTTGGTATGAACGTATATCTAACTAACTATCTAGAGTTATGTTTGCAGGAGTAAACAAATAAGTTAATCCTTCCCATCTTTGACGTGCCCCTGTTCATGCATTTATCGAAATCCT
>OY744540.1:84026235-84028735 GCA_963556195.1 Sepiola atlantica
GATGATGAATGTCATGTAGCATAGATGATGAATGTCATGTAGCATAGGAGATGAATGGCATGTAGCATAGATGATGAATGTCATGTAGCATAGGAGATGGATACCATGTAGCATTGATGATGAGTGTCATGTAGCATAGGAATGAATGGCATTTAGCATATGAGATTAATACCATGTTGCATAGATGAGGAATGTCATGTAGCATAGGAGATGGATACCATGTAGCATAGGGGATGAATACCATGTAGCATAGGGGATGAATACCATGTAGCATAGGAGATGAATCACATGTAGCATAGAAGATGAACACCATGTAGCATAGGAGATGAACCCTATGTAGCATAGGGGATGAATCCCATGTAGCATAGGAGATGAATCACATGTAGCATAAGAGATGAATACCATGTTGCATAAATGATGAATGTCATGTAGCATAGGAGATGAATGGCATATAGCATAGAAATGAATGTCATGTAGCATAGGAATTAATGTCATGTAGCATAGATGATGAATGTCATGTAGCATAGATGATGAATGTCATGTAGCATAGGAGATGAATGGTATGTAGCATAGATGATGAATGTCATGTAGCATAGATGATGAATGTTATGTAGCATAGGAGATGAATGTCATGTAGCATAGATGATGAATGTCATGTAGCATAGGAGATGAATGGCATGTAGCATAGATGATGAATGTCATGTAGCATAGGAGATGAATGTCATGTAGCATAGATGATGAATGTCATGTAGCATAGATGATGAATGTCATGTAGCATAGGAGATGAATGGCATGTAGCATAGATGATGAATGTCATGTAGCATAGGAGATGGATACCATGTAGCATTGATGATGAGTGTCATGTAGCATAGGAATGAATGGCATTTAGCATATGAGATTAATACCATGTTGCATAGATGAGGAATGTCATGTAGCATAGGAGATGGATACCATGTAGCATAGATGATGGATGTCATGTAGCATAGGAGATGAATGGCATATAGCATAGGAGATGAATGTCATGTAGCATAGATGATGAATATCATGTAGCATAGATGATGAATGTCATGTAGCATACCAGATGAATACCATGTAGCATAGATGATGAATACCATGTAGCATAGATGATGAATGTCATGTAGCATATGAATGAATGTCATGTAGCATAGGAGATGAATGCCATGTAGCATGGGAGTAAATTGTGATTCATCTCCTAACTCATATATATTCATGTCGCATGTGATATTTTTAGCTTGTTAAAATGTGATACATATATTTTTAGTCGAAATTACAGTAATTATATTAAGTATATATATAAATATATTATTTAAAGCCAATGACTAACTGCGTTTCAAGATGAGCAGGCGACTAACCCTGACCCTAACCCTAACCCTGAGTTTCTCGAGTGGATATACTAATGGCTCATATCCTTATATAATAACTAGTAGTTCTTTATGACTCACGATCAAGCACATAATAGTTTTTTTTCTTCGAACACGAGACACATACGTATATATTGGTCTCGAATGAGACGGGAATAAGCTACACCACTTGTCCCCTAACCAAGGCACAATATTAGCTAAGTTAGAAACGTAGAAAAACAGATAATTCTATATAGGAAACGGTGGTCTCTCTCCCAGGCGTTATCTAAAAATACCGATCTATAAAAGTCTCTTGAAACATCTCAAGACCTGTCTTCGTAATTTGTTTGTCATATAAAGAGTTTTATTCTCAGAAAACAGATACACCACATCAGACAATCGACGGCAGAGAACATACATAAGACGATCAGAGGAAAATCCACGGCACAACGCAAGGAATAAGAATATCGAAGAATTCAAGCGGCAACGAAAACCCAGGTAACTTTTAATTGTTTTATAAAATAACGTTTTTTAAGTAAAACAGACGTTTAAAAATAATTCATATTCATCGTATGGTCGATGGGTTGCATTTAAAGTGTGAAATATGCGACAACGGCGTGTCTAACAAATAGCGTAAGTTAAGAGAAAATGAATTACATACAGTTTAAAAGAGTGTAGACAGGTTGTAAAAAAATTTTAAAACAGTAAAAAAATTTTTTAATGACATTTACAACCATTTTCGTATTTTGGGAAACGTTTTATGAAGTTTGTGAAATACGTTAAGTATTGTTTCGACTTTTTTGAAACGTTACAATTGATAATAAGGATCCCCATTGTCTTTTTTCATATTCGTGAAATGTAATCTCTCTATTGTCTACTCTGTGCTACCCGCTTTCTTAGGAACAAATAGTACTTACATGTTCTTTATTTGCGTGATAATTCCCTGTGGCTGTGGGATTAGAGTGATAGCTTGCAGAGTCTAAGCTGATTCTTGAACCGGGGTTCGAATCCTCCGACCGTCTAAAATTATCACTTCCTACACTGATGATAGCAACATCTGGAAACGCCGGCGTCTGTGAGTAAAAATATTTTAACATATCCTTAATAAATATCGCTAGGTCTCCTGTTTTTGTTTCACT
>OY744540.1:84036235-84051235 GCA_963556195.1 Sepiola atlantica
AACAAATATGCCCGTGTTACATGATGGCAATTCCATTTCTTTTGCGTTAATCCCAAGATATGTCAGGTCTACAAAAATGTGTTCGTCTCCACCTTAGTCCGGGTGAAGATCGAGTTTAATGTACAGAGATAATTCTGTATGGCGGCTGTCCATCTCATCATCGGCCTTCCTCTCTGTCGCTTCCCGGTGATTCTAACGTAGAAGCGCGTTCAAAAACGGTGTCGTCGTCGGCCCTCAGTACATGCCCAAACAATTTGAGCTGTCATTCTTTCATCTTGCTCACGATCAGAGCGATGCAGTCGAGCCTTTAGATGACAACATTACAAATGTCATCCGGCAGTATAATTCCAGAGATCTCGCAGAGCAAATTCGTTTTCAATAATAGCAAATCTTTGCTCCGCCTTCTTCGTTGTCGGCTAGCACTTGAAACTATACAAAGCAATAGATCTCACAGCAGTTCGACTTTAGATTCTTGCAGTCATAGAGGATTCCGGTAATGGAACTCCATTTGAGTCGCATCGCATTGATGCGCGCAACGACTTCGCCGAAGATATTGCCGTCATAGCTGAGGGTCGAGCCGAAATATTTAAGGGCATGTGATATGCTGAAACTGATTCTATTTAACTACTTCCCACTGCAACAAAATATGGCATTAGGGCGAAAAGTGGGGTACGAAGCTCCCCTCAGAGGATACACTGGTCGGCCACAAGAATAGACACGAACGGCCCCGTCGGAATTTCTATGTGAAATCGCCTCAAGCGACCACCAATAAACTGACCCCACTTCCAAAAGTAGGTAATACAGAGCAGGGTCATACCTTATTCATAAGAAGAAAGGTTTGATGGATCAATCTAACCGCCCCTCGGTTGGCAGAATGATGTCATAGCTAATGGCGGCTGGTATGAAGACTTTCAGCAAAGGCTAGACTGACCACTTGTATTAGGTAAATCTGAGCTCAAATATTGTCAACTATACTCAGTTACATCATGCATGCGGCAAATAAGTATAAACTCAACTTGAAAATCATATTACCGCTAAGACACAAGTGCACATCTTGCACTTGCAATTGCTCTTTTATAATCGATTAAAAAGAGAACTTAATTTAAATGTAAGCAAATCGAATGATTATTTTTCAAATTTGAAATATCGATTATTGCCAACCTAAAACGACATGCGAATAAAAGAAATTGTTTCGCAACAGGTTGACCCGGGAGACACAAGGTCGTTGTTTAATTTAGAAGCGTCGCCTACATTCTTGCAAGCGTACAACTCGGTAAAGACAGAGCTTGAACCTGTCAAATGCTGAACAAGCCATTCACGGTTTTCTTTTTTAATTTTCCCTGATTGAATAAGTCTGTGGTCATAAATAATCAGTCCACATAGCAAAACAGAAAAAAAAAGAAAGTTTGAATCAATTTTCAAGATACAATAGAACGCTCTTGTCCTTAACTGTGTCAAGTTTTGCTAAACTACAAGTGCAAATCCGCGCCTCTCCATATAGAAACGTCCAAACCATCACTCGAACGCACTCTGCTGAAAATATACGCAGGTTTATTATGATTACATGTACATTCGTTGGTCTGTAATTAGAAAGAAAAAAAACAATCTAAAAAAAGTGTTGCCTATTTTTCTACAGTAATTCATTTCGTCACTAAACAAATAAGCGAATTGTAAAACACCGAAACATTTGTACTTCGGAATGATTTAGAAGAGTCTTTTCAAAGGGGAGATAATTCAAACTGGTTGTGTTGTTGTAACCATAACCCATAAGGAAAATCAAAAGAATTAGTATGACAATACATTTTACAAAGACTACTTATGCAGTTTACGGACCGGACTGAAATAATAACGTTATAATTTAGAAAGCCATTCTTAACATCGGGGAGGTAATGGGGTCATTAACTATTCTGTTTAGTAAATTGTTAAGTGTAAATACAGAATAGTTAATCAACCCACTACCTTCCCATGTCAAACATGGCTTTCTAAATTATAACGTTATTATTTCAGTCCGGTCTGTAAACTGCATAAGTAACTTTTCTAAAATGTATTTTTATACTAATTCTTTGAATTTTCCTAATGGGTTACTGCTACAACAAACAATACGGTTTGAATTATCTCCGCTTTCAAGTGACTCTTCTAAAATTAAAATGAAAATCACATCTGCCCCAATAATAAAGAAGCCCCGAAAAATTGGTTTAATGTGCGGAACCAGGTCCGACCCAACAACAAATCAGTTTATTATTTTGGTAAAGTAATGTTGTTGTTGCTGCTACTGATGCTGTTCTTATGTAGTTCCTCCGACGAGAGCAGAGTTAGACACAATGTCAATATTTATCTTTGTGAAAATCCAGCTCCCCTTAATCGGGCGCTCTGGATTAAGCCGAATATTTAAATTTCCTCGGTCTACAAAGATATCTACTTCACTGACTGAGGACAGAACAATTAAGTGCAGCATGAGAACAGATACTACATTTTGCTCCAATCACAAAACGCCATAAAGTCTACATGTTGGTTGTGCTGCTGGTGATGATGCTGATCACTTAAAAATTTGTCACAGAAAAGAAAAACACCTTCTCTATTGTTGATTAACAATTCTTCTTCGTTAATATTCATTAAATCTTTCTTTTGTCTTTTATAATAAAAGCGAAAAGTATAAAGTAACCATCTCGAATTACTCGGTAATATAAAATTGTTTTATTTGACCAATCAACGTCCCACCTTTATGTTTAATCTGTTTTATTATATAAGAAATTTTTAATGGGGAATTCATTTTCATTTTTATGCGGAAACAAAGTAAAATTCATCGACTTTGAATATCTTAAATACACCATCAATTATAACTTTTTGTTGTTCATCTCCCAAATTATAAAATTTGACTATGTCTATACACTATAAATTTCCTCCACATCAGAATACATCAAATTACACTATATCAATCATCATTTGTTGTTTTCCATCAAGTTAATAAAGTATCAATTGAAAATTATTTCTTTGTTTTTTTCTTAATAAAACTACAGCCTCAGTAATTGCTGCCCGGGGGGCGAATTGTTTTTGCTAGTATATATATATATACATATATATATATATATATATATATATATATATATATATATATATATATATATATATATATATATATATATATATATATATGATAAACAACGCTATATATAGTTTAAAAGCAATAATGAAAGTCTAATGAAGATGTTACGTGTTCTTATTTAATTTGAGATTAAAATTAAGCTACCAAGATTTTTCCGCCATCATAAAAATGCTGTCAGCAGGTTCTTATCGATATAGAAATAATCTTGAAATACATTAATTCAGAAAAATATGGATGCAAAAATACCACAACATATTTTAAATCAAATGATGTAATTTTGTAACCTAATAGTATTAGGCAATCAATCTTTTTCAACCGTTCCAAAAATCAATCATGGACTTAATTTATTAAAAAGATATCATGTTACGTCTCATTTCAAACAGAGAAAAAAAACTTTCGTTAATCAAATACCCTTTCTATAATCAATGACTATTATTCTAAGCAGAGGCTCATAGACATTATCTAAAAAAAGATCGCAATTAATATCGCTATTTTAGTTACTGTGAAGTTGAAGTCATTACTCGTTTCATGTTAAGGGGTTACGGTTAAGATTAGGATCAGATCGACGCCTGCCTACTTTTATTTCACAGAAGTGAACAATACGCTAGTTTGGTGGTCAAGTGCTATTTCAAACTAATGCGTGACAGTGAAACGAAAGTGCGTTTTCAAAATTGAGCGTGACTGACCAACAGAAATGCCTTTTTAAACCTAACCCTGACAGAATACTAAAAGTCATATTTAAAACCAACGCATGACAAACCGGCGCTAAGCGATTAAAATGCTATTTCAAATCAAGGGAGACACGAGAGCGCTCTACCCCTTAATAAACCCACGAATAGCCTATGCTGGAAATCTCATTTCTTTGATCAATCATAACTCAAACACCAATAAACCAAATTAATTGAAACTTTGCACAACATTTTTATTTGATAGCTTCTATAAGTGTGATGAATTTTAGCATTATTAGTCAAGGCAACCCAGAGATCCAGAAAGTTCAATCATGAAATCATGTTATCTGTGTGTACGTACGTACGTACGTATGTGCCACCCTGTTTCCCATCAACTATTTGATGGATTCAGCTGATGTTTGGCAGAGATAGAGGTTCTAGGGTCTAGTTGATGGCATTTTAATTTCAGTTTACCAATTACCTTAGTTTTACAGAAAATTCAAAAAATCCTTAAAAATGACCAGTATTCATACACTTTATTCTATATCTTATCGACCATTTGATGGATTCAGATGATTTTTGGCAAAGTTAGAGGTTCTAGTGTTTAGTTGATTGCATTTTAATTTCAGTTAATCATATACATTGATTAGTCAAACTACCAACTATATCAGTTATGAGAAGGCATTGTATTGAGACATAGCCTTTACAAAAGTTGTGACATTCCATGAAAAATGCCAGTATACTGAAATCGTATGCCCTTAATAGGGTTAAGATGAAAATTCATATACACTAAATGTACAAAAGCAAGGAAATTCCCAAATGTTTACACTTTTATTGTCATTAAGGGTATGCGAGCACAACAGGTCTATGTATTTTACTGGTAGGAATTTTTCTTCAGCGCACCTCACACACTTCATTCACTCATGCATAGAAATCCATACTGTAGTGATGTGATAATGACATAGTTTGGTTGATATGTAGTCATACCCTTAATGACAATAAAAGTGTAAACATTTGGAAATTCCTTTGCTTTTGTCCATTTAGTGTATATGCATTTTCATCTTAACCATATTAAGGGCATATGATTTCAGTATACTGGCATTTTTCATGGAATTTTAGTATAACTGAACGATTAAAATGCTATTCGACACCTAAGTATAGCACACAGATGAAAACGTTACTTTAAACTTAAGCCTGACAAGACAAAGGAATTATTTTCCAACTGAAATGTCGTAGACAAAGATGAACTATTTTTCAAATTTAAGCGTTACAGACAGACGGCTTTTTTAGACGGAAAGCTGACAAAAAGATATAAAATGGTATTACAAACTTTAGCGCGACAGACTGACCAACCAAAACTGTTTCTTTTAACTATTATTGGACTTATAGCAAGGCTTTTGATAGGTTTGTCAACGATAAGCTTGTTCATTTTCTGGAAAGTCTCGGGCTATTTAGTGATGGTCAGTATAACTTTCGTGGTGTTTGTTCAACTGCTGATCTTTTAACTTCTGTAACTGAGCGGATCTGTCAGTTTATGGATAATTCAAGAGAGGGAAGAACCATAGCGCTTGACATTTTAAAGGCGTTTGACACAGTGACATTCTGGTCTTCTACATCAAATTCAGGGGTATGGTATTATCGGTGATGTTCTCAACATTATTTGGTCTTTTCTTTCTGATCGATGCTTGCGAGTAACGTTAGACAGTGTCTCTTCATTCTCTTTGCCTATCAATGATGGTGTTCATCAGGGCTCTATTCTGGGCCTAACACTGTTTCTTCTCTATATAAATAGTCTTCGATAGAATATTGTTCAGAAAATCAACACCTATGCTGATGATACCACTCTCTATTCTGGTGTGGCTTCTTGACAATCTCCCTCGAATCAGTCAACGTATGCAGTTTATCTAGAAGTTGACATGGGTTCAATTGTGGATTAGAGTACAAAATGGCTTATTTAATTTAATCCAGTTAAGACTCAGCTCGTGCCTTTCAATCGTAGGTGTGCCCCTTTTCTTCCTGTGATTCTCATGAATGGCTCTGCTCTTGAGGAGAAATCGACTCTGAAACTTGGTTTTCTCTCTCATCAAATCTTTCTTGAGGTTCATAAATTAGATTCATTGCTCTTTCGACTTCTCGTAAAGTCGGTTCTCTCTATCGCCCTAAACACTTACTCACATCTGAGGCTATTCTCTATCTACAATCAACAATCAGACAATGTATCGAGTACTGTTGTCATATTTGCGCTGGTGAATCTCTGTCTTTTTCAGGGTTTTTGATAAGGTGCAGAAACGTATCTGTAATGTGATTGGCCCATCCCCTTTCTTCTTCTCTGCACACTCTCTCTCACCGACGTGATTTTGCTAGTCTCGGTCTTTTCTCTAAATAATATCATGGCATGTGTGATTCAGAAGCATGTGATCTATTCCCCGCTTCTTTTGTTCCATCTCCTTTGACTCGTTGGTATAGTTGTCTCTATCAATTCGCTGTTTCGATACATCATTTTAATGCAGCTTTCTATTACAGTATGTTCTTTCCAAGAACTACAGGTTTGTGGAACTCTCTGCCTGCGTATTGTTTTTCTCCTACCTTTGTCTTTTCAAGTCCAAGGTCAATAGACATATCCTGCGATACTCATAATTGTTCTTGTGAACTCCTTACACCAAGTGTGTTCATGCCTTGTTTGAAGCGATTTCCATGATAATAAATTTAAATATTATTCGTTCATTCAAATGCTATTTGAGACGGTCAATGTCTTTCATATGAAACCGAGAAGGAATTTTAAAAATATGAAAAGCCAAAGCATAAAATATCAATCCAAAATGAAGCCTTAAATATTCGTAAGATTTTCTGAGAATAAATATATTAACTTTTTAGGGATTTCTCTTTTAAAAATATCGGTGCTGATATATAGATCCTGAACCAGTTTTCGTGACGTTTGACTCGGAAGCGTTCGGCTGTCCTAGGCAAACGCCCGAGAGTTGACGAGCCGATTTGTACTAGACGACAATTTTGATACGGTGTTGCGTCCTATGGTAATGTTTTGCTTGTTTTATTGTTAGGGTTAGGAGATTTTAAAGAAACAACAAAGAAAGTTAAACATATTTTCATGAATTTTCTTGGAAGAAACAATTGGAAAAAAAACAAGAAAATTTCATAGGAAACCATTTATCTTCCCTGGTAAATGTTACATGAAAATACACTTAAATTTCGTGTAGATTCTTTAATTTTTCTTTCTGTTGGGAACACACAAATATCACACAAGCATACATTCACACAAATATTCAGTTATATATATACATATATACGATATATGTATTTGTGTGGGCGTTTTGTGTGTGCTTCCTGTTGAATATGTTCTGCGAATATAAAATGTGTTACAAATGTCTAATTATGAGTCGACCCAAAAAGAAAAATTGCGATTTGCTCCCGCGGAATAATATCTAATATAAAGCTTGTGGCTGAGTGTAGCTTGGTTTCAAAATAAATCGTTAAACTAGACTCATGTAATTGAATTTTCTATTACAATGTTAATTATCCTGAATATTCATTGTGGTTATCTAATATTAGTTCAGGGCATTCAAAAAAAAATACAACTACAACAAAAAAAAAAACAACGCAATATCGCCTCATAGTGAATTCTCAAAACATGTACAATTCTTGAATTATTAAATGGATAAATAAATAAAATTCAATACAATTCGAAATTGATTTTTCGGCGAACATAAGAGAAAATAAAATAGAAAAGAAAAAATCACGACATCTTTAGCCTTAAGCAATGAGATTTAAAAAAAAATGTTTTCAAATTTTACTGAATAAATTACAATCTTTTTGATCAAGCCTTCAGCAAGGTTCAACTGTATTTGCTGGATTATTTTGCTTACCTTTTTTTTAAATTTTGGTCATTGAATTACGAAACCTTAAGACTCCATCGCCGGAAGGGGTCGCCTTTACAAAAAAAACGTTTTTTTTTATCCTATTTCTTTTTTTTTTATTTCTTATTGTTACGTCATAATTAAACATAAATTTATAGATTCCGCAATGTATTCTCGGCCATTTTGTTTTGGTGGAGAGAGAAATCGTATTCTGTATTTTTACACTGCATCTCGTTAAAGATAAAAAGGTTGCACGATCGCAACTTTCTAATCAATACCCGTACAATCTGAGCGGTATTTTACCAAAGACGACAAATAAACAAATATATATTCCCCGCAAACAGATAACCAATTTTAGAGTGTGTGTCTGAAATATTTAAATTTCGTGCGGTTGTATCAGCTAAGAAATGAAAACCAACGAAACAAGTTCAAATGTTCGAGGTTTTCATATTTCAATTATACTAAAAGCCTTAACAAAAGTACATGCTGCTAAAATTAATCTTTATTATCACTATGAAATTTAAAAAAAAGATTTGCTATTGTATTCTTGTTCTTGTTTAATGAAAGCACTAGAACACGATCAGAATTATGAAGCGAAATCCTGCTTCTACTAACAGCTGAAAACCATTAATTATAGTTCTAGGACAAGAGACATAATCTCGCAATAAATCATTTATTTGTGCACACCCTGCATAATAGTAACATAATTGTGTAGTGAAATATGAATGAAAAATATATTCGAATTAATAAACACAATTTCAGAAGTAAACTAAAGGATACGCATTCTATGTCTTCTGTATTGTATGATCTATTCCCTGCTTCCTTTGTGCCAGCTCGTTTGACTCCTTGGTCTAGTGGTCTCCATCAATCCACTGTTTTGATACCTAATTGTAATACAGCTTCCTATTCCAGTAGCTTCTTTCCAAGAACTGCAGGTTTGTGAGAAGGATACGCATTCTACGTCTTCAGAATTGTATGATCTATTCTAGCTTCCATTGTTCCAGCTCGTTTGACTCCTTGATCTAGTGGTCTCCATCAATTCACTGTGTTGATATCTAATTGTAATACAGCTTCCTATTCCAGTAGCTTCTTTCCAAGAACCGCAGGTTTGTGAGAAGGATACTCATTCTATGTCTGCAGAATTGTATGATCTATTCCCTGCTTCCTTTGTTCCAGCTCGTTCAACTCTTTGGTCTAGTGGTCTCCATCAATTCATTATCTTGATACCTAATTGTAATACAGTCTCCTATTCCGGTACCTTATTTCCTAAGAATGCACTGTTTTGATACCTAATTGTAATGCACTTCTTTCTACGAACTGCAACCTTGTGGAACTCTCTTCCTGATGACTATTTTGTTCCTACTTATTGACTCGCTCTTTTTAAGACTAAGGCTAATAGGCATCTCCTGTCTTTGTGATAACCATATTTGTTCTTGTTAGCTCCTTACATCAAGTGGATTCGTGCCTTGTCTGGAAAGATTCCCATAAAAAAGTAAAACTAACTCCCTGGGCAGAATAGATTTGCACTAATTTACGAATGTAAATATGTAGATATTTTTATGAGCGTCCTCCCAGAAAAGGTATGTAGCCAGTTCGCCTAAGGAACTTACAGTAATCATTGAAAAGGGAGAAATGTAGAATAACTTAGACAAACCAAGCCTGATAGAAACGCCACAACAAGCGGTCAATCGTTTCTCTATACTTAAAAACAACATCTTATCGACTTCAAAAGCATAACAGACACACGAATGTATATGTTGGGTAGGTGTGGTACCCATTTTCACATTTTTCTTAATCCCCATTAAATTAAATTCGGGAAAAATATCATGAATTTGAAAGAAACTTATTTTTGTGTATTATCAGAAGGAACGAACGAATAAAAACATGTGTATAACACTGTATGTTTCTTGATAACAAGACTATTCTCTTATGTTAGATAGTGGGCGCACATAGAGTAGGAGGTTTCCCTAACAGGGGTAGGAGTAGCAGCGGAAATCGGAAGTGACGCCATGTCGGTGGGAGGCTTTTACGATCTCTTTTGTTCCAGATTCCCGGTCTATGAAAGCATGAAATACGACCGCATCTGCCTGCAAGCCAGGCCGGGGAAGGATGGGATTAGTAACCACGAATGACTAAAATCAATCTCTTTCCGTAATTCCTCTGTCTCTCTCTCTATCTATCTATCTCTCTCTCTCTTGTACACATTCTACAGTATGTTGTTGTTTTAAGTCAAATAAAACTGTTAAAACTAGACCAGCGCCCCCTCGTTATTGTTCAGAAGACAATATACACCAGCCGACGTAGACAGGCGAAACCCGGGTACTCACGAGTAGGTAAGCAAGAATATAACACTAATAATGTTATTAAACGACTTTAATTAGTAGCATGCGGACTTGATATAACATAATTTAACCACATGGTCCTCAGGAGAATTTTTTGAGATGCCTGTCCATAGAGGAATGATTCATTTATTAGTCTAATGAAATAAGAACAAATTGTATTTGTCCAATGTCTATTTATATTGAGTTAGGTATGTGTATATATTTATATATTTATATATTTATATGAAGAGGTTTGAATTTAAAATTGATTAACCGATTATTATGAATGTTATATCATCGCTGGTAAGAGTAACGGTTGGTAGTGTAGGCAAACATTTTTTTTAAAACGGGGAAATAATAGGATGGAATTCCTTCGTGAAAATTAACATACCTTAGATGTTCGTGAAATTTTAATAATAGGTATTAGACATTCAGTAATAAATATTTCTCGAATTTCAGTTACTCTTGAATATTCCAAAAAGTATTTAAGTCATAATATGGGCACAACGTCCCATTTGAAAATTCAAATATTTCAGATTTACATTAAATTTGATCAATAGTCATTAGACACCAATTAAGCAACATTCCCTGAATGTCATGTTATTATTAAGTCCCCTTAACCTTCAGCCTTATATTTTTAGACATTTTTTACATTAAAAATCATTTAATAGATTGTTATCAAAGTTGGAATAACGATTACAGACATAAGGTTTAGTATCCTTATATATTGCTTTTAATCTTTGTATGAGGACAGAAAACTAGTACACAACTGTTCCGTACGGAATATTAATTTTACCTGTCCTTGGGCGGGTATTCTTATAGTATGGAAGCTATCTACATTAAAAGACAACAACCTAAAATTAACAACATCACATATTAATCCAGTAGTAACATTTTAAAATGCTTAACGTAATGCGATTTTGTTATGTGGTGCCATCCAGCGTTCCTGAATTGAAATCGTCAACGGCTTCCTGAAACAATGCGAAAAACGACCTATACGCGTTTCGCTGCGTCTTTTAAAAAATATCTTCTTTCTCCTTTTTTTGTTAATGTTCTCTTGCACCTCAGAATGATGCGTCGAAGAATCGAAAACGTTCGTGAAACATATAGAATATGTATTAATGTTTTTATTTTAAATAAAAACTAACCACTAGAAAAATTGTAAAAAAGTATAATTAAACTCGCGAATTCTGTTATTTTTAACAATGTTTGCATAACTGAGACAATGCTGTCTCGATACACACAATATATATATATATATATATATATATATATATATATATATATATAGATAGATAGATAGATAGATAGATAGATAGATAGATAGAGAAAATAAGAGTGATAAACATGTACGTATGCCCAGATTTATTTCAACTTCGATTGTTCAATGCAAGGTATATTCGGTAATAAAATTGTGTGTATTATTTTTAAGGAAAACATAATTTAAAAAATAATAAACATAATTTTATTACCGAATATACCTTGCATTTATCACTCTTCTTTCCTCTATCTTATAATTGCTCTATCTCGTATATTGAGCTTAAACCACTTCGCTATAGGTTCTATCTAATTAAAGTTTACTTTTAGTTTCATATTTTATATATATATATATATATATATATATATATATATATATATATATATATATATATATACATACGGCATAATCACGTTGACACACCGGTTCCCGTTAGATCACCGAAGTTAAGCAACGGTGGGCCTGGTCAGTACTATATGTGTTACTATTTAGGTATACCAGGTGCTGTATATGGCCTGGAGAGGACATGGGCATTTCCACATTCTATCCTGCCCACTAAATATTTATGACATGACATATCTACATTACTTCCCGACGACGTTCTTTGATGTTATGCCATATTGATGGATGGACGAAGGCCAATAAGCATTCTAATGAAGATGAACCCCGTTTAAGAGAAGATGCGTCTATTTTATCTGCGCCTGTAGTGTAGCAAATGGTTGCTACAGAACTGCTACACTGGAGAATGCAACATGGTCGTCTTCAAGTCCAATATTAACAAATACTTTTCGAGCTGTTCTATGTACGAAATCAAATTTTGTCCATCAGATTCATCATCAGAAATCATCTTTTAGTATTGTACACTATCCAACTGATAACATACTAACGTTGATCCTCGAGTCGTTTTTGGCCTTGGTTAATGGTCACCTCTTATTATAAAAAAGAGTGACGGAGCAACCGACGGACAAAACCTTTGATACAGATACGGAGATGCATCCAATATGGATGCTGAAAAGCAGAAGAAGTCGCAATTGTTTGTAAAGTCCTTAATAAAATGGCGGCAGATCGATGAAAAATATAAAATTCGAATCCACTTCGCTCGAAAGATCGAATATTGATCAATGTTCAATTCATTTTAACTAATTGCATCATAATGAAATTATCGGCGCCTGTAGCCGCGAGAATGTCGTAATTACCATGACTATGTAAGACGTCCACAGAGATAGATAGAGATAGAAATAGATAAAGGAGAGAGAGAAAGATGCTGAGAGAGAAGGGGGTCAGTGAGATAGTGAGGGAATAGAGATTTCGAACTATTCTAGATTTTCATATTCTTTTCTAGTTAATTGTTGCGTTATAATAAAAACGAATGCTGCTAATTTAGATGATAATTGAGAATATAATAACACCTGGTTAATAATTTTGTCTTAGTCGCTAATGGCATCCAGAAAATTATCTGTGTTCAATTAAAATTTGATATTAGCAGACACCGACCGATACTAATTAATCTTTCAGTTAAATGTTTCTTATACCGCCAAAAAATCCGTTCTGGCCACATTTTAACCCGTAAAGCTGTCTAGCTTTGAGGCAGCATATATAACATTAACCGCATGTACTCGTCTAAGTACATCAACTGTGTGTGTATGTACTACTTATGTGCATATTTGCATATCCTCCCTCTCTAAATAAATTAAAATGTTATTAAAACTCATGCTATATGTGTTTCCCAAATTACAGATCTTCTCGTTCATTGCCACTTCAAGCATAATTTCGCTCTTGAAAAATCCCGCGCAACAGTTGGGCGAAACGTTGATTTTTTTAGTATCCCGCTTTTACATTTTAGTTCAGATTAATATTATAAACCACAACCCTTTTACAAATTCAATTAGCATCACAAGGTGGTTCCCCCCCCCATCATTGCTTTATGCGTCTCTTGTTTAAAACTTGGCCTTACTCCATCTCTGATGTTCATTATATTCTATTGCAACTAAACACAACATCATAAAATGTTCGAAAATTTGAGAAAATTCCGATAGTTCTAAAAGCTTCTACCTATTGCATATTGTATGGCATGTATTTCGGCTAGTTTAAAATCATTTTTATTTTTTTGTTTGTAATATATTAAATGTCATTGGAATCTGTTCAAGGGACACCTTAGAAAGTGGCTGTCTGGCTAGGTCAGAAGTCCAGCCTTGACAAACGTGTGAACTATGAAGTGAGGATTGACGCCATCAACGATGCAAAAAAGCTTTTTTAAGAGAGAACCCAACGGGGAAGCGGGTCATCATTTACTTCCCTCTCCACGAGAGAAGAGTTGGACCCAAAGTCGGCTTTTAATGTGAGGAAAAGACAGACTCTCACAAAGTAGCACTTCTGATTGAGGCAAAAAGTTAAATTACCATACTCTAAAATGGTGTCTCTTTCGTTTACCTAGAACAGAAAAAAGGAAGTGTCGTATCAGAACTTATACTATACTTGGCACATGTTCGTCTTTTCCCACAGTCCGTTTTTTTTCACAACTTTTTACTGACCAGTTTTTTTTTTCTTTTTCGGTGTACACTTACCTATCAGGCTGCTAGAGAATTCCGGGGTTTTTGGAAAGTTTTTCAAACATTATACATTTTAGGAAGGGGGATCAGTTTCCAATATAAATTGAACGTAGACTGATTCCCCTCTTTTTGACCATCTCAAATTTTTAAATTATTCTTCTGCTTACAATTACCTCTCATGACGCGAGAGAATTCCGGGGTGTTTCGAAAGAAATTTTAAAACATTGAGATTTTAAGACCGGGGAGCAGTCTTGTTCGTCTTTTAACTTTTACCATAGTCCGTTTTTCACAACTTATTACGTCTTAAAATCTCAATTTTAAAAAATTTCTTTCCAAATTTCTTTCCAAAAACCCCGGAATTCTCTCGCTACATGATAGGTAATTGTAAGCAGAAGAATAATTTTAAAAATTTGAGATAGTCAAAAAGAGGGGGATCAGTCTACGTTCAATTTACATTGAAAACTGATCCTCCGTCTTAAAATCACAATTTTTTTTAATTTCTTTCAAAAAAACCCGTAATTATCTCGCGACATGATAGGTAATTGTACAACGAAAAATTTTTTTTTTTAAATTGAGATGGTCAAAAAGAGGGGGGCAGTCTACGTTGAATTAACATTGGAAAATGATCTCCCCTCCTAAAATGTAAAATATTTAAAGAAAATTTCCAAAAACCCCGAAATTCTCTAGCAGCCTGATAGGTAAGTGTACACCGAAAAAAGAAAAACAACTGGTCTGTAAAAAGTTGTGAAAAACGGACTGTGGGAAAAGACGAACATGTGTCCTATACTTTGCTCGTAGTCAAAAGGTAAAACAGACATAAGATAGAGTCTGAAGACAAGTGTTCTCAAAGCAAACTAAGAGTTTCTCTTTCTATTCTCCACCATGTCACTAGAATAATGCAAATTTGGAAAAATAGGAAGTTGGAATTTCGTCAAAAGGTCAAGGTTATATAATTGGCTATTATATGGGTCGTAGCAAGACTTCTTGATGAACAGAACCCGAGTTATTGTCAAATAAGTGTGGCTTTCACATTTCCTATGATCTTGACTTTGATATTTAACCAAGTTACCCTAAAATTGAATCAGTTCTAAGTTGAACGATATTTTGACCAAGTTCAAAGACAATTTGTCAGCCGATGTAGACGCGAGCTTATGACAAATTAACATATTGACAATCCTACAAACTTTGTGGATGAAATAAAGTTACAGTTTTATAAGTTTCTATAATCA
>OY744540.1:84058735-84061235 GCA_963556195.1 Sepiola atlantica
TATATATATATATATATATATATATATATATATATATATATATATATTGTTGGTGATTTTATTATTCCATTATTGCTACAAAATATATATTGTTTCATTAGCGATCATAATGAACGCCAATTCTTCAGGCGTCAACGCAATTTAAATGCCTAACATTTTTAATTCAACCCCAACTGGAAATTGAAGATGCATAAGAGGGAAGGGGGACAAAGACGGGGCTCAGCCTTTAGCAAGGACAGTAAAGGGGGACGGGGGAGGCCCCAACAGGTGATATTTCAGGAAATTGCGTGGGGTTATATTTAGTGTCTGGGCAATCGTGACCTCAATTGCAACCGGGGCAGAGGGCAGGGTGGGTTTAATTCAATAAGAAGAATAAAATTATAAAGTTTTAACTGTTCGATATATCATAAACGGAAATACTGCGGAGACAAAATGTGTGAGGAAGACAGTTAAAAACAATTAAACACAGGGGGGAAACGAAAACTGTTTCTGTAGACGTTCGTAAATCTGAACGAAACCCTTCCATCTGTCGTTTGCTTTTTTTTCTTTCTGTGTTGAAGTGTTATTCCTTTCTGTGTTCTTTGCCAGTACTAGATGGGTTACCATATGGTAATACCAGTCGCTAGACGTGGATACCTAGCTATTGGCAAATAGCGTCGAACACCCACACTGCCGAGCGTGGCGACTATGGTAACCCCCCTGAATGACAGTCACCATTAAGGTTTTAGAAAACAAGGGAGAGATTCATCCTCCAGGAGTGATCAAACACCCTGATGGTGATGGTATATACATATATATATATATATATATATATATATATATATATATATATATATATATATATCGGTTACTACTCGTTACAATTTAGTATCATTATCCATACTATTAGTAGCAAAACTAGTATCATTACTTACACTATCATCCCACGAGTCATTTCGTGACAAGGCTGATGCAGGTAGAAACGAAAAATAAAATAATATGTTAGTGATCTTTAAAAGATGATACAGACATACAAGTTGCGGAGTACAGGAACTGGTGTGAATGTCATACGATCACATTCGAACAGAAAAGAGCTCACAACAGTTAATAAGCTTATTTTCTCTCCGAAACCAGCCAGATGACTCACCGGAATCAGTGTTCTTTCTGGTTCTTCGTTAGTTTGGGCACGAATCGATGTAGATGGAGTTAAAAAAGCAATCAAAAAATAACTGTCTATAATATGCGGTCAATCCTCACTATTGGTGGCTCTGTCCGTCGGCGTGTCTGTTTGTCACGCTCAAGTTAAAAAAACAAAATTTTTGTCAGCGTTCACACTTACGTTTGAAATAGTAATTTTTTTTCATTGCGTCAAGCTTAAGTTTGAATTAGAATTTCTCATGTTAAATAATGATGGGTAGGTTAACTAGTTTAAATATGAGTTAAAATATATTTACTCAGAAAAACCTGGTCTTATATGTTAAAAAAAAGATAATTCCACAGAGTTTAATCTGCCTAGAAATAAGCTGGGGATTGTGAGGAAAGAAGTTGAGTAAAATGCGGATATAACGTTAGAGATCAAATAGAGACAGTAGAAACTACCTATTTCGGATGGGGGTATTAATGGAAGCTTTAATAAGAAAAAAAACACAATTTTTTAATGAGCGAACGCAACGTAAAATGCTGAAGTGATGAGCGTAAAATAAGTCTGTTTATATATCGTCTTTATTTGGCCTTGCAGTATACTGGACACTCTTGCTGAATAACTCATTCATCTTCTAAACTCGAGTTGTTTATTTAGTTAATTGAGTAATTAATGTGTGAAAGATTTCAAATGCTTTAATTATTACAGCTACCGAAAATAAATAAAGACATACACACGCATGAAAACGTGTGAGAATACAGTGTATGATTTTGTAGTTGATTTGGGTATTCATTGTTAAATGACTTTTGTAAATAAATGATTGCAGAGCTATGTATCAGGTCCACACAAATCCACAATAGGCTCTGTCTGTCCGTCGGCTTTTCTGTCGCTATGCCATTCCAAAGTTCGAAATAACATTTTCAGTTTTAAAGCAAAGATTTAATAAGAAAAAATCGGTACTCGTTTATCTGACTTCGTGTTAGTCTTTTACCATACACACAGAGCTGATACTGAACACCATCTCTCACGCACAAACTCCCTGATTCCACAACGCTGAGTGAAACATTTTGCACCGAATCAAGAACACACGCCTATCATTATCGTTAGTGTCTTTTGCGAAGCTGTTAACCAACGGCGCTGTTTCTAACCAGCAAACCTTATAATTTGTACAATGACAAACGTCAAATCGACATGGAGGCGTGACAGAAATTGAAGAGTGGGTCTCTGCTTGCAAATACATCCCCAATAACGTAAAGTGTGTCAACAATTCGAAGCATGGATCAGCTTTTTTTTCGTGAGAAAGCTTTTGTTTTCATACGACCAAGCAAAATATAATATTAACTGATATCATTTGTCAATTATGAACGCGTATTTCATTCG
>OY744540.1:84068735-84103735 GCA_963556195.1 Sepiola atlantica
GGAAATATTACTCTACCGAAGGGCAAGGACAAGAATAGGAAAAAGAAAGAAAATAAAACAATTTTTTTAAAAATAAATAAATAAATAAAATAATAAAATAAAATAAATAAAAAATAAAATAAAATAAAATAAAAATAATAAAAATGATGATGATGATGATGATGACGATGACGATGACGATGACGATGACGATGACGATGATGATGATGATGATAATGATAATAATAATAATAATAATAATAATAATAATAATAATAATAATAATAATAATAATAATATCATCAACAACAATAATAATATTATAATAATATTAATACACTTTACGAATCCAAGGGGCCTAAATCGTCAGAAATCCAGTAATCTGACTCCATTCCCCGAAAATCCACACAAAGTAATTCTAAATTATATTCTTAGTATGAGCCGCACTGAGGATCGAACCCTGAACCTCCAGAAGACTCCCACTTTAACTGTGCATTACTAAGCAGTTTTATCCGTTACGCCAAGAATTGATGTGGAATGCAGATTCTCAAGCTCAACAAAGAGTCGCGAGTTCAACCAGACGTACCTAAAGTCAGAGGTTACGTCGGCAGAAACGTTGTAAGATTAACATCCAAGATGAAAACAGTATCTCGAACAATCCCAATGATACAAATAACATTCCAATCTGTTGCTAAGGTTGTTGAATAAATTGTTAGATCATCCAACTTCTGCAGAAAGTGTGTGACGTTTGACAAAATCATCTACCTATATCTGAGTCAAGTGTATCCTAAGATGGAGGATGAGGAGGATAAAGAGACCGATAGGGAAGGACACCAAACTGACTCTAACTGAAAGGATGCGGAGAACAATGGAATCTTGAAGAAGCTTGTTGCGACTCGAATTCCAAAGAATTGCGATAATGTAAAATAATTTGCAACATTTATTGTAGAACACCGAGAGTGCTGACAATCTGGGAGACTTGTTGTCACTTCGAGGAAACACTGATAATAATCCGTGTGAATCTATTTATTCTCCTCCCACGAGGTAAGATGTGACACAAGGTCGGGAAAGTGGGAAATAAAACAGCACTCGAGAATTTGAGCACTCTGGCTATTTAAAAAATGCCTGGGCAGCCCCGTCGGCATTCCCCGGTAGGGGCGCCTCAGGCGATTAGCAATAAACTAACCGCTTCTCAAAGGGTGAGAAGGCAAAGCCTGGGAGGATGCACCTACTAGAACTGGACAGGACGGACAACCGATAGACCGGCGTAAATCCAGACCAAAAGGCCGGAAAATACCGGTTTATTAGGCGGGGTAGTGCATCTTAAACTTATAGACACTTGGCTTCTATATGCCTGAAACTGAAACTATAATATGACTGCAATTTATCACTCAATGCTTAATTTTGTGAGTTGTAGTGTAGTATATGTTCTATTGCGATGGGGCAATCCTCCCATGCATTACCTCCTCCTGTTTTTTGACCGGGGTAGTTTTAGTATTCGTTATGTGGTGGTGATACTATATTCCCATGGGTTGCCATCTCGTTTTGAGAATAAGGATAGTATGGTAACTGTTCCGTTGTTATTATTACAATCTTCGCAGGAATTGCTCCCTCTCTTAGGGGTAGTGTAGTATATATTCTAGTGTCATAAGACCCGAATAAGAAGAAATAGACAAACAACAAGATGAGGGAAAATAAACAAATTGAGGCGGCAACATCATACATTGATCATGAGAAGAAATAAAAACGAAAAAGGGAAGAGAAAAAAATCGAAGAAAAACGGCAGAAAGTGAAGATAAAGTAAAAGAAGAAAGATAAAAAAAAGAAAGTAGAGAAAAAGTAGAAGAATGGAGAGAAAAGAAAGAAGTAAAGGAGGAAGGAAAGAGAGAAAAGGAGGAAAAAGTAGAATAAAAAGTAGAAAAAGTAGAATAAAAAGAAGTAGAAAAAAAGATTAGACGAAAAAGTAGAAGAAAGGAGAGAAAAGAAAGAAGTAAAAGGAGGAAATAAAAGAGAAAAAAGTAGAAAGGAGAGAAAAGGAAGAAGAAAAAAGAGAAAAGTAACAGCAGAAAAAAACGAAGGAACATAGCAGCAACAATAAACAAAAGGAAGAAGAAAAACAAGAAAAAGCTAAAAAGTAGTAAACAAATGAGAAGAAAAAAGTAGTAGAAAAAGTAGAAGAAAAAATAGAAGAAAAATAGAAGAAAAAGAATTAGAACAAAAAGAAAAAGTAGAAAAAGTAGAATAAAGACGAAGTCTTTTTAGATTAGAAGAAAAAGTAGAAAAATAAGAATAAAATGAAGTAAAAAAAATTGAAGAAAAAGTAGAATAAAAAGAAGTAGAAAAAAAGATTAGAAGAAAAAGTAGAAAAAGTGGAAGAGGTAGAAGAAAGCAGCAAGAAGAAAAAGAAGTAGAAGAAAAAAACGAGAAGATGAATAAGAATTAGAAGATGTAGAAGAATAAGAAGGAAAAGAAGAAGTAGAAGACTGAGGCGAAGAAGACGAAGAAGAGATGCTTAAGACCTGTGCAGATTAAAAATCAGGAAAGTACTTACAGAGATGAATAGGGTGCTATGAAAAAGGATGTAAACAAAATGAATCTAGCAAAAACGAAAACGAAAAATATGCAGAAGAAAGGCGATCGTTAATAAAACATGCAAAATGCGTGATGGAAGAATGGTATTATAGAATGAAGATGGAGATATAAAAACAGGCGCGAAATGAAAAAGAACGGAAGAAAATTCGTCGACAAAAAATGTGTATTTCTACGAAAACATAAGTTTGTCTCGGAATAAGAATTCCTATAAAAATATGATCACGGGTCGACAGGCACTATAGTAAAACTGTCATGGCGGAAGAAAATGTTTTGATATGAAGTAAAATGGCAAAGAATTGGATATGGAACGCAAAGATAAAAAACGAGGAGGTGTTGAAGTCCATTATCGGGTAAATGACGATCTTTTTTGAGAAGTGAACGATAGTAATAAAAAAATATTCATACACACACACACACACACATATATATATATATATATATATATATATATATATATATATATATATATATATATATATACATGTAAGCATATATATACTCAATAGATACAGTATTATATATATTACTTTATTTCATATATTATATATGTATGTCCATATCCATGTCATAAATCATTTATTTATATACATGTATGTAATATCAACATATGTACTTGATATATTGTTTTCTCATATATTGTGCTTATGAACGTATCGTTATAGAATATTTATATATATATTTATATATATTTACAAACTTGTATATATTTTATGGATATATACTCATATACCTATATCATACACCATATACTTATATAAGTGTACATATATGTTTATATTTCTCATAAATTATATATTTATATGTCACAGAACAAAATCAAATTACGTTAAGCATTTTAAAATGCTTAACGTAATGCGATTTTTTTTTCTGTGATTCCAGCCAGTGTTGCTGAATTTTAAATCGCCAACCACTTCCTGGAACAAAGCAGAAAACGTTCTGTGCGCGTTTCTCCACCGTCCTTTTTAAAATTCTCTTCTTTCTCCAGCGTTTTTGTTCATTTGCTTTTGACACCTAAGGATGATTCGACAAAGAATTGAAAACGTTCGTGAAACCTGTGAAACCTATGGAACATTATTTTTTTGTTGATGTAAACAGAAAAAAAAATTCAGAAATATTTTTTTAAAAACGTATAATAAAACGGAGGAATTCTGTAATTTTTGACAATGTTTGCATAAAAGAGAAAATTCTACCTAAATACACACATGTATATATATACATAAATATATATGTATATATACACACATATATATATATGTACATATACATACACACATATATATAGATATATATGTATATATACACACATATATATGTATATATACACACATATACATATATATATATGTATATGTATATATACACACATATATATATATATATATATATATATATATGTATATATATATATACACACATATATATAGTCTAAATAAGGTTTGAGTCATTTAAAAAGAAAAAAAATTGTAAAATGCAGTTTAAATTCCCAGAGAAACTAACTAAATCCAAGAGATTGCAGACTTTACATTTGTTGGAAAATTAATAAATAAAAAATAAGTAAATAAAAAAAATAAAATGGGGGGGAGTTAGTATCTAAGAGTGAAACAAAAACAGGAGACCTTAAGCGTCTAATATTAACAAATATATATATATATATATATATATATATATATATATTGTTGAATACAATAGACAACTCGTGTCTAGTTTTCTTTTGGTAGATCCTTTCAATAGTCCGAATTAGGATCTTAGTTTCGGAGGAGAATTGACTGATGAATTTGCCATAATTTGCATTTGTCTCCCAAGTACTTTCGGACCCATCTGTGTCCATCTTCAGGGGAATGGGGTTAATCAGGTCTAGACCATATGTAGTATTTATAGAAGGTTTTTGGCGGGAATTATGTACTAAGTACGAAACTATATTGAAGACATACACATTTTAGAATATTATTACTGATATTGAAGTTAATTGTATTAATTAAGAGTTTTTTGGTTTATATATATAGAGAGAGATATAGGGATATTTGCAACCTTCCCGTGGTCCTTCCCGTAAGTACCCAATGTCTTTCCAGAAATATTTCTAACTAGAAAAACATCGGGGAAACTAATGCCAACACCAGAACCATGTGATCCACAAGAAAGAAGAAGAAGTCTCTAAAATATATTTTTTGTAAATACAAAGAAATATATTTGTCTGAAGCAGAATTTATTGGCAAATTCAACCATAAAGTTGTACGCTTATTTTTTCCACACATTGAAAAAATATGAATAAATTTCGTTTACAACAGAATTTTAATCAAATTATTAATTTGAACATTTATTCTGAATGACTGACAAAAATCAAATCAAATAAGGAAAACGGTATTAAATACTGCACACAGTTTATTGAATTGTGTCCAAAGCTTTTTGCATAATTTAGAACCAATTTGCCAAAACATCACTGAGCAGACAGCCATTGACGCATTTTTCTCATATCCTTAATCATTTACTATGTTCAGCTTTTTGGTCCACAGCCAAATAAATTTCTTTTACAATATCACTTGTGCCCCATATTGATGTCTATCACTAATGTATTGGTTTTTTTGTTACTTTAATTCACACCAAACAGAGCACACTACCACTGAGACGTAACGTGACTTAGGGCTAGATTTATTGGGGCATCCTAACTGACAGTCTGTGTAGCGATATGCTTGTTCTCATTACATTTAAATTTCTGCATGTTGGTACAGTTGGAGAAACATGAAGAGGGGGTGTAATCCGAAAGGCTAACGGTTCGAGGAATTAAGCTCCTAGTATGAAGTATTGCGTCATCTAGATAATTTATAGTGAATAGGTGTGATTTTGCTGCTTGTCGGGTGTTTCAACGGTATGTACGTTAAGGAGGTGTAAGTGCAGCAAGTTCGTCAGGGAACATTCACTTGAAGTACAAGTCAAACAAGCACAGGGGTGCAATATTGCAACGATAGGGACGGGGCTGGAGCTGGGTGAGACGTTGTGGGAGTTATTAGAGAGTCTTGTTGCACCCTGTGCAAGAGAGAGAAAAAGAGAAGGAGAGAGAGAGAGAGACTCGTGGTTTCGTCCCCAACCTAGATGTGGCAACATTGAGTGTTTATATCTTACCATATATATATATATATATATATATATATATATATATATATATATATATATATATATAAGCTTGAAACGCTAGCGTCTGTAAGTATTAATAATTCAATATTTATTCATAAATATTATACTAAGCCCCTTTAAGAAATTAAAGTTGAGCACTTTCGGGGATATTAAAAATAGACTGTCAAAAAGTTCTAATCGAAGAACACTCTCGGCTAGTCTTCTATCTGTGCCCGCTTCTAGGTACATATAGATCTTAATTTCCCTTAATTACGTGACAGTTTCCGTTGGCCGTCTGGATATGGCGACTGCTTGCAGATTCTAGGCTGACTCTATGAACCGGTGTCGCGCCTCCCGACCGTCTGAAATTGTTACTTTCCTGCACTGATGAGAGCAATAAGCTTGAAACGCTAGCGTCTGTAGGTACTAATAATTCAATATTTGTTCATAAATATTATATATATATATATATATATATATATATATATATATATATAAACAAATTGTCTGTACAGCAAAATGTTAGGATTAGCTTAAGAGGATATCTTAAACAATGAAAAGTGGTTCATAAAATAAAATTTGTAATTAGAAAGAGTATTAAAGTTTCTTAAAGGCCTTTTTGTCTGAAGAGAAATATCATAAATTACACTAATCAAAGGTAAGGAAATGAGTCCACATTAATATGTTAGGGATATTGAGAGGTAAGTGGGGAAAAATGGTAGTTACTCTCTTAAGTTATTTATTGATTGAATTAAGTCATAAAAAATGCCTAACTTATGTTCAAACACTTTCTGTTTACATAGGCTAAATTTAGAAGCGTTAATTGACAACTCGGTAGAGTAATTCTTAGAACAGGTTTGTATACTAATATATATATATATATATATATATATATATATATATATATATATATATATATATATATACACGAGGGGCGTTCAATAAGTAATGCCCCTAACCCACTTTCAGTTGTCTGATCTAGACGAAATTGTATGTGTAATGATTTATATCTCTATCGGTTATGTCGCAAAATACAGCTCTGAACTAATTGTGGTTTCTGATTTACAGGTGTTTGAACTGAGTCAGGTGTTAAATGGAGCTAGTTGAGTGTCGCGCAGTGATCCGGTTTTTGTATTTGAAAGGACGCACACAAAAGGACACTTTTTATGAAATGAAAGAAACTCATGGTGATGATGCCCCATCATATGACCTTGTAAAACGCTGGCATCGTGAATTCAAACATGGCCGGAAGTTTGTGGAAACAGCTCCCAGACGTGGTTGATTCTTTTTCTGCCATTGATGAGGCATCTGTCCGTCAAGTTGAGGCTGCCATTTTGGAAGATCGGCGCATTACTATTCGTCAAATAGCCTAAGAACTCAAGATTAGTACAGCGTCTGTAGAAAGTATCATTCATGACCATTCGCATATGCGTAAGGTGTATGCTCACACTTTTCCAGAAGCAAGAATGCGTCGAGTGCTCGAGGGTGAATTTGTAGATGTGCCAAGAAGATGAGTGAAAGTTTTTCAAAAGACTTATTGCACAGGATGAAACTTGGGTCCATCACTATGATCCAGAGACTAAAGCCCAGTCAATGCAGTGGAAGCACTTCGACACCCCACCTCTAAAAAAGGCAAGGGTGCAGCCCTCCAATTGCAAGGTCATGCTCACAGTCTTCTTGGACCAGGACGGAGTAGTGGTGACAGATTACCTGGTACCACAATTACAGGAGCCTATTACGCTTCACTTTTGATGAAATTAAGAGAATCTATCAAAATCAAGAGCGGGGCAAGATCAGCAAAGTTATCCTCATCCTGCAAGATCAGATCAGATGCACGGGCGTGTGGCTATTAAATCTATCCCATCCCCTTACTCTCATGACTTTGCTCCCTCTGACTTTCATCTCTCCCTAGCCATGAAGTTGTTTTTGAAAGGAAAGCGTTTCCCAGATGATGCAGCCTTGATTTCTGAAGTTACGATGTGGTTGGCGAACCAACCTGGGGTGTTCTACAAAAACGGTTTTCATAGCGGCATCAAACGATGGGAGAAATGCATAACTGTAGATGGTACCTCTGTAGAGAAAGACTAATTACTGTGCCAAATTTAATTAATCTACTCCTATGCGAAATGGGTCAGGGCCATTACTTATTGAACGCACATCGGATATAACGATAAAAATGTTAAAGTAAATAATATTAAATTATGTGTACCTACATACGCACGTGTTTCAAGCTTTCGTGTAGGGATGATAATCTCAGACGGTCGCGCGGTTCGAACTCCTGCCTTAGAATAAACCTAGACTCTGCAAGCAAGCGCCATAACCATTAGGCCACGAGACATTAGCATATTCAAGAAGATAATTTAAGTTCTATTCATGCGAAGGGCGGCATATTTAGAAAGACTGACTAAAGATTCTCTACGCGTTGTCAGAATATGCATTATCCCTACGTGTAAGTCTATGTTTAGAATTTTTCCGAAAAATGGTTTATAAAATAACATTTGTAATGAGAAAAAGTATTAAAATCTCTTCAAGGCTTTTTTGTCTGAAGATAAATATCATAAATGATACTAATAAAATGTAAAAGAACGTCAAACGAGGAAATGAGTCCACATTTATATGTTTGGGATATTGAGAAGTTAGTAGGGGAAAATGGTAATTAATCTCTAAAGTTATTCATTGATTGAATTAAGTCATGAAAAATGTTCAACTTATGTTCAAACACTTTCTGTTTAGATAGGCTATGTCTAGAAGCGTTAATTGACAAATCGCTAGAGTAATTGTTAGAACATGTTTTTATATTTATATATATATATATATATATATATATATATATATATATAACGATAAAAAAATGTAAGTAAATATTATCGAATTATTTATACCTACATACACAAGCGTTTCAAATTGTTGTGTAGGAACGATAATCTAAGACGGTCGGACGGTTCGAACTCCTGACACTGAATTAACCTAGACTCTGCAAGCAAGCCCCATAACCATTATGCCACGATACATTACCATATTCAAAAAGATAATTTAAGTTCTATTCATGCGAAGAGCGGCATATTTAGAAAGACTGACTAAAGATTCTACGAATGTTGGTCGGTATATGCCTTATAGCTCGTGTAAGTCTATTTTTTAACTTTCTTCCGAACAGGGCTTAACTTTAATTTATTAAAGTGGCTTACAACAGTATTAATTTGTAAGTGAATAATTTTAAATTATGTTTACCTACATACGCCAGCGTTTCAAGATTTCGCTCTCATCAGTGTAGGGATGATAATCTCACACAGTCGCACAGTTCTAATGTTGAGTATAGAAAATATTGGATAAGCATGGAACAGACTAGTAATAATAAGGACACAGAACCAATAATCTTTCGGTCGATTTATACGACCTTAGTCATTTGGTGTAAAAAAGCATTATTGAGAAGAACACGGATCTTTTTATATACAGCGAAGCGAGCAATGTTATTACAGGAGGAGAGAGGATGTAGGGGAAGAGAGTGGGTGAAAAGTGAGTGGAAGTTGCATATAAGAGTATGTATTTACCTTCTCTCCAGAAGGTTAGGCACAAGGCCAGATTTATCTCACTCCCACAAGTAAGATGTGACCCAAGGTCGGGTCGGGAAAGTGGGACTTGAAAAACCAGCGCCCGAGAAAGTGATCACTCTGACCATTAAAAATTGTCTGGGCAGCCCCGTTGGCATTCCCCGGTAGGGGCGCCTCGGGCAGTAAGCAATAAACTTACTCCTCCCCAAAGAGGGGAGGCAAAGCCTGGGAGGGTGGACCTCCTAGAACTGCACAGGACAAACCCATAGACCGGCGGAATCAAGCCCCGAAGCCCAATACGATACCAGTCTATGGGGTGCAGTATCCATCGGAACAGACACTACACTTTGATCTTGGCCAAGAGTAGTGATAGGTTGAGTATGTAAGAAGAGGGTGTGGAGAGGAGGTGTAAGGCGAGGAAAGAGTAAGATGCAGATAGGTTGAAATTAGTCGTTTGCGTGAAGCAGGAGTTAGGGTTAGGGTTAGGGTTAGGGCATTGATGATTTTTGATGATTTTGTTCTTAGATGATGTATATTTCAACTTTCCCTTCTTATATAGATATATAACTATATACAAAGACATGACAGAAGTGAATAGACATCCGAAAAAAGTAATTGATACATGTTCTGCTTCCTTCGTCGACAGTTAGCACTTGGAGCCGTACAAAGCAGCAATAAAAGTTGAACACATCGATAACTTACACTAATTAATGTTTTATGTCTCAGATATAAATATAATTATCATACATAACTATTTAAGTATGTATTTACCTCCTCTCCCAGAGGTTAGACACAAATTCCGTGTGGCTTTTAATGAAAATGTTTCGGTGGAACGAACTGGATTTGAAACCGGCATACCCAGGTCCTCAGTCCGCGTATTAAACAAGCAGGAGAAGGATTAGAATTATCCAAATTTAAAATGGGCCGGCAAACCAGAATTGCACCCGACTCAAAGTAAGCAATAAACGGTGATCGGTAAATTTTACTTCCTGTGTTGGGTCCCTTACCGCTCTGGTTTGCCAATTTTAGTATTAATTTTCATTTATTAATTTATTTCTTAAAGTGTTAAGTTCAAGCACAGAATAGTAAACAAAAGAACCCCCTCCCACATGTTAAGCATGGTCTTTTAAACAATATTCTGCAATTTACAGGCCGTGCAGAAATAACGTCATTATTTAGAAAGCCATATTTAATATTATGAGGGGGTGTGTTTACTATTCTGTACTTTAACCTAACACTTTAAGAGAAAAATTAATAAGTTTTGGAAACTGAATCTGACTGAACATCGTTTGCTGCTAAGCTTCTGATTCGGACTATAGAAAGGGTCTACCAAAGGATATGCAAACATAAGTTGTCTGTTATATTCAACAATACTTGCCTGCAAGAGAAGATGTTGCCTAGAGTATATATACATAAGTCAGGTTCATATTATATTCCAATAACCATGTTTATATGTTATTATTTTTATTTTTATGTTTTCACATTTCCAAAAAACATAAGATTTCTGTGAGATACATGTTTACGGTCCGTTTTATTTGTCTTGTGCCAAACAACATTTTATGTCAATATTTATTTGCTCTGCTGTCACTAATTGACAATCATCAAGCTGAATCTTTTAAGGAGACTGCAAAGTAGAATGGCACTAATACATATATTGTCATTAATAATTTTTTATATATATATATATATATATATATATATATATATATATATATATATGCAAACATTGTTAAAAAATAACAGAATCCGTCTGTTTAATTGTACGGTTTTTGTTTTCAATTTTCCCAATCGTCTTTTTTGTATTGAAATTTTAAAAAAATAAATAAATGTCCCATAGGTATTACAAATGTTTTCGCTTCTTCGTTGAATCCTCCTAAGGTGTCAAAAGCAAATTAACAAAAATACTGAAGAAAAAAGAGTAGTTTTTTTTTAATAACAGCGGCGAAACGCGAAGAGAACGTTTTCCGCATTGTTCCAGGTAAGACGTCGACAATTTAAATTCAGCGACGCCGGAATGGCATCACAGATTAAAATAGGTTTGCATTTTTAAAATGTTCGTGATACCTATAAGATATTTTTTTGTTTGTTTTAATACAAAAAAAAACATTAGAAAAATTGAAAAAATAAAATAGGGATATTTAAAGGATTACTTCAGTTCACGAAGTAGTGAATAAACGAGAAAAACAACAAAGTGAAAACCGAGACTCGCATAATATTCGAACGTGAGCCGAACCGTTACAGAAAACTATATCTTTACACATATTTATTTTCCAATCTCTGTGATAAGTATTGGTTTTACGTTTTTTACCAGTATGTACCCATAATCTCCGCGGAGTTGCACAAAGCGGTGAACTTGTTATATCAAGTCATATCGAATTTATTTGGCAAATATAGCCAAGTGCCACAAGCCATGTAAAGAGAAAAGGTGTAGGTTATTTGCATGCACATAGTGTGGTAATGTTTGTTACAGGACACTGTAAACTGGATATGGTAGTCCTCGTAACAATCTTGTCTTGTAGGTTGTTTCCACGGAGCAGAAACAAGGACAGAGAACGCTGGTTTACTTCTATTGAACCGAAAGCGACGGTGGTACATCTGTTACGGGGACAACGACTTTGCGCTGCGGTTAAAAAAATTCTCGAAAGGTAGATTTGAATTCCCGTTGATTATGTTGTACGCCGGAATCAAGTCTCCACGCATTTCACAGTGGAATTTGTTACCGGCAGTATATTATTATCACACTACTTTGTTTGCATATACGGCGCAATCACGTTGACACACCGGTTCCTGTTAGATCACCGAAGTTAAGCGGCGTCGAGCCTGGCCAGTACTAAATGGGTGACCATTTGGGAATACCAGGTGCTGTATGTGCTCTCTGCTTATCTCGGCATTTTTCCAGTCGTCTTGTACTACTACTTGCCATTTGAATCAAGCAAGCCGACTCAGGTTGTTAGTGATTGCGCAACCCTTGCAATTAAAAATTCACGTGGTGAGGCACTCATACGTCGAAATCGACGGGAGAGAGTCTATCATCACTTTGTTTGCAATTAAATAAACGAATAATTAAATCCACGTTCGGATAAAAAAATCAGCCTGATACACAATATACTGTCAAAAATAAATTCAAATGTTTAATATATTTCACTTTAGTAAACACTAAAAAAGATTTCGTGAGAAAATCGTGTACTTACTAATGAGTAATCTGCGGGTTTTACTCTCGGTATTAATAACACAGAATAGAAAAAAAGAGTTGCGTGTGGACTTGTGCTTTTTATTCCATAGATACCGAACAGTGAGAACGCGAAATCTGATCTTGGTCCAATTTGCCGCTAAATGAGTTTTCACACACTTTATCAGACATTGAGATAGATGGTTACCGGTAACAGAGCGTGAAATATTTATTGCTCACTGTTTGATCATCAAATACAGACTGGAAAATACATTCATCTCGAGTTACGAAGTCGAACATAATAAATAAAAACGCTTAAAAAGACCAGGTTTCTTTTGGCGGCTGTTAAGTGCTCATTTCCCAACGTACATGCCAAACATTCTCATGACATTATTTCACGTCGTAGGTATGTTCAGCTTGACAAATATGCATCGTTATTTATATCAAGATATTATCATAGGTTTCGACGCGGCTAAAAACCGATGGAGTTTTGAGCACGGAATATAAAAACTAGAATAGTACCCTTCCTACGACGAATGAAATGAATTTCGCGAACACAAAAGTTTAGCAAAAGTTTTGGGTTCCATAACGAAGATTAAAATCAGGATATAACGATACTCGACTCATTGTTATTCTGTTTTTAATAAAAATCCACTTCATTAATTTGATTCGAGAAAATGTTTAAAATTTAAGAAATAAAAATGTCGAGCATCTTGCTTAATTAGTGTTTAATAACAAGGGATTAAATTCAACGCAGATCTGAAATATTTCAATTTTAATATTAGAGTGTGTGTTCGTATTATGCGCCTCTAAAAATTGTTTAAAATACTCCACAAAAACTCAAATTGGTCGAATATTTATTAACTTATGTCTAATACCTATTGTTAAAACTTAACACAAATTGGAAGGGTTCATACTTTCCCAAAAGTGTTCCACCTCCTCTTTGCATCCGTTGCATGAAACAAAATTAAAATAAATGTAGCTCACATTACCGACTCTTACGCCATGGCGATGTTTCAAGAATACACAATAATCAGTTATTTATTCAGGAGTGGATTTTGTACAAATAAATATATAAACATATTCCTCAGTTCATGTAAATAGAGATATGAGTACTTGCTATTTTATAACACAAGTTTGTGACCTTGTGCCATGCTAGTGGGTGCTAGGTACCTACTCAGCGGCATATAATAGTTACGGCCTATGGAAAAATGGTCTAGGTTGTCCAAGTGAGGCAGAATACTCCTAGCAGACACTGGAACATATGTGCGGAGAACCCCATATATATATATATATATATATATATATATATATATATATATATATATATATATATATATATATATATATATATTACTTACAAGTCACAAAAGTAGTTTCTCGCACATATTTGGCGCCCTTGAAATCAGAAACGATTACAGTCACAATGTGTTACAAGATAACATTTCAAACTATTGCTACTCAAAGTCCGTACATAACAATGCTACTCTGTTTTGCTAAGATCAACGTGTAGTATCTGTTCCGATGGATACTGTACCCCATAAACTGGTATTGTCTTGGCCTTTGGGGCTTGATTTACGCCGGTCTATGGGTCGGTCCTGTGCAGTTCTAGGAAGTCCACCCTCCCAGGCTTCGCCTCCCCTCTTTAGGGGGGAGTAAGTTTATTGCTTACTGCCTGAGGTGCCCCTACCAGGGAATGCCGACGGGGCTGCCCAGGCAATTTTTAATGGCCAGAGTGCTCACTTTCTCGGGCGCTGGCTTTTCAAGTCCCACTTTCCCGACCTGACCTTGGGTCACATCTTACTTGTAGGAGTAAGATAAAACTGGCCTTGTGCCTAACCTCCTGAAGAGGAAGTAAATAAATACTCAGAGTCCGTGAATTTTTATGATGTCGGTCTTGACTGTATAACAGAAAATGTCATCAAAAACGGGAAATAAATACATCTTGTGACAAATAGGTTGGATTACCCATTAATCCACGAGGCGAAATATTGATGTCGTTGTCGACAACGGTAGGTGTCTCGTCGCTCAGTTTCCTCCGGAAATTCCTTAAAGAGACCTGTTCCGGTCATGGCAAAGATTACGACCGGTCGTTGTTAGAGAAACACGATGTGTTCTACCATTTATTACCTAGAGATATTCGAAACAACACTTTGATGTTGCAGAATGTTTACATGTGTAACCCGTTAAGTTATCGATTCAAGTTTGTCATACTTACTAGTCGCATATTTCTGCTACTATGGATATTGATTTACTCCTCTCCAGGAGTTAGGCACAAGGCCAGTTTTTATCTTACTCCCACAAGTAAGATGTGACCCAAGGTCGGGTCGGAAAAGTGGGGTTTAAAAATTGCCTAGGTAGCCCCGTCGGCATTCCCCGGTAGGGGCGCCTCAGGCAGTAAGCAATAAACTTACTCCTCCCCAAAGAGGGTAGGCGAAGCCTGGGAGGGTGGACCTCCTAGAACTGCACAGGACAGACCCATAGACCTGCGTAAGTCAAGCCCCGAAGGCCAAGACAATACCAGTCTATGGAGTGCAGTATCCATCGGAACAGATACTACACTTTGATCTTGGTATCATTCCGAACGAACATATACTACACTACCATCTGAAGTAGGAGATAATGCTGGGGAGGATTGTTTAATAACAACAATACAAATACTACACTACTACCTGAATAAAGCATTGAATATAGCACATTAGTTCTAAATAGTATAATTAGCTTTTTATAACATTAAATAGACATAGTACAACGAATAGGAGCTATAGTAGAGTGTCGGCTTCAAACATATAGCAGATCTCCATTACTAATTGACGTATGTGCAATATCATTATGGCATTTTCTTATTTAATCCTAACCTTAACATTTGCATCGTGACGGGGATAAAATAGTTCTCTTTATTTTTGAATAACCAAATGATAGCAAAAACTAAACAAGAGACACTTCGCATGTCGTAAAAATAAATGTTATTTTAACAAGTCAATGAGTCAAACAACAGTTCAAATATATCATGAATACATTCATATATGGCTTTGAAACTTTAATATTTCTGGGGTTTTTTAGATAAGGGTTGATACTTTTATAATATGGATTATTAAGACCACTATTCTCATCTTGGTTTTTATTTTCTTCAACTTTTCCACCGATCAAACCTCCGACCATCTTCTAGATTTATGTTTTCGAACTTGGGAATCTTTATGATGAACTAAGAAATATGCACAGTATTTTGAAATGTATATATATATATATATATATATATACTAAGCCCCTTTGAGAAATTAAAGTTGAGCACACTCGGAGATGGTAAAAATAGACTGTCAAAGAGCTCTAATGCAAAGTTCCGAATACGTTCATCGAACACTCTCGACTAGTCGTCTATCTGTGCGCGCTTCTATGTACATATAGATCTTAATTTCCCTTAATTACGTGACAGTTTCCGTTGGTCGAGTGGATATGGCGACTGCTTGCCGATTCTACGTTGACTCTGTGAACCGGGTTCGCGCCTCTCGACCGTAAGACATTGTTACTTTCCTGCACTGATGAGAGCAATAAGCTTGAAAGGCTAGCGCCCGTTGTTATTAATGACTTAATATATATATATATATATATATATATTATATGTATCCGCATAAAATGCTATAATGGGATATACTCTTTTATGTATTAATTTCCAGTATTTCCTTCAACAGTGCTCAATATGTCATTCAAGCTAGGAAGTAAATTATGAAAATATATTTATAACAATTAAGCTCTACAGAGGCTTCCGCGTTTCATCCACTTAGTTTAAGTTGTAATTGATCATGTTAGTTTGAAATTCCGTTGTTTAAATTTAAAATCCCGTTTGGTAAAAAATTAATAATGAATTGCTTCCCTTGTGGAGAGTAGTTTGTTTCATATTTCTTTGGTTTATAGATAATTATAAATAGTTATATAGATGTGTATGTAGCGCAACCAGAATAACACTTTACAGGACTTATTCATTTTGTAAAAATGATGCTGTTCTAAGTTAAAATAAACTTATTTTAAGTTGATCTTCAATATTCTTTTCTCGTTTATTTAAGTGTATAGATGTGTTTGTTTTAAGTTGAGTAATTTTAATATGAAGTTCAGTCGTTTTAATTTGAAAATCTACATATGTAGTATTAACCTATTTTCTTACCTTGTTGGAAATCATGGAAGCTACACATTCAGAAGGAAGCCATCTACTTATAAAACGCGGCCCAGTCAAGTATCGTTGTGTCTATATACAGTGTGCAATCGATCACTGTTTACCAAAGAGTTTTCCGAGGCCGTTGTTATTACAGACGTCTTCCGAGTGTAATTAAATCCGAAGGTTTTACCTTAGAGGAAACACTTGCAACACTACGACAAATCTCAGGTTTCAGTCTCTTTTGCTTTCCTAACAAATTAATTTAAGAATCTTTTTTTTGTTTCTTCTTTTCTTTCTATCTGTCGCCTTCACTTCCTCCGTGTTATTCGCAGTGAAATCAATAAGATATACGAAGTTCACGGCTATTACTTCTTCCACGATACCGTTGAGCAGCGTGCAGTTAGAAACCGTGATTTTCTGGCTGCTGTTACTACCGTTATTTATTTTTATCAACTTGATTTGCATATGAATGCAGTATCGAACGATATGCGTCATTGGATCCGGCAGGAGATCGCTTCATTGTGCTAGAGATATTCTCTGCGCCTGGTCAATGAACGGAATTCGATTATGTTCATCTACGTGAGGATTTTGTTTAACCCATGTTTCTGTGAAATCCGATTATAAAAGTCGCAATCTTTGCGGCTTAAATGACAAATTAAGAACTATGTTCTTTACTACGATTCGAGGATTAACTTTAGAACTTTCAGAATTAATACAGAAGATAATGTGGATGGATTACAACTGATATAGACAAGAGTGGATATACTACAAATGTGTACATACAATCTTCCCGCTTAATGATGCCAATAGTATTTTTAATTTATACGTGATCGATCGACTAATGAGCGAACAGAGTCGAGCACAGAGATTATTTTCTTTCTCTCTCTCTAAATAATAGAAAGTAATAAAGAAAGAAATAAAAAGAACAGAAGGAAATAACACCGCAAGTAGTTATACAATGTAACCCGTAACTGAGAGGCAAATAGGAAATAAACTGAGATCGAGAGACTAAAAGAAAGAGAAAAGAGGTGAGTTATAGCGAGCAGAACGCGACTAATTTAGGATCTTGTCTCCCTATCTGAAATAATCCTAATAATATATACAAAAATAGAGAAAATTATCCGTGAAACGCATCTAAGATTCCTATACATAGACATAAAATACTTAAATTAGCCAGACACGATGCTGAAATAATTCTTCCAAGAATCTCACCATTGAATCCGAAAGTGTTATTATATTCATCTACGTATCATGTAATCAAATATAAGATTGCTCAGTTTTATCCTCACACCATACGTAAACCTATTTGGTATTTCGTCTGGTTCTATTCCGAAAGCTTAAACCACTGACACATGTAAGATAGGCATTATGTTTCCCATAATTTACCACTGTAAGAGGAATACAGCCTATTCTCGGTGCACACAAAATCGTACTTCTAAATACTTTTCATGTACTTATCCCGTTTTGAATTTATCAACATTCTTAAGCTCATCTCTGGTACTTAGCCACACAAAGTTTCGCTATTTCGCCACAAAATGTTACCGCTATAATTCCGCAGGCATTATTATATGTTAACGAGATAATAAGTTTGTGCTGCACCATTTATACAGCCATACATAAAACGAAGACAAATGAAACGATGTGGCATACGGAATATTCCATTACTCCACCTAGATCAATCAATGAACGGTAGTTGTGTCGAAATTCGTCAAACTTGGCAAATTGCGTGCATATCGACATTTCTGAAATCGAATGGCTGTTCGCACGTCAACGTTTTTCGCGAATCTCGTACTGCGTGCATGTTGGCATGCATGTCGACTAGCACATCGTATGCATATCGACCATTGTCGACTATGGCAGTATGCGTTCATGTCAAATTTTGTTAACTCTGACAGTCCGGTTGAATGTCGTATTTTGTCGACTATGGCGGTCTTATTAGAAGTAGACCTGAGCTTACTCAAAGACTGCATATATATCGACTATAGTAGTCCATGGTAGGCTGAATACATGTCGCCTTTAGTCGACCACGCCATGATGAATACATGTGGGCTTTTCAACCATGCCGTGATGCAGACATGTCGACTTTTGTCAACCATGCCGTAATGAATACATGTCGACTTTTGTCGACCATGCTGTGAAGCATACACGTCGACTTTTATCGACCATGCCGTGATGCATACATATCTACATGGTACCGCTTTTACAGACTGCACACATATTAACTTTAGTCGACCATGCGGCGCTGCATATATGTCGACTTTCTTCGACTCTAACAGGTTGCACGCCTTTCTACTTTTACCAACATTGCCGCCTATAAGATGAACTTAAATATACGTTGCTGGAGCAAAACATAGAATGAACAGTAAAAATAAAAGACAGTAATATATACTAATCGAAACATTTCATGAAAATGTATTCAAATCAGGATACTCGTTCGAGATGTTTACACCAAAAGGATATTGATAGTCTTATCAGTTTTATGGTTATAAATCACAAATTTATTTCGCAAAACTAGTTTCGTATTTGCTATTAGACGACACCCGTGAACAGGAAATGAACGTCTACATATACCTTCAAATAAAAGCCATGCATTTCCCCAAAATAACAGCTTGCCTGAAAATGTATACCTGGTAGCAAAAAAATTTCTTAGAGTTTATAAAGAAAGGAAATATATTTTCAGTTATAAAGAAAGATGCATTTTTCTTTCATTCACGCAAAAGAAATTGATCTGATCGCATGAAACGATTTTCCTAGAATAGCTGCTCTATGTGTACATTAGAAAGATTTCCTTTTTGCAAATAGATTTCCGTGGCAAGAAAGGAAATCACGTAAATAGGCGAAACATTCACAAAAATGGTAGAAGAAAAAAGAGAGAATTGTAAACTGCACAGATTCATATTCAGTTACGTACATCGTGATATTTTGTTATCACTTTATTTGATTTGGAGATACGTCTTCGCAATTTCATGAAAGTCAATTTCCGGTCGGTTTGTCTGTCAGGCTTTAGTTAAAAGACAATTTTCACCGCTAAACTCTGAACCAGTCATTATACATTTTGGAACACAGGTCTAAGGCATAAAGGGTCTAAATGTGGGCTATATTTAATCTCAGTATCGTCTGTCGGGAAGTCTGCCAAGATGTTTTATATGCGATGTTTATTAGTCTGTCACGTTTAAATTTGTAATAGGATGTTCATTGGTCTATTTCGCTTAAGTTTAACAATATCATGTTCGTCAGTACGTCACTTTTAATTATGGAACTTGATTTTTGTTGGCCAGTCACGCTTACAATTGTAAATTTCATTTTTATTTGTCTGTCGCACTGAAGTAACAAATAAAAACTTCTTTGGTTTTCAAGACTTACTTTCGAATTTGGATTGTTCTTGGTCTGTCTTAAAAAAAACGTATTTTCTGGTCTATCATGCTTATGTGTTGAAATAATTTTTTTGTTCTGTTAAATTTGAAATATCAACCGATGAATGTGTACATATATTTTTTTGTAAATAAAAAAAAACGTCAAACCATTGGAGATAATGGTTTTACCCATAGAGTAAATGTGGTATTTTGGTGATTTAAACTAGTTTAGAGAATAGACAAAAGGGACGACAGCCGAACAATTTTCCCACCCACCCTATTTTGTCCCTGTGCCACATCTTATTTTATTAAAAAAATTAACAATACTGTGAACTTTTTTGTAAAACTGTCTTTCTCTGCCACGATTAAATTTGGAACAAAATGTTTATTGGCCTCAAATAGAGTGTTTTTAATTGCATGTTCATTCGTTTACAAGGCTTTAGTGAGAATAGCTTGTTCGGCGGTCGGTCAGCTTGAATAAGGAGATAACATTTTCCTTGGTCTGTCATAACTTTAAATGTAATGTTGGGTGGTCTGTCACGGTTAATTTAGAAATTAGATTCTGGTTGATCTGTGATTCTTATAGTCGAAATAAAATTTAACTTGGTTCGTCACGCTTATATTTGAAATAGAATTCACGTTGGTCTGTCACGCCTATATTTGAAACACCATGCTCGCTGTTCTGTCAGGCATCAGTTTGAGAAAAGACCGCAAAATGGATGGGCGCATCTAAACAATATCCGTTTCAGTTTATGCGTCTCATTCTGTTTCAAGTCGCTTAGTAAAAACATCGATCAATCTTCATCCGCTTCTGTGACATGGGAAATAGATGGAAGCCTCAAACATGCGGAATCTGACGAGCAAAAATTGAGACGCGTCTGTCTACACCGAACTTAACGCAAATATTACCTAGCAGACACTAATCGTTCGAGATGCTTACTAAATAGCGGAATTGGAAGCGTCACTCTAATATACTTACAACACCAAATCGACATTATATATATATATATATATATATATATATATATATATATATATTACTTTTTATGTATATACATAACATTTTATAAGGATATATAATTGTTTATGTATCAATTTTCAGTGCTCGATACGTAAGTAGAGCTAAATAGTAAGCAATGAAAATATATTTATGGCCATTAAGTTACCCAGAGGCTGCCGCGTCTCATCCCTGGGAGCCTTTGTGTAGCTTGATATATTTTCATAACTTACTATATATATATATATATATATATATATATATATATATATATATATATATATATATATATATATAAATTACTACGTATAACTATATATATATAACTATATATAACTATATATATATATATAACAACATATAACTATATATATATATAACTATATAATAGAGAAGAATGGAAAGGAATTAGAGAAGCAAAAGCCAAATCATAATTCAATTCAATTGCTCAGAGCAAGGTATATTCCGCAAAATAGGCAATTTATTCAAGTTAAATTTTCCTTAAGCCAGGCTTTTCAAAGATCAAAATCTTATCATCAGAGGAAGTCGCTGGGATAGATAAGTTGGCAAAGGCCAAGATTTAAAATTTGAAAAAATAAAATAAAAGTTGTAGGGGAAGAAACAACAGGGCAAAATTCTGCCCGAATGCAAGCAAAAGTCCGATTGCTAAAAAGTCCGGTGTCGAAGAGTCCAGCGGAGAGAATGGTATGTAGATAGGTAGGTCGTTAAAAGGCCCGAAAGGTTGTGAGAGAGAATTCAAAGTTAAATTCCAAAAAGCCACAACTTCAGGTGCGGCGAAAATAGAAAGTCCAAAGGGTAAAATGTCCAATAGGAGGTACGCTCGTGGATACAGGCAGGCAGGCTCAGAAGAGAGTGAGATGGAAAATATTCGCCATTAACAATACTTCCTGGGCAGAGATGTCAGAGAAAATGCTTTAAAATGGGAAAAAATGTAGCGAAAATATTTAAAAGTTAGCCCGAAGCGAAAGCCAGCTTGAAAATGAGGAAAGGCAGAAATTCTTGTGCGACCAGTAGGCAGGGAGGGAATGGGTAAGGGGTGTGTAGGGGGAGAGAGGAGCGGGTGCGAAGAAGGAGAAGGGGTGCGGAGAGTGAAAGCGGTTAAAACTAAGAGTGTGATTGTGGGGGGGGGGGTGAGTCGCATGAAAGTAGAAATTGGATGTTAGCGCGAATTTGGGTTCAACTAGAAAAGGGAAAGGGAGGAGTAGGAGTGAGTCAACAAGTGCTGGGAGGGAGAGTTCAAATAACAGAATGCGTCTAAGAATAGAGTTCGGGGTTTAGTTGTTTTATCAGGAGGCATTACTTATAAACAATGAGGCAAAATATATTGAAGGGTAGAATTAGAGAAATAGTAAGAATAAAAATTAAAAATTGAAAGATTAAAAAAGTAAAAAAGTAAAATAAGAATAGAATTAAAATTAAAGATAAAAATAAAAATAAGAAAAAAAAAAAATAAGAAATGAAAAAGAGATAATAAAATTAGTATTAGTTTTAAGCTCGCAGGGAAAATTATGGGTTGCCTGATAAGAAAATAATAATAGAATGAGGGAAAAAGTCGATAAAATTGGAACTCTAAAATGAGTATTAGAATGAGGGAAGAGTAAATTAGACCTCGAAAGGATATCCGGAATGGGAATCCCCAAGGTGGTTAAAGGTATGGGAAGAAATAAAATGAGCTGTTATGAGACGCTAGTGCTTTATGGAAGAGGGAGAATTAAACTTTGAAACAAAAAATTTTTTAAAAGAAAGGTATATGGAGGTTGATTAAGAAAATTATTAATTAAGTTAATGATGACAGAAAGAAGCAAGAGACATACGAAGTTAAAGTAGTGGCAATAGATTAAACCAGAGTGAGAATGGAGATCGCAGTTAAAAGTAAATATTATGGGGGTTAAAAGATGTAGAGTGAGGGCGGGTTAGGGGTTGAACATGGTCTGAGAGAAGTGAGCGAAGGGCGAGGTAAATCAAACATATCCAACAACAACCACCCACCGCATCCCTCACCACTTGTAACTGCCGTAAACCCAGAGATTGTCCCTTAAACAACAATTGTGATATACGCTTGTACTGTGAAACAATTCCCCCGCTCTACCAATGTTGTGAGCAATCATATTTCCCATACTCCACCCGAATTTTGCATCTCCCCTCAACCCCAATCCGCTTCTCCTCAAGACTCACAATTATGCAGCCATACCTCTAACCAAGCACCCCCAATAATAGATAGTACCCATGGGCTAACTCACATTTCCCCCATATCCGCTCCGCCCTATTCCTTCAAACAACCTCCCTCACATAACTCGAATCTCTAAACCCAAATCTCATCTAATACCACTAGCAATCTCAATGCAACTATAGCACCACCCTTCAAGATACACACATATATTGGGGCGTCCTCTTACCCCATTAAGACCCGGATCTCTAACCATATCTATTCCTTTAAAAATAGCAACGATAATAGCACAGGCACTTCGCTTTCCAATTTAATTAGAAACCTCAATCTTAAAAATACTCCCTATTCACTTCACTGGTCAATACTTAAAAAGTCTAAATCATATACCTCGGGAGCATCCCATTGCCAACTTTGTACTTTGGAAACCTTTATGATAGCTACTGCTAATAAATCTAAAAACATTATTAACTCTAAGAATGAACTTATCTCCAGTTGCAGGCATAAACGTAAATTCAAGTATAGCAACCATAGTAATCCCCCAGACACCCCTCCCCCATTTGATTAAATACCCTCCCATCATCTCGGATCTTCCCTCCCTACATCTCGAATCTCCTTTCAGATTGTTCTAATTCCTGTTGTTCTATAATCTCTGCATATATCCCCCTCATCCCTTTAGCCTCCTCTTAACTTTAAAAAAAAAAAATCCCATTAACTCCGTTAGCTTTACAATTCCCTCAACTTTAATACCTTTCTCCCACTAACCCCTAAATCATTCTACTTAACCTCCTTAACCGTATAATTTTTATATGACTTCCATTTCTTTCCCCTTTAACTTCTTTTAATACATTCTTCCGCTTCCCATCAACACTTCCAAACTTCTATCCTTCCCTCTAAACCTGAAAACTAACCCACCATTTTCTTATTATACCCTAGCCCTTTTTTCACTTGTTGATTCGCCTTATCTACTCTTAATCCCCTTTGCACACTCCGATATCGAACTCCTTACTGTTCTCTCTGTGCACTCTAATTTTTTCCCCTCCTGCTTTTACTTTTAAATAATTATTCTCACCCTTTTAATAGCCTCGATTATTCCCCCCTAGTTTACCTCGCCCTTCGCTCACTTCTCTCAGACCATGTTCAACCCCTAACCCGCCCTCACTCTACATCTTTTAACCCCCATAATATTTACTTTTAACTGCGATCACCATTCTCACTCTGGTTTAATCTATTGCCACTACTTTAACTTCGTATGTCTCTTGCTTCTTTCTGTCATCATTAACCTAATTAATAATTTTCTTAATCAACCTCCATATACCTTTTTTTGAAAAAATTTTTTGTTTCAAATTTTAATTCTCCCTCTTCCATAAAGCACTAGCGTCTCATAACAGCTCATTTTATTTCAACCCATACCTTTAACCACCTTGGGGATTCCCATTCCGGATATCCTTTCGAGCTCTAATTTACTCTTCCCTCATTCTAATACTCATTTTAGAGTTCCAATTTTATCGACTTTTCCCTCATTCTATTATTATTTTCTTATCAGGCAACCCATAATTTTCACTGCGAGCTTAAAACTAATACTAATTTTATTATCTCTTTTTCATTTCTTATGTTTTTTTTTTCTTATTTTTATTTTTATCTTTAATTTTAATTCTATTCTTATTTTACTTTTTTACTTTTTTAATCTTTCAATTTTTAATTTTTATTCTTACTATTTCTCTAATTCTACCCTTCAATATATTTTGCCTCATTGTTTATAAGTAAGGCCTCCTGATAAAACAACTAAACCCCGAACTCTATTCTTAGACGCATTCTGTTATTTGAACTCTCCCTCCCAGCACCCGTTGACTCACTCCTACTCCTCTCTTTCCCTTTTCTAGTTGAACCTAAATTCGCGCTAACATCCAATGTCTACTTTCATGCGACTAACCCCCCCCCACAATCACACTCTTAGTTTTAACCGCTTTCACTCTCCGCACCCCTCCTCTTTCTTCGCACCCGCTCCTCTCTCCCCCTACACACCCCTTACCCATTCCCTCCCTGCCTACTGGTCGCACAAGAATTTCTGCCTTTCCTCATTTTCAGGCTGGCTTTCGCTTCGTGCTAACTTTTAAATATTTTCGCTACGTTTTTCCCATTTTAAAGCATTTTCTCTGACATCTCTGCCCGGGAAGTATTGTTAATGGGGAATATTTTCCATCTCAGTCTCTTCTGAGCCTGCCTGCCTGTATCCACGAGCGTACCTCTTATTGGACATTTTACCCTTTGGACTTTCTATTTTCGCCGCACCTGAAGTTGTGGCTTCTTGGAATTTAACTTTGAATCCTCTCTCACAACCTTTCGGGCCTTTTAACGACCTACCTATGTACATACCATTCTCTCCGCTGGACTCTTCGACACCGGACGTTTTAGCAATCGGACTTTTGCTTGCATTCAGGCAGAATTTTGCCCTGTTGTTTCTTCTCCTACAACTTTTATTTTATTTTTTCAAATTTTAAATCTTGGCCTTTGCCAACTTATCTATCCCAGCGACTTCCTCTGATGATAAGATTTTGATCATTGAAAAGCCTGGCTTAAGGAAAATTTAACTTGAATAAATTGCCTTTTTTGCGGAATATACCTTGCTCTGAGCAATTGAATTGACTAATGATTTGGCTTTTGCTCCTCGAATTCCTTTCCATTCTTCTTCATTCTACCTGCTCTATCCTGGATATTGAGCTGTATACTCTTCACAATAGGTTTTACTTTTCCTAAAAGTTCGCTTTTAGTACACCACTTTATCATATAACTATATATATATATATATATATATATATATATATATATATACTACATATAACTATATATAACTACATATAACTATATATATATATTACTACATATAACTATATATATATAATACATATAACTATATATATAACTACATATAACTATATATATATAACAACATATAACTATATATATATAACACCATATAACTATATATATATAACAACATATAACTATATATATAACACCATATAACTATATATATAACAACATATAACTATATATATATATAACAACATATAACTATATATATAACTATATATATAACTATATATATATATATATAACTATATATATATATATAACTATATATATAAAACTATATATATAACTATATATATATATAACTATATATATATATATCTATATATATACAACTATATATATATAACTATATATGCATATAACTATATATATAACTATATATATATAACTATATATATATAACTATATATGTAACTATATATATATATAACTATATATATATAACTATATATATAACTATATATAACAATATATAACTATATATATAACTATATATATAGTACTATATATATATAGATATATATATAACTATATATATATATAACTATATATATAACTATATATATTACTATATATATATATATATATAACTATATATATAACTATATATATTACTATATATATAGATATATATAACTATATATATATAGATATATATAACTATATATATAACTATATATATATCAATATATATATATAACTATATATATAACAATATATATATATAACTATATATATAACAATATATATAACTATATATATATATATATAACTATGTATATAACTATATATATATATAACTATATATATAACTATATATATATATATATATATATATATATATATATATATATATATATATAACTATATATACAGGGTGTTTCAAAAGTCTTGGGAACATTACAAATGCGTATATCTCATGAACTATTCCAGGTAGAAAAATGAAACTGGTGCCATTTTAAAGCTTGCTTAATCAAGTTTTTGGTCATACTAATGATGTTCATGTTATCTTTCCAGGTGCAGTAATGGCGTTCTCTAAACAAGACAAGGCATTTTGCGTCCTCCAATTTGCAAAGACTGAATCGTGGACATGTGTTCAGCGTGCATTTCGCAGGAAATTTAAAAAAGAAGCCCCTCTAAGGAAATCCATTGTCAGATGGCATGCTAAATTTGTGAAAGATGGGTGTTTGTGCCCAAGTAAGCGAACAGGTCGCCCTTCATCTTCAGAAGATGCAGTTGAGCAAGTTCGGACAGCCTTTCAGCGGAGCCTCCGTAAATCAGTGAGAAGAGCCAGCAGGGAACTTCAGCTTGCTCCAGCAACTGTCTGGCGTGTCTTAAGGAAATGACTGCAAATGGTACCTTACAAGCTCACGTTTGTCCAAAAGTTGAAGGATACTGATAAGCCACTTCGCCGTGACTTTTGCATTGCAATGCAAGAGAAGTTGGAAGATAACGGCTTTGATGACCGGCTTGTTTTTAGCGATGAGGCGACCTTCCCTCTGAATGGCAAAGTTAACAAGCATAACACTCGCATATGGGGTACTGAGAATCCTCATGAACTTCTTGAGCACGAGCGAGATTCACCAAAAGTGAACGTGTTTTGTGCAATTTCCAAGAAAGGTGTCTATGGACCGTTCTTCTTTGAAGAGGCAACTATCACTGGTGAATCCTATCTAAACATGCTGGAAGACCGGTTAATGGCTCAGTTGGAACAAGCAGAATCTGATGACTTCATTTTTCAACAAGATGGTGCACCACACCACTGGAGTCTTAGAGTAAGGCAGTTTCTTAACACAAGGCTGCCTGGTAGATGGATTGGGAGATCTGGGCGAGGTGATGACGTTCTCATGCCCTGGCCTCCTAGGTCTCCAGATCTTACCCCGTGTGACTTTTTCCTTTGGGGCTTTGTCAAGCAACAAGTCTATGTGCCGCCCCTTCCAAGAGATATTCACGAACTAAAGGCTGGAGTAACGGCAGTTGTGGGAACCATTGACGTCAAGATGCTGGAACGCTTTGGCAGGAAATGGACTATCGACTAGATGTCTGCCGTGTGACGAATGGTGCTCATATTGAGCAACTTTGAAGATTCCCCACAAAACTAGAAACTTTAACCTTTCCAACGGTACCAATTTCATTTTTCAACTCCTAATAGTTTTTGAGTTATTAAAAATCGTTATGTTCCCAAGACTTTTGAAACACCCTGTATATATAACTGTATATATGTATAACTATATATATAACTATATATATATAACTATATATATATATATATAACTATATATATATAACTATATATATATATATAACTATATATATATATATAACTATATAACTATATATATATAACTATATAACTATATATATTAAACTATATATATATATAACTATATATATATAACTATATATATATATATATATATAACGATATATATATATAACTATATATGTGTATATATATAACGATATATATATATATTACTATATATATATATAACTATATATATATAACTATATATATATAACTATATATATAACTATATATATATAACTATATATATAACTATATATATAACTATATATATATAACTATATATATATATATAACTATATATATATATATATAACTATATATATATATATATATATATATATATATATAACTATATATATATATAACTATATATATATATATAACTATATATATATATATATATATATATATTATTATTATCACGGAAGATCATAACAACATTGTGTCGTCGATTTCAAATCCGTCAAAAAGACAACACGTAATTAGTTCAATCGTAGATGGAACGCACTTATTCGGATCAAATTTTGAGAATTAGGACAATTTGAACTAAACATCTTTCTATTGAATTTACTTCATTGTTAAACATTTTCAAAGCTGCCTTCACGAAACCTTCCTTTTTCATCTTTAAATCTTCCTTCGCCGGACACCTTATCTACGAACATTCACCAACTGGGCAGACTCCATAGTTTTGATACGCACAGAATTACATTCCGTTACTTTTTATTTTTTCAAATTTTGAATGTTGGCTTTTTCTACTGCCAACTTATCTATCAATGTAATTCCTATGATGATGAGATTTGAATCTTTGAAAAGCCTTGGCGTAAGGAAAGAAAAATAAACATGTTTTTACCGAGTACACTTGGCATTGAACAATCAAAGTTGAAATAGATTTGTCATTCGTACACATGTATCTCTCTTCTTTCATTTATCTTAAATATATATATATATATATATATATATATATATATATATATATATATTTATATATATATATATATATATATTACCGTCTGTGAGTGTTACTTCAATGCGCTGATCAGAGCCATAAGCTTGAAACGGCGTCGTACGTAGGTAAAATATTTTGAAAATAATTTAATATTATTATAAACCCATTTTTAAGTAAAATTGAAAGCCAAGCAGTGTCGGAAATTTTAAAGATAAGTATTCTCTTAAAAGCCTCAGTGCAATGCTCCAACTTTGTCGTTTAGTACTATGGGGCATACTATGCTCGCAGATTTCAGTGTAAATCTTACTTAATTTCTCAGTTATTACGTAACAATCCCCCGTGGCCTTGTCTGACTGTGTGAACGCTTACAGATTCAAGGTGTCTTAGTGAACCGGGTTCGCGCCGTATGGCCGTCTGAGATTTCTACTTCCCGTCGCTGATGAATACCATGAGATTGCAACGACGTCGTACGGAGGTAAACTAAACAATATTTGAATATTATTATATATATGATGCACGATCTTTTAATAAAAAATAACTAATGAATGTTCAATACTCAAGATATGTTTTTGAAACGTACCGACATAAACGTCTATATGTGTAAGAGTTGTTGTTGGCTCCATCGATCTCGTGAGATCATGGCGGATGCGCGTCATGGTCTTGGTCAGAATTTGTACCCAGGGCTGCAACAGGCTGTGTAGTCTTTGTTTTTTTATTTTTTTCTCTCATCTTTCTGTTTCTTTAACAGTGAGCATGTGATGGGGCGACACCTGTCTTTTGCGCTCTGCGTGATCGCTTCTCCCTCCATCGGGTGTGTAAGAGTAAAATTGCACTAAAGATACTTAACCGTACTAATAAACGCATAGTATTTACTACCAACAGTACTAATAGCAAATAATAAGGCCTTCTTGACCATAAAACTAAGCAATCTAGTAATATATGAATGTACAGGGTGGTCGTAAAGTCCAGCCACCCTTAACGAAAAGTAATAACATTTAAGACACTATAACACAAAAAAGCATACATTCCTAAAATAGTTCTTGTGCCATGAAAATGATGGTGTCTATACAGATGATCTAAATGTGTGACAGTTTAAATGCCCTTCCTTATTTGTGTGATCTCTTGTTCTTGTAGTATTATTTTTCTAGTTAAGTTTATACCTACAGGTTTTCTTGGCCTTTTGGCTAAGATCAAAGTGTAGTATCTGTTCCGATTGATACTGCACCCCATAGACTGGTATTGTCTTGGCCTTCGGGGCTTGAATTACGCCGGTCTATGGGTCTGTCCTGTGCAGTTCTAGGAGGTCCACCCTCCCAGGCTTCGCCTCCCCTCTTTGGGGAGGAGTAAGTTTATTGCTTACTGCCTGATGCGCCCCTACCGGGGAATGCCGACGGGGCTGCCCAGGCAATTTTTAAACCCCACTTTCCCGACCCGACCTTGGGTCACATCTTACTTGTGGGAGTAAGATAAAAACTGGCCTTGTGCCTAACTCCTGGAGAGGAGTAAATCAATACAGGGTGATTCGTAAGTCACTTCACTTAGCTATTTAAAATGATTACCATATGAAGCACAAACATACTATGAACTTTTGAGAATTGTTATCTTACTCTCTAATAACTGCTATTTGTTATTTTAAATTTGTTCGTTTATATATTTGTTTTAATATATATTTATTTCATACTCAATCAAATATGCTACAAAGAGTCGTAAATAACTTGCAAAAAAGAATCGAGCTATGCATGCAGAACGAGGGTGGAAATTTTGGAAATTTGCTGTAATTTTAAACTCCCATAAATGAATTTGTTGAATAAACTTTTTGTTTTGTATTACCCTATTATTTTTACTTTAAAATTTCAAAAATAAATAGCTTAGTGACTTATGAATCACCCTGTTAATTGATAAAAAACGTATTAATTATGTGTTCGTTTGATTTCTATATTTAACAACACACCGCCAATTTAGGACAGTTAATGCTAAAAAAAAATAATTAAAACGATTTATTGATATATGGTTAAGGAGATCCAGTTTACAATATTGGTAGATACATTTACGAATACTATTAGTGAGCAATCGTTTACAAGAACCCGTGGCGCAGTGTATAAAATTCAGTTTTAAGTAGCAATCATCTTAAGGTTGAAGGTTCAATCCTCAGTGCGGGCGATACGAAGAATTGCGAATTACCGAAGACTTCTTCCCAGTCATGGCAGATGAAACGAGAGCATGCTACTCCCGTGGATTTTAAATTCCGTCCAGATTCCCGAGTTCGACAGAAAGATTCCCGAGTTCGACAGAAAGATTCCCGAGTTCGACAAGGTACACTTGAAGAAGGTCGGAGATTACATGATAAAAACACCCAAGATGGGTACACTAATCCGAATATATCAACTTCTGCAAATAAATTTTATATTTCGATGGTAATCAACCACAGGATGGTTTATATACACTTTAAAAGAAACCCCAAAGCGATACATTACATTTTTGCAATAGGTATTGTATTTTGACATTACATGAATTTAAAAAAGTGCATATACGTTATGTTTATTGTCATTTTTGTTGGATCTTACCGGGTACACCTAAAGAACGAGTAATGCAACAAGACGACGAAAAGATGAGGTAAAGACGGCTTAGATGGTCAGAACATGTGCTGACGGTCGAAATGTTCTGTTACATTAGAAGTCGCCGGGAAGCTTTGATTGACAGACGCTCTGCACAATGATCTATGTAAAACCGGCCTTCTAAGTGCTGATATGCCATGAAAAGTATAAAATAACGATTCTGTTCTCATGGGTGTCGGCATAAATCATTTTAAAACAGTTTGATATGCCGTAAAAAAGACCCAAAGCAAACCAAATTAGTTTAGAGTATGTAGCGTTTTTTTTTTCAGGAATAAAATAGAAAAGATGTTGATTAGTAATAAAACATAGAAATAAGGCTCCCTTACCTTCAGTTGTGTGGTATTTGTTCTATGCTTGCTAAGGGGAGGAATACTCCTTCTTTACTGGAGCAATTTTTTTCACATCAAGAGTGTTATTTTTTGAGAAAGCTGGATAAACCCTACGTAAAAAAACGGACATCCTGTGTAACAGGGACACCATCAATGAATCACTGAATAGTGTCGTTGATGAATTAGATATCGAAGCCTTACCCATGTTTGTATATGATGAGTTTGATTTGTGTAGACAGATATATTAGAACAACGTTTGACACACAGAAGCTGGTATTCTGAATTAATCACCCATCTAGTACCGAACCAGAGTCGACGTTGCTTACCTTCGCTGATCTACTGGAACTAGTGTTGTAATGTAACTATAGACGCATTTTAATTGTTTTTATTACGTTTCGAAATGAAATAACCCCACAAAAAGGGGTTGATATTCGGTTAAACATATATGGTAAAACCTGACTTTTTGAAAGAACCAAATAATTAATTTAAAATTGGAAATAATAAAAACGAATACTCACGTCTTTGAGTGTTAGACTTCGATTTCTTCAGATCGCCATTATTTTTTTTCATATCAAATGTGTGAATCTGTTTTTCGTCCCTCTGCCTAAAGAGTATGGCTTTAATTCTACCATTCCAGTGCATCTCCGTCCGAATGATTTTTTGAAAGATCCAATTTCACTGTTTTATTTTTCTGGTTTTCTTTTCCCTGGTTTTTTGCTTGCCGCTACGAATAGTGTTTCTTGCTCATTCTTTCGCCTCCCAACACTACAATTATTTTAAAAGCAAGCATTCAAAACGGAAACTATTCGCCGAAAACCGAAGAATAGAGGATTTCTTTTTTTTTGTTGTTTATTTGTTTTCTTGTAATGTGCATTAAGCTCAATATGTCGGAGTCTTTCATTCACTGGACTTAATATCCATAAACGTTTAATCAGCGAACAAAGGAAACACGCATAATCCAAGTTGATGCACTTCGGGTTGTTAAATAAAACTCAGGTGTTCCGTAACTTGATGAATCGGGCGTTTTCGTGAATGGTTACGACCTCACGTAGCAGATTATCCGTCTGTCTGTCTGTCACGTTAAATTTTTAAATATTTTTTTTCCCCTAAGCGCGTTTTTTTTTTTGTAGACGCGTCCACTCATCTCTAAAAGACTGTCTGTATGTCCGGTTATATTAAAAAAAATAACATTTTTACCGCAAAGCGCGCGGATTGAATTGCCGCTTTTTCAGTTAATACGCTTGTGCTCTTTTTTACAGAGCAGTTTTCTCATTCAAATAGTGTGTTGTTTTTCTCCGAGAAAAAAAAACAAAAAAAACAAATAACAAGTCCTGTGCTTGCATCAAAATCAGATTAAATATATCAGAATTAGAGCTAACATATGAAGATAATATAATATAAACACTTTTTTTGCCCTGGATCGTAAAACGATTATAGATTCCATGAATCGATATCAATAATAATCAATTGATCTTAAGATGAAAACAGATAATTTGCCAAACTGCTTTACGTTCAAGTGACGAAGATAAAAGTGTATTTGGCTCTAAAAACGTCCAGTTTCCACCGCTTTAATTGTTATCGTATGTCGGATTAAAGAGCCTTTAATCGACTCAAGTTCTTTCGAATTCGAATAAATACGGGTCTATTTTTAGTAACGTCTATTTTAAAATTAAATCGCTTCTCTATACGGCACGCATACACAATAATACAGGTTTGTCGGCAACGGATTATTTGTTATTTTGATACATATAGCGATTTACTAGCTTTTCATCGATACAGCCGGGCAAATGATTGAATTCAACTATATTTGGCATGTATGAATAGACCTTATAATAAGAATTTACCACATAGCTTCATCACATCGAAATACCAGTTGACGTTAGATCAGCAATGTTAAGCAACGGTGAGCCCAGTCAATTCTAAATGGGTGACAATTCGGGAAAACAATTCTGTAAGCGGAGAGGCAAGTTATTTAAGTAAAGCTTGCAGACTGCTAACCACAAATAGAATATATCCTTTGTATAATGTCTACCATTTTCAATGAAAAGATTTAAGATGATAGAGCATGTTAATTAATGACCTCAAATCGAAGCATTATTGTTGTGTACTTTTATTAACTTAATGAATCAACAGTTACGTCCACTGCACAGTCCGTGATCGTCCGCTCCGTGTGTCGGTCAAAAGTAATTGCTCGTTTCCGACGCCAGTCGCAATATCAGTCATGGTCTCTCAGCCAGTGATGCAACAAAAAATTTTTTTTAAAATAAAGCCACAACTCCAGTTTAAAACAAGAACACGATTTTTATTTGTTAGCGGTTTAAACGGTACTCGGTTTTGAAGAACACACTTGCAAATAGGAGACGTTTGCCCGACCAAATCAAAAGAGACCACGTGGCTTAGACTGGCAGATACACGCAACTATCTTCTGCACACTTGCAAGCACTATCCATAAAGTTTAATTTGTAAATCTGTTGTTCAAACACGAGTACTATTTTAACCATCAACTACTTTTTTAAATAGGACTCATGATTTTGTTTGGAAGGCAAATTCTTCTCTCGTAGCACTGACTGAGACCACACGGCTGACTCTGTTACCGGCGTCGGAATCGAACGACAACTTTTGACTGGCACAACGAGCGGACAATAACGGGCTGTGCAGTTAACGCAAAAAGAACACGTTTACAGAAATATGTTTGCAGAATTCGGCAGCTCCGGTTGATTTTGCTGACCTCATTAAAACACGATACATTCTACCCTCGAATATATGCTTATAACTTGGCTACCAGAGGTAATCTTCAGGGATGTATTTTGCGTTGGTAAAACACGAGTTAAGTGCCTTTTA
>OY744540.1:84113735-84138735 GCA_963556195.1 Sepiola atlantica
TACGACAAATATAATTACGAGTTAATTAAGACTTTTACACGCTCATGGCTGACGAAACCAGAGAAAGCTATCACCATGGATTAATTAAATGTGTCCTCTTCCAAATGCCGTACGGATTCCCGAGTTCGACAAGATACACATGAAGAAGTCCGGAACGTTGTAAGAATAACATCGAAGAAGTGAAGAATAGTTCGAAAACTCCGAATAAAACAAATACGACTCTATTTCATCTTCTCTGGTTGCCTAGGTCACATACCGATCCTTCAACAAATCGATGCCACACTAACCGCGCAAAATACACAGCGCCATTTTGATAGGTACAATGGCGCCATTTCCGAAATCTTTATTAGTGTTCCGAAACAAACTCCCCAAACGAGCACGCGTAGCAAAAGGCATTTTAAGATTATCTTCTGGTGCAGATCTTGCTGGATCCTTGAGATTGATTGATTGCAAACGCGCGCATGAAACCACCGCTCGACAAGCTCTGATTTGGAATCTACCGAGAAGGAAACACAGGAGATAAACAGCGAACACTCGAGAGAAAAATAAAACAGGCGGAGAATTAAATTGGCAAAGGCAGAATCCATGTTTGTAACTTAGAAAAAAAAGACTACAGTGCTTTATAAAAATTAAATACTCTTTTATGTGCGGTATTCATACGCTTATTCGTATATCATTAAATACTTCATTGTAATCGTTTTTAAGTTTAAGTCGAAGATTAAATCGAGATAATGATTTAGGAAATTAAATTCACACAAGTTAGCAGGGGCTGGTTGGTTAATTACAGGGGTCGGTCGGACGGTCTCTCTCTCTCTCGGTCTCTCTCACCCTAAGTCTCTCTCTCTCCCTAGGTATCTCTCTCTCATCTGGATATTGGTGTTTTCGCCTGCGGTGTTGCCTATTTATTTCATATATAAATATGCTAGTCTGTTCGTAGGTGTAATTCATTTTTTTCTTTGTAGTGTCACGCTTACCTGTCTAACTTAAGTAAGCGTCGCGGTATTAAGAAGAGAAGTCGAAAAGAGGGCACTTTTTGGTAGGATCGAAAAAAAGGGTATCTTTTACGACGCTCAGCAGAGTCGTGAACGGGTTCAAGAAAACGAACGATAAAGTGATTAAAAACATAAATATGCAACAAGTAAAGGCGACCTAGGTCGAGAATAGATATTTTCCTACTTAGCTATGATATTTGTTTATATTTTTACATAGTATAGATGGGTTTTTATTAGATGTACAAAAAAAATTCTTGTTTCTTTTTTGCACAAAAACAAAATGGCGGTCGGTCGTGATTCTCTTACATAGCCCCCCACGACCGCCATGCTGGATTTTGCGATTTTGATGTGACGGACAATTTAGTTTCTAATAAATAGCACTTCGAACGGGTTAAAAATACAAACAAATGCCACAGGTAAGTTTTAAAATAACTTTTATCGCCTACAGTTACTTTTATGTGTTGTATATTTGTTTTTTGAGCGTTTTTAGTCTGCTGAGCGTCGTAAAAGATACCCAATAAACAATTAATTCAATGCGCTGAAATTTTTTTAACCATGCACGCTATTCCACCAACCGTTTTTATAGTTATATCAAATATAAATATATTAATGGAACTTCGAACTTTTGGACTCAATCCACGATTTCAATTCTAACGTTATTTCTAATTTACTTGATTTAACTCTATTTTTCTTAAAACTACAAGTGTTAAAGGAACCACTTTGTTTATAAAACTGGATTTTAATTGTTATTCCATGCGTTTTCGATATAAAAGAAAGATTTTCGAGCGAAAATGTCTTATTCAATAGTTCGATCTGTTTTTAGTAATTCTAATTCTTGAATTAAATTGTATAGAATAATAAAATATGAATGAGGCGTGAGGTTGTATGAATATTTATTCATTTCAGAGAAACATTTCTTTTGTGTAGAATAACCATGCTTTAAATATGGTTGTAGCAACTTCAATATTTATATTTCTAGTACGTTATTTTCCCCTGCTGCCTACGTGGCTTTTGTAACATGTTTCTATATTTCTATGTAAATATTCACTCCTAAACTAATTAACCTATTATTCTGAATTTTCGAGAACAGTTGCTAATGGTAAGAGGTCAAAATGTGGACTATATTTAGTTTTATTTTTATTAAATATAAGGAAGAAAGGGATGGAAGCTTTTCCTGAAAATTCAGATAACCCTGGGTTTTGTGTAATTTTAATGATTGGTTATTGATTGATAGGATTCAGTTTCAGTTTCTTAAGAGTATTTTAAAGTGGTTAGTTGGTATAATATAAGAAAAAAAAGTAAAATATATCAGAGTTGCATATAGTTAGATCCATACTGATTAGGCATCAAGTAAGCCAGATTTCTTGAATTACAATTTCTTCTTAAGACTCTTTATTATTATAGCTTAAATTTTAAACATCTTTTAGAATGTTTAAAATGTAAGGCTTAAGCTTAATAAGGTATTTTAAAAGAATTTGTAATTCAGGGAATCTTGCTAAATTGGGGTCTAATAACTCTGGATTAAGCTTAATACAATTCTGATACATTTTAATCTTACAACCGGAAGTTTACCCATATGGTGCCCCTTTAAAATATTCCAAAGAAACCTAAATAAGGAAAGTATTAATTGGTGTCTAATAACTATTGTTAACATTTCGGAAACATTGTATGTACGTGAATTTTCACAAAGAGCTTCCACCACCTCTCTTCCACCTTTGCATGAAACTATAATTAAATATAACCCAACACACTACTAACCCTTACGCGCAGCAGTTGTGCTCCAAAATTTATGATGATCGGTAAATTGGTTTAGGAGTTAATCCTATATGTAGAAATACATAAACATAAACAGATAGCTAACAATATACATATAATTACCTGACATTTAACAATGATCTACCAAATCAAAATACAGACACCATACATATGTATTACATAGAGACTCAGCTGCACAAAATAACGCAGAAAAGACGAAACTAAATAGATACGCAAATTACACACACACTAAATGCCTTAAAGGAGACACTGGAATTCTACATCAACCGCTTTCCCTAATCAATAAACTAAAATCTGTCAAACGGCTGAAATCCATGTGCATGTTTTAAACAAATGCACTATTTAAAATGTATACATCGTTCAGCAGTAACGTCCACGTTTCTATCGGACACAACAGAAATAACCTGGATAAAAAAAAGCTTACAACGAGGCTAGTTTTATTTCATTCTTTAATAATGAATATGAAGATTGGCCGAAAATATTCAGTCTGATACAGAATAGAATAGAATATATTTATACGTGCTCGTGGGTGTCAAAACAAAGGCAGGGCCCAGAGAAATCCAAAACAATGACTTGCAGATTTCTAAACTCTAATGTCTTGGATTGTCTCGCAATCCGAGTTTACGAGTCACTGTTTGTGATTGCGGCCTGTGGTTAGACACCCAAAAGCACGTATACATATATCCATTTATTCATTTAATAAATATTTAAAAAAAAAACGTTTCTTGTTTTTGTTTTCAAAATTCTATAATTCAACTAAAAAACGCTTTCCTAAGGATGTGTGGCCCCCCCTTCTCCAATTTAGATCTGCGTAACCCACGCTTTATAGACCTACTTTTACTTTCTTCTAGTCCGTCAAAAAAACAGACAGTAAATAATCTTTCGAGACCACGAGGATATTTACTTGCGATTTTTAACACCGGCAAGTTAAAGAGGGAAAAAAGAAGGAAATGGAATTATTATTTGACAAGGCTGTGTTATCAGCGAAAGTCTCATACATATATTTATGGAAAAATGATTTTATTCACATAATCTATATATATATATATATATATATATATATATATATATATATGGGAAAAGGAAAACCAAAAAATGGATGTTTGTTATGTGTATATCAACGTTTCGTCTTTATTTATAAGACTTCATCAGGATGATAAAATAGAGAAAAAATGTCATGCAAGCACAGATACATGTAGGGTAGACATATTGGGAAAAATAGAATGAAATAGTGGCCAACTACTGGGTGGACGTCCACCCAGTAGTTGGCCACTATTTCATTCTATTTTTCCCAATATGTCTACCCTACATGTATCTGTGCTTGCATGACATTTTTTCTCTATTTTATCATCCTGATAAAGTCTTATAAATAAAGACGAAACGTTGATGTACACATAAAAAACATCCATTTTTTGGTTTTCCTTTTTCATTTTCCCATCACGTCGGATTACTTTCATCCTTCTCTTCCCATATATATATATATATATATATATATATATATATATATATGTATATATATATATATATATATATATAACGTGTCTTGTTTATTTTAAAATTTTAATTATATGTATATATATATATATATATATATATATATATAAATAACGTGTCTTGTTTATTTTAAAATTGTAATTATATATATATATATATATATATATATATATATATATATATATATATATATATATATATATATATATATTACCATACGTACTCGTGACCCATAAGTCACGACAACTTCTAATTATTCTGCTTTCATCTGAGTCGAAAATTCAGAAACAGAAATATATGATTGGACATTTCTCTTGCAGAGAGATGGAGAAAGTAAGAAGTTAGAGAGAGCAGCAGTAGCAACGTTTCCCTCATCCTTATGAACTATTCTTTCTATGTCTCGTCGGTATATCTTACTTTCGACTCAGCTAATATATATTAGTTGTACTTTAAAATTAAAGAACATAATATTTTAAGAATAGCTTTGTTAATGTATACTTTTTATTGAATCACTTTATGTACTGCTAATAGCAACAAAACTATTGCATATATACATAGGAAGATAGGATAATAAAATTACAAATTAATAACGCGAGACATTAATTTATAATGAACTTTTTTTAAATGGTTTTGCAAATTAGGCATTTAAATAGCTGTGTTTGAGCATTTGCTTTCTATTATATATATATATATATATATATATATATATATATATAGTATTATTTTTTTTTGAAAAAAACATAACAATGGTGGTGTAAAATAAATAAAATTTATTTTAATCTTAGCTTTCGAGAATATACTTCTCGTTTTCAACGAGTGTTTTTCTTTTCTTCTTTTTTTCTTCATCGTCAGATGGAAATTGACTTTTTGGTTAGAAAATTACGTTATGTCTGCAAGCGAGGATACGCCGGTTTGGATAAGAATGGGTGTTTAGACATATTTTTTAAACCATTGTTTCGTAATAGTATTATATATATATATTATTTTTTTTTTTTTTTCGAAAGCTAAGATTAAAATAAATTTTATTTATTTTACATCACCAATTTTATGTTTTTTTCAACAAAAAAAATATAATACTATTACGAAACAATGGTTTTAAAAATATGTCTAAACACCCTTTCTTATATATATAGTATTTCGAAAGACTGTATTTACTTAGTGATTTAAATATAAGTGAGTCGTTCGATGATAATATAGATGGGATAAATCCATTTTGATATATGGAGGAGAGAGAATGTGGATGGTGGAATAGTTTATCCGCTATTGCTACGTTACTTGTGAAAGAAATGAATCATCTTATTGATTATCGCCTGGGTCGTGTCCTAACTAAATTAGACGCTAACCTCTGTTAAAAAAATAATTTTTAAGATGTCTGCCTAATTAAAAACTATGAATGTGTAAAACAAATCCTGCCGGTGGACACTCAAATCGAAATTATCCCCTTATGAATGCTATTTTTTTTTCCTTTCCGAATCCGATCAGAAAATAAATTCCTTTTCGGTCACGTGATCAGATTTCAGTCATCACAGATCAGGTAGTAATCCATCACGTGATTAAGGCAGGAACATTTTCCCCCAGCAGAATCAAGATGGCTGATTGACTACGTCTTTCGCATTCGCACCAACGAAATCATTATTTATTTATTTGTTCGCCATTTTTTAATGTATTTTTGGAAGAAATTAACCGACATCAATTAATATTACCGGGGGAGTTTAAATAATTATTCCATAAAGATTCCAGGTTCGTCCGACTTATGGCTAGGTTGCGTTAAGCAACGTAAGGTTTGATAACTACGTACATGGGTAACAATTTGCGAATATTTATTAGGCAGTAAAAGTAGTTGTAAATTGACTTAATCTAATATTTATCATAAAGGTATTAATGTATCGCTTCGACCCCCTAGCTAGAAGTGAAATAATAGGATAGACTAGATACTGATGCTCTGGCAGGGCAAAAAGTTTTGGAGAAGGAAAATTCTAAAAAGATATCAATCAATCTCCGCATATCCCAGCATTGCTTTTTGTCGTCTTGGAGTTCTTTTCATTACTGCAATTAAGTAATGCCATATTAAGATATCAGGCAGTTGGTGATTGTGTAACATAGACTTTATAATATAATCATCGTGCTGGCCCCATTTTAAATTGAATCTAGTGTCTCGAGAGAGACGGAGACAATTAATCACACATAGTATTGTCTGAGATGAAGCTCGTATTATTGCAGTGTCAATATCATTAGTTGCGCTGGTGTTTCAGCTAACTCCTATAAGCATAAATGTTAGTTAATTATGATTACTGTTCATATAAGAAAGGGTGTTTAGACATATTTTTAAACCATTGTTTCGTAATAATATTTTTTTTTTTTGAAAAAAACATAACAATGGTGGTGTAAAATAAATTAAATTTATTTTAATTTTAGCTTTCGAAAAAAAAAAATATCTATATAATACTAAAAGTCTATTGTTCTTGTATGTTTGCAATCAGCTTTCAGCTTTCCGGTTTTCAACATCCGGTTACGCATGCGTAAATAGCATCGTCTTCAATCTGTTATTCTAATTCCGTTATTCTCTATTATGATTAACGAACGCATGAAATTTTTCATTCTGGAAATTTTTAAACAATTTCATTTAATTTCATCAAATAGTTTATTTGTTTTCTTCACGGCTAAAAACATTCAACGGCAGGACTTCGTAAAGTCTGTCGCAGTTTCAAAAAAACTCCTCCCTTTTAAAAAACAGAAACAAACAAACAAAAAAACAACACTCATTATTAATATCAGCCATACTAGCGGTCGGTGAACGAAACCACCTCCCACTTTCCCTCTCATAGATTTCACCACTCCTACTCCCTCTGTTTTCGTTACGTACGCGAGAAAGCCTGCTGTACCCCCTTCCTTTCTCAAATCGCCCTAACCAACCACTTATAATTCAGTAACTGTAATTTAAAAAAAAAACAATTATAATAAACAGAACGACTCATAGAAATCTATCTATATTCTTTTTTCATTTTAATATACTTTCATAGTAATGCTTCTGTTATGTAAAAAAAAACTATTTTCTTTATGCCACAAGTGTCACGCTCATACATGAATTCCATAGCTAATATAACAAACTGACCCAACGGGTCACGGGTGGTCTAGTATATATATAATACTATTACGAAACAATGGTTTAAAAAATATGTCTAAACACCGTTTCTTATCCAAACCGGCGTATCCTCGCTTGCAGACATAACGTGATTTTCTAACCAAAAAAGTCCATTTCCATCGGACGATGAAGAAAAAAAGAAGAATAGATAAACACTCTTTGAAAATGGGAAGTATATTCTCGAAAGCTAAGATTAAAATAAATTTTATTTATTTTACACCACCATTGTTATGGGTTTTTTTCAAAAAAAATATATAATACTATATATATATATATATATATAATAGAAAGCAAATGTTCAAACATAGAAACAGTCTATTCCTACAGAACTATTTATATTCTTTCAGCTTAATCTCAGACCATTGCTCTCTATTACGGTAATTGACCATTGATGTATGTTAGGGATAACCAGTGTAATCTGCTGTAATACGTTGATGTATGTGCATGTGGTTATTAATGGATAATATGTGTCATATTTGTATTGTTTCCATAAACTTTAGGGCTGATGAATAAAAGCTGAAGAAACTGCACTTGCCTTCTGTCCTCATTATGGAGAAGTTACCGTACATAGCTAGTAATCGTTAATATATAAAATGTTATATTGTGGCTCTCCTTTGATGGTGTATTCGTTCGGGCGTGTCCATTGTTTTGGCACTGATGATAATGTTCCTCAAGGATTCAAGACTTTCTCTTGGCAGTACAAAATTAACCCAGTCGTTGTTAATTGCAATAAACACGGACGATTACAAAACTGGCATGTTTTTCTATTTATTCATTATTATAGATAGATAGAGAGATAAATAAATAGAGATATTATTCTACCTTAGACTGCTACATCTTTTCACAGTTGTTTTCCCATTTAATTTATAAAAGTGTATACACTAAAAAAAGTTTACACCTTCGTCGATCACGTGACGCGATTCACGTATTCCCTTCTTCCGTTTCTCTGTTCCACATCTACTGGACTCAAAACTGCGTTACATAAATATTAAGAAAACAATGCTACATCAACTCTTTAATCTGAAATGTATTTATGCACTTTAATGGGTAACTTAATGTTAAGGCAATTTTTTTTATTGGCACTGAGAAGGTGCGATTAGCCTATTTGAAACTGCCGCATGCTGTGGAACTGGATATGGCGTGTTCAAATCCTCGCAAATCTAGTCTAGTTATTTTCGCATTAATACTGTTAGGAAAGTTACGACCATCCATAAATAAGTCATCTATGTTTATTTTATCATACAGAATGAATCATCCACTTTCGCTTGGGGTGTTAGATCGGCCCTCGATACCCGCGATTTCGCAGAAATACTGGAAATTGCATCCGTTTTCCAGCCGATCGTCTGAAAAGACTTTTCAGATAATCGACTGGAGAGCGGACATACGTGGCATTCTTTTGAAAGATAGGTGGGGTTACTAGTATGACTATGAAACCCCTAGTATCGATGGCTGATTTAATTAAAATATAGTGTTATTGATAATATGATATATATGTACTAATATATATGTCAGACAAAATAGAAAACGAACAATTTAGAACAGGCAAAATAAAACAAACAAGAGATTGACCGGTTTCGTTCAGATAACCGAACATCTTCAGTTGATTCGATCGAAATTAGTAAATCTCGTTTTTTTCAATTTTTCTTGTGTTGAATTGTCTTTTTGCTTTCATAGATTCGGTCACAACAATATTTCTTTATATAAAATACCATGTATATTATCCCCCTATGTATATACACACATATATATATATATATATATATATATATATATATATATATATATATATATATATATTGTGTGTGTGCATTTAGGCAGAATTTTCTTATTTATGCAATCATCGTTAAAGATAACAGAATTCGTCTGTTGAATTATGCCTTTTTTTTTCAATTTTTCTGATGGGCTTTTTTGTATTAAAATCAAAAAAAAAAAAAGAATAAATATTCCATAGGTTTCGAAAACGTCTGTTAAACCTGTAGAAACCTATGAAATATGTTTGTGTTTGTTTGATTTTGATGCAAGAAAAACCATCAGAAAATTGCAAAAATAAAAAAGGTATAATTAAACAGAATAATTCGGTTATTTTTAACAATGTTTGCATATATGTATATATATATATATATATATATATATATATATATATATATATATAGAGAGAGAGAGAGAGAGAGAGAGATATATAGCTATATATATATATAAAATATGAAACTAAAAGTATACTTTTAGTAGATAGAACCTATAGTGAAATGGTTTAAGCTTAATATACGAGATAGAGCAATTATAAAGATAGATGAAAAAAGAGGGATAAACATGTACGAATGACAAATTTATTTCAACTTCGATTGTTCAATGCAAGGTGTACTCGGTATGTTTTTACCGAGTACACCTTACATTGAACAATTGAAGTTGAAATAAATTTGTCATTCGTAAATGTTTATCCCTCTTCTTTTATCTATATATATATATATATATATATATATCCTCGGAATTGCACGAACAGCGAATATGGTTAATATGCTACATAGTCTATTTCGGATAAAGGTTCACGTGGTCCTCACTGTGAGTACCTGATTGCATCGTGGAAACTAATGCAAACATTATAAAATCAAGCAAATTAAACAAATGGTTAGTCGATATTTCATACGCATTACGTCTTTATTTAATTTGCATTGTCATTTAGCATTAAATCAACAACTCCGGGTTGAAATGCCGTATAATAGACAAAAGAAACCAACTATTTGTCTTTCGAAATTACTTGTGGACAATCCTTATCCGCCATTTAAAACCAGCTTTTCCATTCCAGCTGAAGAGAATGAAACCTTCCATGTTTGTTTCAGGAAACATCGGTGTGCTTCACGATTGTGTTGACTAGATTTTTGCTTTTGTTTTCGGTTTATTCAAAGATTCTAATAGAAATCCGCGAGCGGCGTACAGCGAAGAAATGAACAATTCTGAAAATAGTTCCGCCTGTTGTGTGGCTTTCGATTTGGTCGGCGTTTCCACAAGCAAATCCAAGGAATCGAGAGGGTCTTCTTCTTCATAGAAGAAAAAAACGCATCTCGTCACGATCAATTTTTTGTGTTATCGAAAATACGAAATCAAAATACAATAAAAGACAAGAAAAGAAGCCAAATTCAGGACAAAAGGAAATAAAAACAAATAAAAACAAATAAAAACAAATAAAAACAAATATACTTACTGAAGGGGTAATTTAATTTACGCGTATAACGATGAAAGTTACATTCCAAACTTAAACAGACTAAAGAAAATGTTATTTCAAATTTAATTAATCAATTTGATTAATCAAACCAAAGGAAATGTTATTTCAAACTTAAACATGGCAGACCAACGGGTATGCTATTTCAAATTAGGTATAGCAAAAAAGAAAATATTATTTCGAATTTTTACACGACAGACCTACGAAAATTCCGTTCCAAATTTGAACCTAACAAACTGGCAGAAATGTTTTTTGAAACGTATACGTGACAGACCAACTAAGAATTTTAAACTTAAGTATGACAGACCAAAGGAAGTATTATTGAAAACTTCAGGGTGCTCTAAAACGAAAATAAAATTCCAATCTTTACGTTGACAGACTAGCACACTGCTATTTGAAATGTACACATGACAGCCAGACACGCCCAGAGCTTCTCAGAATTGTTCGGACGCATGTAAAATAATGCCTTAATTTGATTTGCACGTTTAGCGATATAAATGCTATTTCGAATGACAGACAAAAGCTTCTGGTAAACATGAGAGAACGCTTCTCAAAATAGACGGAATCCAGGAGAAAATGATAAAATTATTTATAAGCTTAACGGCTAAACAGAACAACTAATCGACATCTTCAAGGAAATCACCATTTTTTTTTCTACGTGTTTTGTTTTGGGCTATTTCATGCGCAAAGCCAATCGTTTCAAAATGAATCGCCCCGGAGAACAAATATTTTGGTTGTGTATTTTGAAGCCAAAATAAATTCATATCACAATATAAATAGTGAAATGAATAATTATACAATTGTTTTTTGTGGGTTTTTTTGTAATGTTTAGATGCGTCCTTGTTTTTCTGCGAAGGGTTGTGTCCGTCGGTCGGTACGGCCTGTCAGTTTTAAAAACAATTTCAATCGTTAAACGCGGAGATTATTATAAACGAGTGTAACCCCCTCTGTCAAAAATGACGGAAAATAATTATGGTTCGCTAGTGTTCGTAATAATATTTATATTCATTTATGATAACGTCTCAATCAGTGAAGTTCGATATTAGAAAGTAAAAAAGAAACGTTTCTTTTTTATTAACTTCCCGATTCATCTTTTTAGTAATTTTAAAAAAGTACTCGTCTTTTATTTGGTTGGTGTTGTTGTTTGAAACGTTATTGGTCGTCGACAAACAGTAAGTTAGTACATATGTTAGGGTTAACATTTGTCTTCTGTACATTTTCCCTTATATAATCAATCGACCTCGGTAGATTAATTTTCATGAAGGCGAAGGAGGAGTTACCGCAGATGAAGAAGGGGTAGATGAAGTGGGAAAACGCGCTTATATTCATTTTAGGATTCAGTATTTTACGGGTGACTTTTTCTTTAATTGTTCTGTGTCGGAAATTTGTTTCGCGGTTTCAGAATTAAAAATCCTTTCACGTGTTTCCAGGTACTTCCGGTCGTCTGCTTCAGAAAGCGTCGGTTCAGTTTGATTAAAAGTGTGTTGAAATACCTTATAATATATATGTATATATATATATATATATATATATATAAATATTGATTATTTGTAGTAAAACTCTCAATGTTTAAGCTCAATATATATTCATTTTTCATTCCAGAGCATGTAATAGCCAACAATAGAATGCAAATTCCAGCGATTAAATCCTGATTTAGAAGTGAAGAGGTTAATTGTTAACGGCCGTTTCGTCATTTATTCAGACAAACACGATATACAAACATATCCTGATTTTTTCAGAATGATGATTCAGATTCATAATAAGAAAAAGAAGAAAACTGCATCCAAAAATCCCAAATCAAAAAAACTCACATTGATAAACACTTCGGTACTCTTATAGATGACGCAGCATGTTTCCGTGACTTCGCGTCGTAAACGTTCGGGAGTCTTGGAAGATCCCGAGATTTGACGAAACAATTAAACAATCAGGTTGCAACAGGCGTTAGACAATCAGGTCACATCAAGCAGCCGATAACTTTTGGGGAAAATTAATCGCGTTCATTAACATAAATTACTTTCTATCATCACTGTCAGCTCTTTGAATCTTCCGAATGACTAATTGCATTCTGCCAGCAACAGGACTTGTACACAAGAACATTTTTGGACCAGATGCAACCCGAACCCTTACCCGGCAACTGTCATAAAATGAGAAAATAACATAGAAAAAAGATTGAAAAAAAAAACAACAATTGCTTTAAAAAAGTACGTTCGTTAAGAAAAACACAAAAACAAATATCGAAGTGATAACAGTTGTTTAGCTTGTGTTTGTTAGTATCGTCTGCCAGTGTTCAGTTTAGTTTTTGACAGTTTTCGCCTCGTTTTCGCTTTGTCAAATCTCGAGCACTTCTGAGACCTGCCCGAACATTGATTCTATAAATAAATATATCTTTATAAATACATAAATATATATTTATAAACATATCTTTATACATATATGTATAAACATTTATATAGTTATGCATATATGTATTTATGTGTATGCATATATACATATAGATGTTTATACATATAAATGTATATTCATACCTATATACATGTACATGTTTATACATATGAATATATATTCATACCTATATACATGTACATGTTTATGCATATAAATATGTTTATACATATATATAAGTCATATATATATATATGTGTGTGTGTGTGTGTGTTTATCTATCTATTTATAATATAGTTTTTTACGCTGCGAGATATTGTTTAATTAAGTAATGTACGAAAGGAAAGTGGTTTTAATTAAATTGTATTATTAACCGTGTTTATTAGCGCAGAGAAAGGCATGCTTTAATAGGAGCGTGACTGAGAGAGTGAATGTTATTTGAGGTTGCTAGTTGGATGTGTAAAAAATCACACATCAACACGAGTCAGAGGAAATGAATAAAGGAGCCGGAGCATGTACGAAAAAAACGAAGGATAGGAATGACGAAATCTGAAAGGGAAATGGAGTTCTTTACGTGTATCACAAATCGAACGAAATAGATAAGAACGCACGGACAGTTTTACTTGGGTTGTGTCTATGACAAAGCTGGTAAAAACTTGAAATGATCATAGTTACAATGAAGAGTTGAAGAATTAAGGATTAACAACCTTACTGAAACGAAGAATGTGACATTATTTGAGTCAAACTTGTAAAATAATTAATGGCAATTTTAACTATTTAGAACATATTTTTTAATATTCTTTTTCAATCCGGTTAATTTGAATTATTTGGTATAGAAACCAATTTATTTTTTAGCTAATAAAGTAATATTGTTTTTAATAGGCTGCCTAATCTAGAAATGTGTTTTCAAACTTAATTTTCACCCACTGATGAAAATCTTATTTCAAACTAACCATTGATAGACAGACGTAAATGTTATTTCAAACTTTGCATTGACAGACCAACGGCATAATCACGTTGACACACCGGCTCCTGTTGGATCACCGAAGTTAAGCAACGTTCAGTCTGGTCAGTACCAGATGGGTGACTATTTGGGAATACCAGGCGCAGTATGCAAGAACTACAAACACTTAACCCCACCATTTCCCCCAACCGAGATCTACATGCGACTGGAGACCGCTTGCGAATTTGATACTTTCATGAAAATTCTTGCTTTGTAGGAAGTCGGTTCAACCCGCCCATGGTTCATGCCGCAAAAGGGAGGTACAGATGTGGTAGTGATAAATTAGATTTACTTTGTAATGCGTATCAGTGTCTCTGTGAGTGCATTGATATCATTAGTTACCTAATGGACTACTTGAACTCCCAATGATCAGAGGGTACCCTGGAACCAGCCAGGACGGATCGGCTCAGCCTCTCTCCTGCCTCCTTGTCCACTGGACGCTCACAGCGCCTGCTATCTTCACCTGAATATATTTGAACTAATGATCACGATGAAAAATGTACAAACGCGAAAGTTCCGTGATGTTCAACAACGCTTGCTTAGATAATGACTTGCTGCCTAAATATCTCTGTATAATGGCTCTGATTGATCTATCACTCATTGAGCTGCTATTAATAACTGCAGTGTTTAGAGTTGACTTAGATGGTAATACTTTGAATGCTCACATATTGACTATAGATATATTATTCTATCGTGCATTATAGCTCCACTCTTGTCAAAAAATATTTTTGCCTTTAAATTTTGAATATTATATGTATACAAATATATATATATATATATATATATATATATATATATATATTAAGATAGGAAAATATATTTAGGGCAATTACGCTACATAGAGGCTCCCGCGTTTCATTCCCGGGGTCTTCAGGCTAAAATGCATGGAGTTATTTTTTTCGGGTGTTTTTATATACGCAGCTAGCTAGTTAACCAATTATATTCTTTGTTGTTCTCTCAGACAATCGTTGGACTTCCTATATATATATATATATATATATATATATATATATATATATATATATATATATATATATATATATATATATATGTATATATATATATAATTAACTTGTTACAAATATCCAGGGGGTATGAATCCGAAGGAAGTTGAAACCGGGTTTATGAGAGTGCTCAATGAAAATTCAGAGCAAAATATATATTTTTTTATTTTATTCCATTAGTTGCGACAAAACAAGTTTTGTTTCATTGGTGCTAATAGCGACCAACTCATCGGGCCGGCGAAAGGAATTCAAATGGCATAAAATTTTAACTTCACTTTAACGGGAGATTGAAAATTGAAAATACATTGGAGGGGGAGGGGGACAGAGTTGGGGCTTTGTCTATAACGGCGACATGGGACATGAGAGGGGAGGGGGGGAGGACCCCAACAAGTCGTGTTTCAAATTATTACGTGGGAGGTTTTTCACGTGTCTGTGCTGTCATGATCTCAATCTCAGCCGGGGTGGGAGGAGGGAGATGGAGCGACGGCCAGAGTGAGTTAAATTTAAAATGAGAATAAAATTATGATTACAACCGTCATTTTTATTTTATTTTAATTCTAATAAGTAATTATCATGTGGATAAAAATGTTTGATAATTTTAATTTAGGGTATTAATTGCTACTTTTGCATTTTATTTTAATGTTTTGTTTATTATTTGTAGTGAATTTTGTTGTGATTATATTTTTTAAATTGTGATTATATTATACCGAGATCAATACTAGTGGAATCATTTTATAAGAGAAGTTTTCTGGTGATACCAGTTTTATCATAAACAAAACCTATTATGACAATGGTAACGCCTGCCAATCATACCTACGATAGTCGCAGTGATAACAGCCTTATATAAAAGCCTTAATAAAAATAAAAATAAAGATAAATATAAATATAAATAAAATTAGAATAAAATAGAAATAGAAATAACAAGTTTGTAAGAATATTAATGATAATAACAATAATAATAATAATAATAATAATAGTATTAAAAAATAATAATAATAATAATAATAATAATAATAATAATAATAATAATAATAATACTAATAATAATAATAGTAATACTGATAAATATCACCATCATTACCATCTTGCTACTTGTGAAGTCATTGGGCGGAATAAGTCGACAAGTGATGGTAGGCTTTTATAAATTCTACTACCAATGACAAGGACTAAGTACCAGTTAATAATTAAGTGTTCAAGGTAGTGATCGAGGGGTTAAGTAATTGAGATTAGATTAGTCTAAGTAATATCAGTGTTAATAGCTGTCCCAGTTATGGGTTTATGTTAGAATTGGTAGTATGGCTGAGAGGCTATTGAGGCTGTGCATTATAGGTAGTACGTAGAGATTTGATATTATTGGTAGTTTAGAGGGGTGGTTATATATTTATAGATTCATCATGACTTGTTGGGGTGGGATTGGGTTGTAAATTTGGGTGGGGGGTAGGGGGTTATAGTGTGTTTTGGGGTAGTGTATAGTGGGGGTTTAATGTTATCATTCATTTTTGTAAATTAGCACCAATGAAACAAGACTTGTTTTGTCGCAACTAATGGAATAAAATCAATATATATATATATATATATATATATATATATATATATATATATATATATATATAAATGAATAATAGTGACAAATAAATAAATATATACCATTACTTATTATGGGTTCAAGAATTCAATATCAATCATTGTCTGGTGTACGATCGTTTCAGAGTCGTTTATGAATTATATTTAATTTTCTCATTTTTATACATATATATGAGTTCCGACACGTTTTACTGAAGTGACAAATACGAAAGACATCAGCAATATATATTAAAATAATTAATTCATCGATCAGAACATTTTAACAACGTGTATATTCTTTTGTGAAGAGTAAACTCAAGATATAATGCTACTAAACCTTCTGTGAATAATCCTTATATGAATTCTGATTAAAATCAATCACATGGTTTTGATTTTAGAAAAGTTAAATATTAAACTCTTAAGCTTATGAGGGCTATATAGGCTGGCATATATATGATATTTGGTTCCATATTAAAATTCCCCAGTTATTACTTAGGTGACGATAATTACAAGACGTGATGAACTCGTATTTTGACGTGATTAAAAAAAGTATTACATTTGTTGTAATATTTATCATCATGAATGTTATTGTTATTTGTTTTAGCAAATGTTTTGGCTGATATTTTGTTCATTTGACTTATTTCTAGAGCTTTTACAGGTGTTCATTAACATTGCGGGCACTTGTCAGCGATAACAAATACACGAATAGGTTTCGAGAAAAAAAGAAGGAATGAACAGAAATCAAACTTACAAACTCGTGAAAATATATGACTAACAATCGACACGCTGTTCCTGAAATAGAAATAGATGTTCAATTCGTTACAATGTTGGACAAAATTGGTGAAAGGATCCTTTATATAGACCTGTGGAAAATTGATCAATTATCTCGGCTGCCATCTTGCAGGAACTGTGCATGGCCCAATTTCCCCCGCTGGGTGTCATCAAATCGACTCAGAGATCTGCAAATCTAATTAATATAATAAAACGTGACAAGCAAAAGAGAAGATACGACAATAGCTCACAGAACGTCCTTGATCACGCCCAAAGTGCCTGTAACACACACACACACACACATATATGTATATATATATATATATATATATATATATATATATATATATAGTAGATGTACCCGTGACCGTTGTATCACTACTGCTTCTGAGAAAACAAACACAGATAGGCTTCTCATCAAATATAATATAGCACTATGACTACGTTTTTCAAGAGATTGTGTAAATTTTTCAAATATTTATTAAATTAAAACATCAAGAAGCAGAACAGTAGTTGTGGGACTGCACATTCCCAACTGGCAACGTAAGTATGGGTCATATTCTAATCAGCATCTAACATTCTCCATATTGTATGTAGTGTTCCAGAAGTTATGCCATGGAAACGCGGATAACTCAACAACTATTACTCTGATAAGGCTGAAATATAGAAAGGATCATAAGATCCATACATCAAATTAAAAAAGTTGAAGATTAAAAATACCGTTAAAAATTCAACATCGGCCGGAATTATTCAATATCAAAGTCAAATAAGATGCGAGAGACGATTAGTTAAATATAATACAATAAGCCAGTCGATATGATCCACAGAACCGAAATTACTGCCCAAATCCGACTTTCACCTTTTCTAGAAACCAAGATCCCTTCTCAAAATAAATCAGTTCTAAGTTAAACCACTACAGATATTGTGACCAAGGTTGTTAACGATTGGCGCAGCGGTGTGGACGCCAGACTGTACACAAGCACACATAGTCACAGACAAACAAACAATCCTGACCCAAATCATAACCTCATTGGTGGATGTAATTATTGCATTAATTTAACGTTAAATAAGACTTCCCGTGATCCATTAGGCCAATATGTGTTATATATATTATTCAATATATAATTTCTTAATTTTAACATTAATTGATAATTATGTTTTACAAAGATTATCAATTAAAAATATTTCACAAAGTCAGAATACATTGCGTTGTCATAATAGACCCCCTCTCTTCACCCTCTCTCTTTTTTCTCCTTCCATATTCTCTTTCCTTCTTTTACTTTCTCTCTCTCTCTTATTTAGATAACTACTAACGGAAAGAACTCCTCCCACCACATGAACAGAGTTTCTTTTTCAAAAACTTCTTATTTGTGAAACCCGTGGCCACAAAATTCCTTCCTTACAGTCTACAACTGTTGGATAATAGCCCTGTGAGAACGGACGCATCTTGAAGTGGACGTATCTGTGGGAAGTCGTTTGGTCTGGCTTGCACGATTTCGTGCGGGTAGACCCGTACAGTCGAGTACAGTCTATTCCCACGGTTGGAGCTCACAGATGTGACAGGCCACCATTTTGATGAGACCTTTTAGGTCGGGAGTTCAAGGAAGTCAGGCTGTGACGAATGCACCTGCGCATGGGGTTCTGTGACGTCACGGGCTTTTGTGTGGGAAACAGAGTGTTGCCAGTCTGGGTTTTGGAGGCGAGCCGAACAGACGTGTTTCACTATGTAGTCTTCGACATGATTAGGGGATTTAACTTCCCTGAGAGAATAGAGGCAGATATCTCTTCTTCCCCCTCCTCCTCGAATGGCTAAGGACTTAATTAGGAAGTAACTACGATAAAGCAGTAATTTGGTCTCTCCCTCAACGTTAGTGAATATCTCCAAGCCGACGGAAATCTAACGCCTGAAATGAAAAGAATTAAAAGTTAAAAGAGTGTTTGTCTCCCGAATCGGCCATGAAGCGTTTTGTTGTAGCGGTGATGTTCACGGCAGTATAGAAGCGAAGAAGGAATCCAACTACTTGAAGACACACACCTCCACGCGACGAGGAAAGAGAGACGGTACGAGAAATTAAATGGTATACATTTTTGGTGTGAAAAATGACCAGTTGTACAACACGAGAACTGCCACGGCCCATTCCGGGGACGCTATGCAACACAACATGCTCGTCTTAAAACCTAATGTCAATAAAAGCTTGAAATGAACCGTCCCCATAAGCCATAAAATGTTATTCATTCTCTTCAATACCTATATAATATTCATTATACTTAAACTAACAATTTATCCATTTAATCAACATGTGTTCTCGTGTGTTTTTAGACTTGGTAAGTGGCGACTTATTAGTCTCACGACTTAAGATGAAGTGTGCACGGTGACACGAAGGTATACTGTTATAGCATGTATTCACCAGAATCGTGTGATTTATTTCCTGCTTCCTTTGTTTTAGCTCGTTTGACTCGTTGGTCTAGTGGTCTTCATCAATCTGCTATTCATATACCTTGTTATAATACATATTCCTATTCCAGTAGCTTATTTCTAAGTACTGTGGGCGGGTGGAATTCTCTTTCTGCTGAGTGATATTCCCCTACCTACAGCCTTGTTTTTTTTCAAGACTAAGGTCAATAGGCATCTCTTGTCTTCGCGTTAATCATCTTTCAGTTTTAGCTCTTTATAACAAGTGTCTTCATACCTTGTTTGAAGCGACTTGACAACACCATCATAGTTTTAGATACTTGACAACACCATCATAGTTTTAGATACTTGACAACACCATCATACCTAGATACTGTGGCTATCCTTATAATCAGCTATTGGTAGCCAATAGCTGTATAGTCGACAACAGGCACCACTGTTCATATTAGTTATGTTTGATGTTTCTTTTTACAATAAACATGGATTCTTTTTGCTGCAGTATTTTGATAAAAAGGTGCAATATCTCGGAAAACTTGAAAACGCACCATGAAGAGATATTTGTTTAAAACGCAACGAAATATTATTTCTTCATGGAATAAAGTAAAATACCTAAAAATACTGGGGAAAAACGTGGTAAATGTACTTGCATTTCATATCATAGACCATAGATTATTTTTATGCAAGTCACTCTAGACAAGGCATCAAGCCACTATGCAAGGAGCTAAAAAATTGATAATCGCAAAGACAGGAGACGCCTATTGACCTTACTCTTGAAAAAAAACAAGGCTATAGGAAAAGGAAAACAGTCAGGAGAAGCAGAGTTCTACAAGCTTGAAGTTCTTAGAAATAAGTTACTTTAATAGGAAGCTATGTTACAATGACGTATCAAAACAGGGAAATTGTGAAGACCACTAGATCACCGAGCTTGAACAAAGGAAGCAGGTAATAGACCAGACAATTCTGAAGAACATATGGCATAATAGTATTGAAAAAGAGTTGGCAGAGATGAAGAAAACGTCACGCTTTTCTAATATTGGAAACCTATTTCCATTTTACATATAAAATTAACTAGATACCCGACGTTGTCCGGGTGTAGTTTTTACTTTATTTTGTAGCGCTTATTTCTCCGCTGTTTTACACTTTTCTTATGAGAAAATAGTTTCATTTCTGGACAAAAAATCAGATGTGTTGCGAAGAAAAAAGGTCTTGAAATGTAAATCCAATCAATATTTCTCAATTGTTTTATCTAATTAAACACTAACCAAACAAAGTTCTCTCAATTTAAATGTCTTAACACCTATTGAGCTTAAGGGTTAAATGTTTAAATCAACATCCTGTCATAGATATTGATCAAAATTTGAATAAGAATTCTAAACATAAATTTTAATTATATCTTCACTGAAACATAAAAATGATGAAAAACATTTCTTTTCGGGGTATTCATTTTATTGTATCCGTCCTGTATATATATATATATATATATATATATATATATATATATATATATATATATATATATATATATCGGCGGACAATTACCACCTGGACAAACTCAATATCTGTTTAAAATATTTGTTCAAATGTTGAATTTTGGTTTTTCTATTGCCAACTTATCTATATGTATAATTAGATGATAAGATCTCGATTTTTGAAAAGCCCTGGCTTAAGGAAAGAATAATTAACATTATTATTATTACAGAATATACCTTGCATTGAACACTCGAAGTTTGATATAAATTTGGACATTCGTACATGTTTATAACTCTTCGTCCATCTATCTTTATATATATATATATATATATATATATATATATATATATATATATATATATATATATATATATATAAATTCCCACTTACTCAAAGTTGTGGATGTGTTATTTCTACATACACAAAGACTGTCACTGAATATTAATAACTGCGGTGTTTATTATGTTCCGGTGATGTTTATCCCGTGCACTCTGCAGTACAAAAAAAACGCCTCATCACTGTAATCTCTAGCATAGTACTCGTTCGCCAAGTAATGCCCCCGACGACAAAGCCACTGGTATAGCAGTCCCTGCATAAATTCTATTTAAAATTATGAATATTGCAACGAACGTCTTTAAAAATGATCGCCTCTAATCGCTGAGTATATATATATATATATATATATATATATATATATATATATATATATATATATATATATACATACATACAGGTATAAAAAATAAATAGACACCTCACAAACATAATTCATACCTATTTAAGGTTACTGCTTCCTTCTCGGACTATCAGCACTCGGAGCTATACAAAGCAGCATTAATGTTTGCTACATCTATATTTTACACTAATTTACATTGCTTTGTGCTTCAGGTATCAATATATTTGTTATTGAGCATAGGAAACAAAACACTCTAAGAAACTATAATATGAATTGATCTAAAGGTAGACTTAATAAGTGACAAATCGTTGCAAACATCGGGATTCCATTTTGAATAATTGATCAATGATGAAATATAATAAATATTATCATACTTAGGTCCATCAGAACCCTTTGATTTCAGTCTCAATTATAAACTATTATAAAAAGTCTATTTGCTTATTTTATGTCTGTATATATATATATATATATATATATATATATATATATATATATATATATATTGGGGCCAGTGTATGATATGTTCGTTCACCATCGTATCTTCCCAGCTTTGCAAAAATATGCGACCGGAGGGAGTATGTCTTTGCTAGTATATATATATATATATATATATATATATATATATATATATATGTCTGTGTGTGTGTGTGTGTGTGAAAATTAATTGTGCTACTTTCCCATTGCAGTTCAACCCTGTGTCGCAAATGCAGAAACGTGCGTTGTCATTATTTCAAAAACACATAAAAGTTCACAATTATTTTCCATACCGGCTTGGTCTTGTACGCAACTTATAATGATCCCTCCAGACAGAGCTTTTCGTCCTAAAATTACAGCTCCTTAATAATACAAACCTGATGGAACACAGAGAATACTTATTCAATTTGATCTTCGTTCCAAATCACTTACCAGTGTGGGGTAGACAAAGAGAGAGATAAGCACTGTTTAATCATATATCCACACGTGGTGTGCTTTCAAGTGACTAACCGTTCTTCTTTCTCTCGTTCTTTGAACCATATGACGTCAGATCTGTTTCTATTAATACCCAGTCCTCTCGTAATCTCAAATTCTTGTTTAGTAAATTGACCCTGACTAAATTACATTTTCTGTTTTTCTCAACTGTTTCATATATACGTAGCTTGACTCGCCCAATATTTAACAGCTCTTCATGTGATGATAAAATTCCGAGAACATACGAAAATCAACGACTACATAAAGATAGATGTATTCTTTTGCAATGAAAAGGGAACTAAGCTGTACGCAAACCAGTTAGGACAAGCTTTCAAATTGATTTTATGAGTCAACTGTGAATGCCGATCACTCTAACGCAACCAGGCACTGCGATCGGCTCAAAGAATACGCCTGAATACATACAAGTATTTGAAAAGAAGATATACATGTTTTTTTTCTATATCCTCAAAATTGTATAAGAGTGTGTGTGTTTTCTAGAATAAAAATATTCTTTTGAAAGATTTCGTTTTTACAGACTGAATAAAGATAAATCGACCAAGTATTTGTACGAGTTATAAGGTCATCTCGACTCGAACGCAACGGTTCATCATCAGTTATACGTTTTATATTCATAAAAAAATCTGTCGATTTTCTTTTCTTTCACAGCTAAAAATTTAAGTGAAAAGAGGGTGATCGATGTTTACCAACCGGAAATGCTCATGCAAACTTGAGTAATATATATATATATATATATATATATATATATATATATATATATATATATATATATATATATATATATATATTATATTTGTTATTGTGTATTATCTATGTACGTATACGTTTCGTCCTTTTTAATAATCGGGACTCATCAGAATAGAGATATGACTATTCACTACCGGTCATGCGATTCGAAACCCCGGATTACAAGTATTTTTCAACTCAAATCCGACGCCTTAACTACACGGCCAATTTTAAATTGCGAATAAACGGTGATTATTTTAACACGTTATCGGCGGCTTAACGTCTAGAGAGTTCTACTTTCTTAATGAAAGAAACGATGCATTCAAAGCTAGTGACGTAATGCTGTGTTAATACTACACTTACAGTGCCATATATATATATATATATATATATATATATATATATTATATTGTTGTTGATTCCTAGACTTTAATCTAATGAGACTCCAGTGTTTATAAGATAGTGCTCAATAACCGGTAGAGCTGTATTATAGTATTAATGGTTTATTCATAAAACACATTATTCGCTACATATATGCATACATGTTACATCTGCGACTTTTTTACAAATCCAGCATCTTCAGCCCATCTTAACATAACTGAGAGGAATAGATGAATTACATGATAGCATATCGCTTTGTTTCTAAGTTATGTATCTATATACGCTTACAACCTTATATCCACATACATATTTCTTCGTACACTTGTACGTTTACACATATGCACACACCCACGGACACCTGTATGCATTTCCGTTATAAGAGTTTATCTTTATGACCCATCTTCGCCTTTTTGGACGCACTGTCTTGTTTCATCATTTGTTAAAAGTGAGTCACCACATATTCATTCGCATACTAATAGAAATTACACAGCACATACACTTATAGACACATATATATATATAAATATACATACATATACACAAACATACATATGTAACCAATAATGTTGGTATAAATAAATAAAAATTAACTAATATATATATATATATATATATATATATATATATATATATATATATATATAGGCATATACAACCATATATATAAAGGCATATACAACAAGATATATATATATATATATATATATAGACATATACAACCATATACACATATGTGTATATATAGGCATATATATATATATGTATATATATATATATACATATATATATATATAAATATGTATAAATATATATATATATATATATAAATATAGAGATAGAAGAAAAAAGAGTGATAAATATGAGACGATTGTCCAGATTCATTTCAAATTTCAATTGATCAATGCAAGGTGTATTCAGTAATAAACTACTATTGCTCTATCTCGTATATTGAGCTAATCCTTTTTACAATAGGTTCCATCTACTAAAATTTTTCACTTTGGTCTATTTTGATCCTATATATATA
>OY744540.1:84141235-84146235 GCA_963556195.1 Sepiola atlantica
TACTGTTAATTTCATTGCTGCAAATAACAATAACTATGATAGTAACGTCAGACATGGTGTCACCACTGATAACAATAATTATCTTGATAAAAAGTACAGAAATGAAAAAATGAAAAAAATGAAAAAAATGAAAAAATGAAAAAATGAAAAAAAGAAAAAATGAAAAAATGAAAAAAAGGAAAAAATGGAAAAAATGAAAAAATGAAAAAATGAAAAAATGAAAAAATGAAAAAATGAAAAAAAGGAAAAAATGTGAAAAAATGAAAAAATGAAAAGAATGAAGAAAATGATTCAATGACAAATAGTTAAGTTTAAGATATTAATAATAGTAGTAATAAATAATAATCTAAAAAATATATAATCTAAAAAATAATCTAAGAAATATAGAAATATTAATCAAAGAATGGATAAGCATAAAAGGGGGGTATTTAAGAGTAAAGAAAAATACAGAAGATGACCATTAGTGTTAATCGTTGTGGGTATGATAATAATAATAATAATAATAATAATAATAATAATAATAATAATAATAATAATACCAACCAATACTACCGCTTACAGTACTACTACAAATAATACTACAAACAAAAAAGCTACTACTAATATAGATAAAAATAATAATAATTAATAAAAGGTATAAGATGATAGTTGTGTTGACAAAATTTTCAGTTGGTGGGGAGGTGTTTTTTTTTTTTGTTTTTTTTATTTTTTTTTTATTTTTATTTTTATATATAATAACAGCCTAAGGGGTTATGAGTGGATTACTAAGAAGGTGTAATCTATTATGCCTACAGTTAATTGATGTTTCTTGTTTTTTGTTTAGAAGTTTGCCCCTATCGCTGAATTTAATTATTTCAAGTTTTTCTGTTAGGCAAAGGTAGCAAGGTGAGTTTAGGGAACCACAGGTGCTAGTTCTTCTAATTGTGTTCCAAGTTACTGTTGGTGATAGGTTATTGTTGTATAGTTCCCAGTAATATATAGAAAGTGAGGTTCTTTTTTGATATGTAGGGTTATTAAAAGAACACTTATGTCCAGTATATCTTTCTTTGAAGGTATTACCAGCCATACCTATGTAGAATTTTTTCAGGGTTGGGTTTTCTTTAGTAGAGATGGTTGCTTGATATACTGATTGGGTTATTTGGCAATTATGTTGTAATGGGCATTCTTTTTTGTTTGTGCAGTTACAGGCCTTGGTATTTGCTGTTTTAGTTGCGGTAGTTTTTTCATTTAGAATTTTGTTGTTATGTTTTTTAATTATTTTTTCTAAATTTTCACCACAGCTATAGCTTAATTTGAGGGTGTTTTTATTAAAGATTTTGTGCAGTATATTGTTGGGAGGGAAGTGTAGATTGATTAAGTCTAAGAATCTTTTACCGAGTTTGGTTTTAACCATGTTGTTATATGGGGGTGTGAACCAGATAATTTTTCTACCCCTATTTTTGCGTCTGTTGTTGGGAGGTGTAGGTTTGGTGAATTTAATTTGGGTGTTTTTGTATCCACTTTGCTTTAACGCTTTATTGTAAAAGTCCTTGTGTTTGTTAAAAATTTCTTCATTAGAGGAGTTATCACTAATTCTTTTTTCGATTGATCTGGGGATGTGTTTAATAATTGTTTTTGGGTGGTTAGAGAGTGGGTGGACATAGATCGGGTTGGCATTGTCTTTAGTATACGGTTCATTAGTTTCTTTATCTAAGTTAAATGTTACGTCTAGAAAATTAACTATTTTAATGTTAGATGTTATTTCTACTTTGAGATCTAATCTTTTCATTTCTCTAATGGTAATTTTTTTTACTCTTTCACATTTTTGTCCATTTGAGTTCTTTACTATTAGTAATCCGTCATCCCTATATAGGCCTATATCTTCAATGCTAATGTTTTTTGTGAGGTTATATAGTATGTAAAGACCAACCAGATCAGTGACTTCTGCTGAGTCCAGGGAACCCATAGAAACATCAAAAGATCCAAATTGATTACTTTTAGTCCATTGTTCATGTTTACAGATTAGTACTGTATTTCTGCATTTTCTAATTATATTAATTTCATCTACAGAAATATCAGATAGAAGTGTGGCAAAATCGATAACGTTTTCAAAGAGTTCTTTAGAAATAGATGGGTAGTAGTTAATAATATCAAACTGGATGAATGAGCAATCAGTTTTATTTACTATTTTAAGGAACCAGTTTATTGTATCTGCAGTGTTTATCCATTGATTAAGTTTATAGAATGTTTTTATCTGCTTATTTATTCTTTCCAAAATTTTTTTACTAATTTTCCCTATTTCCTGTCTTGTGGGGTTAATAAGTCTAGTGGTTGGTTTAGTTATTCTTTTAGTTATATATCTTTAATATTTTTTAATATTTTTTAGTATTTTTATTATACTTCATTTATTATTATTTTCATTATTTCACCTCAATTATTAGGGGTATCTATTATTATTATTATTATTATTATTATTATTATTATTATTATTATTACTACTACTACTGTTATTGCCACCATTATGACTACTTCTATAATTTTCCACTATCATCACTACTATTGTTAAGATTACTGGGATTACCACTCTGATTACTGTTGTCTGTTAAACCACTATTTTTATATGATCAGCATTATTGCAACCATTAACCCATATCATAATATCGGCAAACATTATCTTATCATTATTTAATATTATTACGATAATCACTACCCCCTAGGATTCCTAATATTCCTTAATTATTCTATTTCTTTCCTAAACTATTATTTTTATAAACTCTAAAATATTATTGACCACTATTATTATTTTTATTATTATTATTATTACCATTATTATTATTATTATTATTATTATTATTATTATTATTATTATTATTATTATTATTATTAATAATTAATAACGCCAGCATTTTCCAGTTATTCTTTTAGTTATATTTTTTAATATTTTTTGGTATTTTTTAGTATTTTTATTATACTTCATTTATTATTATTTTCATTATTTCACCTCAATTATTAGGGGTTTCTACTATTATTATTATTATTATTATTATTATTATTATTATTATTATTATTATTATTACTACTACTACTATTCCTGTTACATTTAACGAATATACTTATTTATTCAAATTAACTCCAGACAAATTATAAAGACAATATATACCCGGAACCGCGACACATTTTATCACCGCCCCAACCAATATAACAATCAGCCCAGTTTGCACGCACGCATACTACAGTTCACTTGGAAAAAGACATTTATAAACTCGACGGTTTTTTGACACCTAATTCTTGCATGTCTACCACCCCCCTCCTTCCCTCCCGACCTAAATCAACAGACGCCCTCTCTCTCTCTCCTTCTTCTTCTTTTTCTTTTTCTTTCTTTTTTCCTCTATGTGTCTCTCCCCTCATCATTATTTGTTCCTCTTTCCACCATATATTCTTATTTTTTATTTATTTATTTATTTATTTATTTATTTGCCCTGTCTGTTTCAGATTCTAGACCTTAGATTTTTAGATTTTTTAATTTTTAATTTTTAATTTTTAATTTTAATTTTTTAACGGCTTTAATTTTTGAAATGTTAAATTTCTTTCCTTCTTCTTCTCTGTCTCTACCCCTCCACTTCATTCTCTCCAAATATGATCTGAGGTTAAGATCGGATTCTAACTCTGCCTGATGAGATCTCAGTTTATAGTAACTGTTGATCGATAACATCGACATGCCAGTGTCGCAGATTTTGTACATGTCTGTGTAAATAAAATTATCATATATATATATATATATATATATATATATATGACTACACATATTGATATATGCCAATTCGTCTCTTTAGACACACGTGTGTGTATGTGTGTATATTGAAATTAGAATTTTCGCTTTATTTCAGAAATGTTATATTCACATACATATCTGTCTTTATCTCTATATGTATAATTAAATAACCTGCCAATATAGTGGGTATGTACTCGTGCTGGTCAAAAAAATAGAACATATGTATAAAACTGTAAAAGTCATTCCGTTTGAGATAATTTTCGGCTTTTAAGTTGTGTAGACGAAATATTCTATATGTAAATAACAATTACAACTATTATTAATCATTTGTCATATTTGCATATGTCAGACTTTATTGTCACAGAGTAGTTTATTGTCACATTGGGAAATTCAACGTTTCAATTTAATAGAACATTATTCGTTGAGTAATCTTAAACTCAAAACATTTCTGTGTTTAAAAAGATTTTGCAAGTAATTTAATCATAATCTCTCATTATGGGTCGCTCTAAAGACAAATCTTTGCCTGAGAAGCAGCGAATCTTCGATTTGCGGGAAGTAGGAAAGACGCACATGGAAATCGCAACCAAGGTCGGATGTTCAAGATCGGTAGTGACCAAAGTGCTTCCGAAAGATGTTAAGGGTGTTTCCAACAGCAATCGCAAGAAATGTGGACGAAAGAAAAGCACCACTGAAAGACAAGACCGGGCACTGGACAAGGTGGTAAAGAAAAGTCGATTCCAGTCAACAAGCCACATTACTAAAGAGTGGAAACAGGCTGCTGGTGCCGACGTTTCAAGAAGCACTACCTACCGAAGGCTCCGGCAACTGGGATACCAAAATCGTATAGCTGCCACCAAACCGCTCCTTAACAAAAAATAGATGTTGAAAGGGCTACGATGGGCAACTGCTCATCAAACATGGACTACAGACGAATGGCGCGTGTGATCTTTTCAGATGAGTCTCGATTTTGTATCTCCTTCGGTGACTAAGGGCCACGTGTTTGGCGAAGATCCACGGAACGGTATAACCAAGAATGCGTCAAGAAGTCTGTGAAGTTCCCGCAGTCTTGCATGGTTTGGGGCTGTATGAGTGCTAAGGGTGTTGGTAATGTTTGCTTCATCAAAGGAAATGTAAACGCAACAGTGTACCAAGATATCATGGAAGCTAATTTACTGCAAGTGCTGGATAATCAGTTTGACAGTGACGCCACAGACATCATTTTTAAACATGACTTGGCACCGGCACACTC
>OY744540.1:84151235-84188735 GCA_963556195.1 Sepiola atlantica
CATTAAAAAAATGTTATCTTATTTTTTTCTGTTTCTATTAATATTTTTAAAAAATTTTGCAAAGATTTAAAATTTATAAATTTATATTTTCATTTAATTTTTTTTTACTTTTTAATCAGGTCAATAAAGGGGAAATCCGTTGATCCCGCGTCTTTTGACGCGTAATAATTATCTTAAAACATAACCTTGTTTCTTCATGAAAGAGCATTTGGGGTAATGCTGATTGATAGAAGCTGCATTTTTTTCATGTTGTCAGGACATCTTCCGTAGCTAAGCAAGATAACTAGTTTTAACCGTGTTTCTGTTAAAAAGTTTCGGGAGCTTTTTTAGATGGTAAGAAATGTGTATTTAACTAGTGGCGGAAGTATTTGCCTGCGTTAAATTTTACGCTGAGGGAAAAGGGGGATGCGAACCATATAATGTTGCTGTTCCTTTTCCTATTGGGTCTATATGGTCTGGCAGGTTTGGTATGTGTGTAGGAGATTTCGGAGGGCTTAGTTGTAGTATGGGGCAGTTTGTTTGAATAATTCAGGGCTGGATGAAAGGTTAAAGATTTCCCAATGAATTAGGTATCAGATTTATTTAGACTAGGGAAGGTTGTAAGATTTGGCGGTCATGCATTTGAGTTGTTCTGTTGGTTTATGGAAAGGGGTTGATGAAGACACTAACTAGGTCAATATTTGTATCTATAAAGTCTACATTGGTTAGATTCGTGTCGATGTTAAGATTGAAACATAGTACTTTAAGTAATTATGTTCCATTTTTTCTGAGCCTATCTGGGCCGTGTTTACTTCAGTCGTGTGAGAGGCATAGGTCATCGCCACAATAGAATCCGAATTCGTGGTTATGGAATCTAATCTTAAGTGTATCTCGAATAAATTGTTAACTCAAGTCACATATATCTGCACTATATATATATATATATATATATATATATATATATAATCTCATCGATCCGCCAAAGGTTACTCTGGGTTAGATTTTTTAACCCATGTTTTTCTCTCAAAGTAGAAGAGAAGTTCTTGCGTAGAAGTATGTAATGTAAATTGTATTAATCTTTTTATAACAATGGAGCGCTTTGTATTTTTCGACTTACATGTGATACATGCTGTATATATGTTTATACATACAGTTCTATTAATTGTTTTATCTACAGGAAGTGGACATTTTTCAGACAGAAAAGAGACTCGAAAAATAAGAGAATTTCAATTAATTTCATATCTATCGAAACTTCATTGATTCTAATGAATAATGTAAAATTTGGAAGTTTCTCATCATTTTTTCTTATAATCACAAAGATAATATTCTGTGTTATCTGTGGTTATCTTTCTGAATTTTTAGATGAGGATTGATAATTTGTATAATTTCGATTATTCGGACCACCTGAGTGTTATCATCACAACGTTTCGGTTGATGTAACCTCCGGCCTTCTTCAGGGGTATCTTTTCGAACTGGGGAGTATTTCTGTCGAACTCGTGAATCTGGACGGAATTTCGCAAGGACCCATGACGCAGTGGATATAGTACTAAGTAAAATTCAGTTCTAAGTGATAGTCATCTGAGGGTTAAAGGTTCTATGCTCGGTTCGGGCGATACGCAGAATTGCGAATTACAGAAGAACTTTACCAGTCATGGCTGACAGAACGAGAGCATGCTGACCAGGTGGATTAAATAAAAAGTTCCGTTCGTCCAGATTCCCGAGTTCGACAGAAATATTCCCGAGTTCAAAAAAGATACACCTGAAGAAGGCCAGAGGTTACAGCGGTCAAAACGGTGTGATGATAAGACTCAAGATGAGAACAGTAGTCCGAATAATCTAAATTATTCAAACTATATCTATATGTTGACAACAGTATATACGTTATCATGGATCGTCGATTCTATGTCTACGGTTCGAAAAGTACACACACTACATACGAACCAATAGCGAGTAATAACACTACAATAAGTGACATATACACGGATGACTCTTGGAGTAATCTGTTCCCAAGAATTATGCATCAATCGACATCTACAATGGTCAGCCGTCAATGTCCTGTCTTGCAGATATACTAACACAGAAAAACAGCAACTGATGATCTCATCTAGAATTAGGGATGTTCTTATAGACAACACATACATTGTTAACAAAGATTCGCGTATGAAAAGAATTAGAGAATATGATACACTTGTTATAAAAGCTTTAGAATCTACTCTTAACACTATATACTTCCAACAATCGTTGAACTTGTGTTTAGAAGTTCACCATTTAAATAGACATAACTAGTACAACCATAACTACTGAAAATGAATTGTTCTTGAAAATGGATGCTGTGCTGGACGAAATCGCTACCAGACAAGACGATATAAAAATATAAAGAGAGTGAGAGGAAATGCATATTTTTAACTATGTCTTGGGGGAGACGAATGTTGCCGAGATATGGCTTATATCGAGTGTTTCCGCTCCTTGCTTTTGAGATCAAACCAACTGTGGGATAAATGCCTGCATGATTTCGAATCGCGTGACTATTTCCCTTTTTTTTAATTCTACGCCCGAAATGTTTTGATGTCATTTCTTCTGTTCACTCAGTTCGCTTTTTTGCCTAGTCTGAACGAAGACCGACATAATATGTAACAAAATGCACTATTTATATAAAAATTAAGCCATGACATAGATAATGTGATTTAGCAACCAGATGGAGCAATGTCGCAATGCTTAAATGCTTCACCTCAATTACGTCTATCGATACTTTCAAGAATACCAGCTCATCTTATGTTATAGGGACCATCATTGGCCTTAATATTATGCAGACATATCCTCTTTGGAGTATATTCTGTTAGGGTACCTAAAAGACAGGGTCTATGCTAATAATCTCCGAACTATTGCTGCGCTGAAGAATACCATACAAAAAGATATGAAGATAATTTCCCATGACATGTTGGACAGGGGCATTACAAACTGTAATGTGCAAAGGCACAGTGATTTGGCACTAACGAGCACATTATTAACTATTGACCCATTTTCGCAAAATGATGGTATACGGTGAAAGAATATTACGCCAAGCAAAACGTACATGTCAGTGAGAGTTCTATGAAAATAAAATCGTAAAGTTTTCCTATCAATAATGAAAGCTTCTTTATCACATATGGTTACATCATATTTGTTTTGGTTGTTTTTTTACGGCATATCAATCTTTTCTGGTTATTAAATGCCGAATCAGTTCATTTTAATAAATGTGGGTCATGTTTCAAGTTATTTATATCTTTAAATATATATTCTTGGTGTTTGGTTTGGTTGTAGACAAAATGTTTCTGTTTTTGTATTTGCGGAACATGATTGAGTTTTGTAATGGTAAAGGAAAAAACAATAACATCAATGTGTGGTGCATTTTTGTCAGGAAGCCGGTATCTTACAACAGCCTAATCTTCTGAATGTGTTGGTTGATATGAAAGACAACGCAATCCGATTAGACTCAGTAACAACGACAATGTTTTTGTCGAGTTTCTAATTAAGCAGGGAGGGCCTGTGGACGAGTGGTTATAGCACTGGGCGACCCGGGTTCGATCCCACTCACGGCATGCGAATTTTTGGGTCTGAAAACTCCCTCTGTCCACCCAGCAGTAAATGAGTACCTGACTAAAACTCAGGGAAGGTTCAAGGCAGCGGTAAGAGAGGGATAGGCTCCGTCTTCCATATGCTGTGTCCTAGACGCGGTGATTCTTAACAAACCATCGCCGCTACGGCCATGGGCAGTGTGCGATGTCGGCAACGACACTCGTACGCGTCCACGCTATGCGACTTTTAACTTTTTTTTTACAATTAAGCAGACTTGGTCTGTTTTCTTAAAGTAACCTTCACCTTTGTGCTAAGGCTGAGATAAAAACACGGTTTGAGAGAACATCTGCTATTTGCAATTTCCCGGAGTTCTTATTCTCTGGACAATCAGCACGTTTAATTAGACGGATTCTCAATGGGTGTTCTTCTTATTCAAAACATTCATGACTTATCTTGCAAAATCACAAATCCGCTGAAGAATTTTTGAAAATTCCTATTTGGCGCTAAACATCTTTCTGTTCTTGCTCTAATATAAACGAACAAAAATGTTTCCAAAAATGTTCCCGCATCGTCTGTCACTCACAGACGACAATAAATAGAAATGAATACGGGCTTGAAGAATGGCATTCTGGAATCGAAGGCGCAGGTGTGCCAACGCGAAATACGAAAATTAGAAATGTATATTTAATGAATGAGAACAAGTAAAAGAAAAGAATCTCATTATAAAACGTTCTGTTCGATTCCGCTTATATCAGATGGAAATAATTGTCAGATTCGAAGACGTCTTCGTTGCAATTTCTCGTCCACAGACATCAACATCGTGTTGTTTGACTTACCACAAGAGTCTATTGTAACACAACACACTTTCGATGACGCCTCTCTTTATTCATTTTCAAATATATATATATATATATATATATATATATATATATATATATATATATATATATATATATAGAATACCTGGACCAAGATAGATATGAGAGAGTAGAAAGTGGGTCTTGGGTTTACTTTCGGAAGTCCCGTAACTTTCGCTTCCCTTTAGTCCAGACATTTTATAAACTATGTTTCTGATAAAGGGGGAAAAATTGCTGTTTTGGGGTGGAAATTTATTCATATAATACGAATCGTTCGTTAGTTTTTTTTACCTTGAAGTAGTATTTTTAGCTCCTTACATCAAGTGGCTTCGTGTCTTGACTGAAGCGAGTGTTTTACCCTAAAAATAAATAGTTTTCAATTTTAATATGTTTATTCTTTTCTATGAGTGTTATAAAACGATTTCTGTAGCAATACCCTAAATAAGTCAGTTTCTAAAATAAAATAATAATGTGCCACGTTACTCGCCCTTTTGCCAAGAATAGATTCTAAGCACGTGAATATTACTAACAGTCACCGATTCTTTTAAAAATGCATTATTGAAAAAAAACTGTATCATTGCAAAATATTTAACAGCGAAAACAATTGATCTCCAGAATAGTTTGAGTTATATAAACACAAAATGAGATGTATATCAATTCTTTTTCCAATGTTCCATTGCAAATTCCCATCCATAGACATCAACTCGAATTTATTTACATCAAATTTTGAGTTGTATTAACTCACAATTAGATGTAGATCAATTCGTTTTGCTATTAAATTCTGTGCATCTAATTTATTTTAAGAGTTATTAGAGGTGGATGCTAATTGGGTAGACGAACCCTCTAAATTGGTAAGTTTACAAAAAACATTGTGCCCACATTACTCACTGTTTTGCAGAGAATATATATATAAAAAATCATAATGTTCTGTCCATTAGTTTAGATGCTCATCTTGTACAACGATATATATATATATATATAGCTTGGAAGTTTCTCAACCATTAAAACTATATAAAATAAAAAATAAAAAAATTTAAAAACCTTAAGTCCCAATTCGTATATATATATATATATATATATATATATATATATATATATATATATATATATATATATATATATATATATATATATAAGCAAATGTTCGGAGGTACAAAATTGATATATTCTTTTAATAATGATTTGCTAAAATATCTCAAGAGCTCCTTCGACTATCAGCTCGCCAGGAGAAACCGATTGTATAAACAAATCAACAATATCAGCGAAAATAAAGATCGCTATACGTAAACCTTCCTTGTGCCGGCGGAAGGCGTTTCTAAAAGCGCTAATTCTCTTTGAGGAACATTGATCGAACCCTCGCGTTTTTTTTATCCCACACTGTGCGTTTCTTAAACGACTATTTCATTAGGATTTATTTAAATCGCCTATCAGTGTTTACTGGCACTTTAATTCCTCTCTTTACTCTTTATTTTCGCTAATAGTATTGATTTATTTATATTATCCGTTTCTCTTTACCAGATTATAGAGAGTTTTCCGCAAATAATATTCAAAGATATATATATATATATATATATATATATATATACGCCATGTATGTTTCTGTGAAACATTACTAAATATGTAAGATTTTCTTAATTTAACGTAACTAAAATAGTATTACATTTCCCGACTTGCGAATAGCGTTTCCCTGTATCAATGCTATACGTGCGTGTATTTGTCCTATGAAATAAATAGTTATGCGTGTTGGTGACTTTATAAGACAACGATAAGATTCCTTGCCCCACATACATCAACAATTTCAATCCGTCAACACAGACGGTAGAAATCTCATATTAACGAATTTATCCTCGATCTAAAGATGTTGGAAATTTAAATATGTTAAAATTTAACGTTAATTATGTCACTTAAGATGTTGAATTTAGTCTCCTGACTTTTATGAATAGCAATTTTGCGTCATTGCACAATATGTACCAATAAACAACGGACAAATGCGCCTGAAGATGTCGAGTTTTTTAAAGCTATGATTGAAAAATCTTCTGACTGTGTAGCCAGGCTATGTTTGTCTTAATCAAAACCAATATTATAAGTGAATAGCTCTATTTATTATTTACAACTATTATATACAGATTCACCAGAGGCTTTACCCTGATAATACACATTTTCTCATGACCGGGATATCAATGGGGCTGGGGGCCGCTTGTGAATTTCATATTTCTTGTAAACTTGCTCTTTTGGAGAAAGCCGGCATAGCCTGTCCAAGGTTAATATTACACCATGTATTAACCTGAACGGTATTATATATATCAAGGGAGGCGCGAGAGCGCTCTATCACTTAATAGACTCACGAATGGCCTATGCTGGAAATCTCATTTCTTTGATCAATCATAACTCAAAAACCAATAAACCAAATTAGTTTCAACTTTGCACAAACTTTTTTTTTGATAGGTTCTATAAGTGGGTAGAATTTCAGCATCATTAGTCAAGGCAACCGAGAGATCCAGAAAGTTCAATCATGAAATCATTTTATCTGTGTGTACGTACGTATGTGCCACCCTGTATCTCATCAACTATTTGATGGATTCAGCTGATTTTTGGCAGAGATAGAGGTTCTACGGTCTAGTTGATGTACAGTTTACCATATAGCTTAGTTTTCCAGAAAATTCCTAAAAACCTTTAAAATTACCATTGTATTGAGGCATAGCCTTTACAAAAGTAGTGAGACTCCATGATAAATGCCAGTATACTGAAATCATATGCCCTTAATAGGGTTAAGATGAAAATTCATATACACTAAATGTACAAAAGCAAGGAAATTCCCAAATGTTTACACTTTTAGTGTCATTAAGGGTATGCGAGAACAACAGGGCTCTGTATTTTACTGGTATTTTACAGCGCACCTCACAGACTTTATCCACACATGCATAGATATTATACTGTAGTGATGTGATAATAGAATGGTTTGGTTGATATGTAATCATACCCTTAATTAATGACAATAAAAGTGTAAAAATTTGGGAATTTCCTTGCTTTTGTACATTTAGTGTATATGAATTTTCATTTTAACCCTATTAAGGTCATATGATTTCAGTATACTGGCATTTATTATGGAATATATATATATATATATATATATATATATATATTGATATATATATATAATTTGTTGTCCCTACAAAGCTCTCTAGATGGGCACTGTAAGTGTAGTATTAACACAGCATGACGTCGCTAGCTATAAATGCATCGTTCATGTTATTATGTTGAACGGTCTTATTACGTCAAGCCACCGAAATAAGTGTTAAAATTGTCACTGTTTATTTAGCTATTCAGCGGTGACCAAATGGTTCTAGGTGTTGGGATTTGAGTTGCAAAATACTCGTCGGTCGGAGTTTCGAATCACGCGATCATTAGTGAATAGTTATATCTCTATGCTGAGGAGTCCCTATTAAAAAAGGGTGAAACGTATACGTACATAGATAATAAACATAAACAAATATGTATTATTTGTAGCCCCTAGAAAACCCTCTAGATGGGATTTGAGTTATAAAATACGCGACCCGTAGGGAATAGTTATATCTCTATGATGATGAGTCCCGATTAAAAAAGGGTGAAACGTATACGTACATAGATAATAAACAAATACAAATATTTATTATATATATGTATAAGATGAAATTGTGGTTTCGGTATACACGATCTCTACAGAACTACTACAATATTCTACTAATTAAATAATTAGTATTTTTAAAAGTGTCTCTGTTGAGGGTGAGTAGTTATTGTAGGTGTTTCATGATAATATAGTTATTTATAGACAACTGTTTCGTTGTTTGACCAGTACATCAATCCCGAGATTTGAACCCCGGACAGAAGTTACTACTAATCACGATGGTCCGATACTCTACCCTATTGAGTAATCAAGCCTGCTTTGTTGAGGAGAACAAATTTTGTCGCTGTAAACACATTTCAAATTCGATTTTTTGGAGCAAAATCAACCCGTAATGTTCTTTAATCCAAGACGACCAGCTGGAAGTACCCCGGGTATTCTTAGCGGACACAGTAATGTATAGTATTTAACGAAAACAATAAGTATTCGCTCTTTGATGACTTACAATAGCCGTTGAGCATTTTGTGTTTTTTCACGATCTTGTAATATATACATATATATATATATATAGAGAGAGAGGGAGGGAGATAGCCATTTTGACAATTCTGAATAACTTTCAAATCAAAGTCTTACTAAAGAGCATATATACAAGTATTGTAGTTGTTCACAGCTGTTTCAAAGCAGTGCTTATTTTAGGTTATATGTTGAGATATGCAAATGATAAACCCTGACTCTCTTCAGTACATTACTTTACATATATATATATATATATATATATATATATATATATATATATATATATATATATATATATATATGTATGTGTGTGTGTGTGTGTGTGCGTGTGTGTGTGTGTGTGTGTAAAGAGAGAGAGCGCTATTTCGACAATTCAAAATAATTTTTGAATCAAAGTCCAAATAAAGAGCATACATAAAGGTATTGTAATTGTTTATAGCTGTTTCAAAGCAGTGTTTATTTAAGGTTATTTGATGAGGTATACAAATTATAAACCTTGACTTTCTTCAGAATATCACTTTACAAATATATATATATATATATATATATATATATATATAATGATGTGTGTATATGTGCGTGCATATCTTTTATAGAAGCAGATATACCTCATGAAAGTATTTAGATTGAGAGCTAAGGCATGTAAAAAGGACAGACGCGTGCATCAGAAGAACGAGGCTTGTGATTACATCAGAGAGGCTATCATGAAAGAAATTTCCCAAGATAAACATTCAAGTCAGCTGACGCCGCGCAATTCGTGATACGTTACCCCGTTTCCATATCAACCGTTTAATGTTCCTATGTAAATCGACTGTTTTTTCCCCAAAGCAATACGTATTTAACATAACTAATCATTGCGTCGGCATATTGTAGCTCTATTTGCAGGATCTTTGAAAAGAAAGAAGAAAAAAAACGACTTCTTGTCATAAATGGACAACATATATTTCTTTATGTACCTCCATAGTACGTCGGTCAGTCACGTGTTATTTCGGAATGGACATTTAATCGTTAAACGCACTAATTGAATGGGCGCATCTGGAGAGTGTCTGGTTTGGTTTAATCTGCCGACGATTGACTTAATGTATTGTAGAAAACGGACACGGGGAATTACTGTTTCAATGTAGAAAAGGGAGGTGACGGTGGTTGAGTGGATATCGGCACGGACTGAAGACCTGGGTGTTCAAGTTCGAATCCAGTCCGTTCCACAGTATCACTTTCACTTAGGGATGTTGGCAACCTTCTCGTGGTCTTTCCCGTAAGTACTCGATGTCTTTCCAGAAAGATGTATAACTAGAAAAACATTGGGAAATCTAATGCCAACACCAGAATCTTCTGATTCACACGAAAGAAGAAGAAGAATGCAAAAAAACAGTCACGTTTGTTTCTTACGATTGGTTTATCATGTTTCTATGTTCGTTGGCTAAATCTTTATAGCTAGACTTATTTATGTACTAATTGGTCACCGGTTATAAAAACCCAAAAGCCCATCGAGGATAATGAGTTTGTTAAGTAGACGGTAAGAGAACACCGTGAAGATTGAGAACGACGGTTGAAACTGGGCAGAATTTGATTATTTAAGAGGGCGACACAACACGAATCTGTTAACATCCTCGTTGTATGGTGTTACAAAAACGAGTAGTGCTTGGAAAGAAACTTTGCTCATGGAAGTTCTGTTTAGTTTTCGGTAAACAGTGGAAGAATGCAAACGCGATAAACGCCATTTTAAAAATCACGAAACTATCACTACAAATAGTGTTGATTTCAACACTCGACGATACCCCAAAACTATGTGTTACATAATTTGATACCGAAATAATTAATTATTGATTTCAATTAAAATCAGCTTTTATTCGAAGTCTAGATTTAATATATTCGTGTTTTTATTTTTTACGGTCTCAATTTAAACGAATTGGATTCATCGCGTTTTGCGTTCGAACTCTTGAAATGTAGATTGGATGTGGGTATGTAAGAATAGTGTTTAAACGGTTAGACGAAGCATAAAAGTGAATAATTCCATTAGAAGTTCAACACAAAAACAAAGGCTACATATCAGTGTTGCATTACCTCCCCTCTAACAGGGTCTAATCGTTTGTATGTCACAATAAAATAAAATAGTTGTTTGTTATCGATAGATAATTAAAAAAAATCATGAACAGTAAAATTGATTGGTTTTGTTGTTTTGCGGCATATCAACACTTTTCGTGTTATTAAATGCCGAATATGGTCATTTTAATAAAGGTATTTGATGCTTCAAGTGCATTCAATGTTCAAGTATTTATTCCTGGTGTTTGGTTTGGTTTGGTTGTTTTGTAGAAGAACAATTTTGCTTTTGTTTTTGTCTTTGCAGAACATGATTGAGTTTTGCAAAAGAAAAGAAAAAAACAATAACATTAATGCTTTGTGCATTTTTGGTCAGAAAGCAAGTATCTTCAGACAGTCGTATCTAGTAGCACCAGGAACAGTACAATTGAATTATACTTCCTGTGCACAACCACAATGACACTTAAAACATGCAAGATCGCCTCTCGTCGTCTCCGAATGGATACCTCTCCATGGAAAGGGCATTCTCACTAGAATCAAATTGGCACAACAACACAAAAAGGTTAGATCCTCTATTTTAAGAAATACAATTTTATTAGGCTGTTGACGTTGCCTTCCCCTCGGATAGTAGCGGGGGGAAATAACCGTCGAGGCCTAGATTTCTGGCGATTGGGCCCTCCATATATAATCGATTCTTAAGTCCTTGATAATAATGTCTCATCGCTTCAAGCTTCCATCTCAGTTCCCGCTCTTCTCGCTTATCCTATCTTGTGTGGCGTAATTTCCTCTCGCCCATGTTCTCACATAGGATAATGGCCCCAAACGGCAAGCTACCTGCCTCGTCTGACAATTATTTTAAGTTTACTCGAAAACGTTATCCCTGTGAATTTAAATCATCAAATAAGTACTAGCGAGCGTACAGTGACTATCAGCATATGAAGTTACAGACAGGAAGTCAAGTTACACGTAGTAGATTAGCTGATAAAAGATATCTCTTTTTTAGCTAAAAGACATAAGAGAGCGGTCCTGATTGAGATAGCTTCTCCGTTCCATAGAGAAGATGGGTTGAGGAAAGTGCCACTGTGTATTATGTATGTATGCAATAAATAAATTTAATAGTCCTAAAAGAAATGTTAAACGAAACTGAAAGTGTGCTGCTATTAATAAACGTGGATACCGACAAAAAAGAAATAACGAAATAGAAGAGAGAGTACGAACTGCTGCTACGTGTCATCTACACAATATCACTACATATCTTATGATGATGAGCCACCATCCGGATAATCTGATGGAATCGAATAAATAGTTCACTGTAAGACTATACTCGTCCGGCATACCTGTAACATATGCTTTGTCATAGGTAAGAAGCGGAAACATCAATCTAGACAGTTACCCCGGAATCCTAAGGTCTCGCAAAAGGTCCTTAAATGTTCTAGAAGTCAAGTGAGATAAGCTAATGCATTTCTGACATTTTATTTAATTTCATATACGTAATATTACTCAACAAGGTATATCTGTTTCCGTTTCGTTTACAAGTACTGCTCCCAATCTTCAGGATCCATATATCCTGTTCGTAGCGCCATATAGAGTCGATGCTTAGGGCTCAACTGTACGACCAGTTGAGCAGCAAGATAATTCAAACTGTTGAGCAGCAAAATGCCTGTTTATAACAAGGCTAGAATGTTCTATTATGCTCAGAAGGGAAAGTCCATTCTCTGTGTTCTGATTGGCTGAGATTCATATGTGGCCATTTTAGTATATAAATGTTAATTCATTATAACAAGCACTCCTCCATGAGATGGATACCAATTGAGGCCCTTATGCCGGTAAGTGTTAGTTTAATTCACATACTGATTAATATTGATTACTTTTGTTTATTTTTCACATTTCAATTAAGAAATTTTCGTGCGACTGAAACTCCCTGATTAATTATTATAAATAAAAAGTACGTGTAATTAGTATTAACGAAAAACTTGATAAAAGAATGTAATTTATTTTCTCATATCAGTTATTCAAATATATATTATAATATTTACCACGTGAACGACGAAGAAAATAAAAGAAGGTATGGTATATAATTTTGTTTCTTGAGCAGGGTTTTTTTCTGAGAAATACCATTCATTTTAGCCATTACGCAAGGGTAAAAAGGTTGATAAAACGCCGAGAGGCAATTTATATTTTTCCCAATCCAGAGTACCTATTTTCTAGGAGCTGGATTTTTCCCCACCTTCAAAATCGATCATGTGTTTAACTTTGCCCTTATGGGGTGGTATATAACATTGTACTTCAACATTAATCATAGCATGTTATCATTGCTCCTCTGGGTATGTATACGCAAATTTGATATTGTGATTCCTGCAAGACACATTTATATAGTCTAAAAGAATGACTGAATGACATACTAGTTTATACCTTCTTTCATCTCTCCTTTTACCTAACCCAGTCAAATATTACCAAAGCTGAAGCGACAACAAAATACATAGTTATACCTTTAATGACTTATCCTAGTTTCGTCCACTCACGACTTCTCGCAATGATTTTCTTTTCGGTTCGTTCCTTCTTCTGCTGGCGCATTCCCGACACTCTGTTTTTAGAACCACTTTACGATCATCAGATTTACTACGTCTATACCCCAGCGTTACTGCTAGTTTAGAATGGTTTTTATTTACGTCCTCTCCAGGAGTTAGGCACAAGACCAGTTTTATCTTACTCCCACCAGTAATATGTGACCCAAGGTCAGGTCGGGAAAGTGGGGTTTGAAAAGCCAGCGCCCGAGAAAGTGAGCACTCTGGCCATTACAAATTGCCTGGGCAGCCCCGTCAGCATTCCCCGGTAGGGGCGCCTCAGGCAGTAAGCAATAAACTTACTCCTCCCCAAAGAGGTGAGGCGAAGCCTGGGTGGGTTGATCTCCTAGAACTGCACAGGAATGACCCATAGACCGGCGTAAATCAAGCGCTGAAGGCCAAGAAATACCAGTATCCATCGGAACAGATACTACACTTTGATCTTAGCCAAAAGGCCAAGGCAGAAAAATCATAGAGTACTTGGCCATCCGTAATTATTATTGGCTAATAATTATAAATATATGGTGCCTGTGTTTTATGAATACATGATTGAATTGCCATAAAACAAAGACTAAATGTTATTTATACTAAACCATTCCATAGGTGGCATTCCATATTTACCATTCACAATCTGTTTAATCACTCAATGTATAGGTGAATGTCCAATGTAGTGTAACGTTGACAGGTAGCGACTTGTCTAGTTATTTCCGCAAACGCGAAGGTTATGTTTTAAGAAGAGTCTGTCACTGTGTTTATTTGCGTACATCCTAGCATCAACATCGGTTGACAATTCGTCAGCAAACATCGTCAGAATATCGATCAGGGTCTAACTTAGAAATCCTTTTATTTTTGAATACCTATCGCAAGGTCACGGGGCAGGTGAAAGGTTAAACTTTTGGCGATAACTTCGGTTATGTTCATCGTAGAGCCTCGCTAATTTGCCCATATTGTGTCAAATGAAGTCTTTTAGAATTCTGAGCGAGATTTCGAAAATGTTCGTTCTAAATTTAAACTTTCGATTTTTTCTAAATTTTATTCCTGGATATGATGTTCGTGGATAACACTAAACAACATACAAAATATTAACCTTAATAAATGAATAGTTTCTGAGTTATTTATGTGACCCTGACATAACGTCTGGAATACTTTAGACAATATAGAGAATTAAGGCCTAGATAAAACTTTGGCTTATCCTTACGTTGTCAGGAAGAGATATGCAGCCTCATGATTGATGTATATTCTTGTTTTATAAAAAAAACTGCGTTGTTTTTATTCTTCATTAGCGAATATCTAGTTATATAACATATCAAATGAATGTATCAATTATCGGCCTGTACTTGTTTTTATGTCTCATCACATCTAATTTGGTATTTTTTATTTAGGTGAACATGTTTAATTGCAAAAGGAATAAACGCCGAAGGTTTTAACCTCGACATTAAACCTGTTTAACGCTGCAATCGAAGAAATTAATCGAATTACTTGTTTTCATATAATCTATCGAATTTCGAAATTAAAGATATAATTTTCAATTAAAATTAACGAAAGTTTAGAAGCAGATTTTATCGTTGGCAAAGAGTAAACAAGAAAACCATACATTGGGAAAGGCTTGTTTTTTTATTATTATTATTATTATTAGACGATGTCGTTCTGATTGGATTAATAATTTCCTCCCGCAGGGAACCGGAAATGGCAAATCGGTTTCAGTAAGAGATTAAACGAAAATCTTACGCGTGTTCAACCCTAGCGAGGAAAGATGGACACTTGAAATGTTTAATTAAGAATTAAACTCCGTAGGGCTGCCATGCGGTTCATTGAGTTGCCGTATTCAAGCTGACTCCTATAAAATGATACAAATTCAGAGTATATATGACTGGTCTAATTGATAGATAATGTGGCTATGAGATAGTAGATTGAATTTAATTTTTCAAGCGGAGGAATCACATAAAGTTAGCTTCATTGACCGAATGGATGGAGTCATTGACAATGAATAGTCCGAGACACCATTAATTAATTTTAAGATTAAATGATCTTTAAAATTTGCTTAAAACTAGGGAATATTTCTTAATAAGCTTCTTGTTACTATGAGTCAAATTAAATGCAAATCTTATATATTTGAATTGTATTCATGTCAATATAATGCCCCCAAAATACTTCAAAGTAACAGAAATTTGAAGAATATTTATTAATTGACGTTAGTCTGACAGTAACATTATTGGTATTGTTCTGTTCAGTCCTAAAGGGTGTGCCCTTCCAGGTGTTACCTTCTCTCTGAAAAGGGTTTAGTTTATTCTTACGCACTTGAAACGCTCCCAATAGGAAATTTCGACAGGGCTGTTCAGGCATTTCTTGAAATCCACAGTGTGCTTATGTTAGTGCGCTGCTCCCCGAAACCCACACCTGATATTGGAAAATAATATGTAAAATATCTATTTTGTAACTTTCACAAGATAATTGAATGTGTTCAAGTTTCTTTTTCTACTTTTCGTATAAGTCATCATGTTAGTATTTTACCCTGCTTAGTTCTGTTGTCGTCATTGGTTTCTGTAATTTTTTTAGAATAAGGTTCTCACAGTAGGGGCCATGTGAAAGTTGCCAACATCAAGAACAAATATAGTACTATGGATCCTATTAAGATTTGAACACGGCTCGCAGAGTCGTAAGTCCCCAATGTTCAATCTGATGAAAATACGTTATCAATCCAATGTCGACTGTAATTGTCCTATTGTAGACTATCTAATAGGTATCGTCTAAACATATTGAGAAAAGTATGACGAATCATGTTTCCACTTAAACATGTGCGAAATAGAAACGTGTATATATCGAATCGCATAAACTGAACGGTATATTAATGAACGTCCATTTTTATCAATCAAAATCTTCGAGCATAACTTATATATATATATATATATATATATATATATATATATATATATATATATATATATATATATATGTGTGTGTGTGTTTAGGCAGCATTTTCTCTGTAATACAAGTGTTGTTGAATATGACAGAAAACTTTATATAAATATATATATATATATATATATATATATATATATATATATATATATATATATATATATTGCGAGATTCAACACGATTTATTGTTGTTCTAGATCACTCTTCGCCGCTTGATGTGAATACCCGCTAACCTGGTATTTACAAAGTTAAATTATTCCTAAATTCCAAGCTAATTTCTGGTGGCCAATTGGTAAGTCTATTGACTGCGAATCAGTGGCGATTTGTGATCATAGTTCGCGCCCGTCGAGAATTAGCTTCCTGCACTGAAGATTGCGTAATTTAAATATCTATTTTCTTATCTATATATACAACCATATAAAATAAGTCATTTAAGAGTCAATAATGCAAATTTGACATATGTGGTAACAGTAAAACGGGAGTAAGAGACACGTAAATCGCGTGAAGGAACCTTATGTTAAAAGAATATTGTAATATGTATTCTCATGGGCCCATAAGAGAGGAAATTAGTACAGGGAGACAGAAAAAAACCTGTTAGAAACGAGCGAAGGAAAATCGGTGTAAAAATGTAGCAGCGTGACTAAGGGCACTCCTTGTTTCCCTTCCTCTCTGCAGCTGCTGTTTATCTTCTATTATATACAAGGGAGTACGTATGTTTGTATGTGTGTCTGTGTCCGGTTAAAAAGCTAGAAATACATATACATCTTACACCATCGTTTTAAGTGTGACCCCGACACACTTATGTTAAAAGAGTACTGTAATATGTATTCTCATGGGCCCATAAGAAGCGAAATTAGTACAGGGGTACAGAAAAATACTTACTAGAAGTTGTTTCAAAAACAACACTGAAACCACGTTAAACATTCACTTAGTTTTCTTTTAATTCTTGCTTATTGGGGGGGGATTTATTTATTGAATCAACTGCGGTGGGAGAGATGGGGGATAAAGAGAAGAGGGGAAGTTTAAAAAGGAAACTGTTTTACACACTTTTTGTTACTTATGCCCCCAAGCAACGCCGGATAACCATGTGATAAATGGAATAAAAGAAAAATGTAATATTGAGTTGTCTCCCAACGAGCGTAAAGTTAGATACATGTTCAGTATTTAATAAAGGGAAAATCCAGCTCCCTAAAAAGTGGCACACTGGATTAGAACAATAATTAAAATTGCATAGATCTAGAAGAACTTCTCGTTCACTGACCGAGCACAGACTAGACTAAAATATAGATTTAGAACAGATAATACATTTTCCTGGCAAAAAAACGTATTCACGTCAGTCAAGCTTAATATAACACTTTCATCATTAAACGCACAGATTAAATTGGCGCATCTGACGAGCCTCGATTCTTGTTTAAGTTATACTTACAAGAACGCGAATCATTCAATGCGCATTCCGCGACTATGTGAGTATAAAAATAACCAGTAATTTTAAATATCTATTCACTTTGATCTATGTAGAAATGCAGATATATCCGTGCTTTTCTCCTCAGGTGAAAAATAGGATTTAATATTTAATATGCAGATCACGCAGCTAAAACATTTTTTTCATGTGAAAAAAAAAAAGATGTGGACGATGTATTCTCATTTAAAGCTCTTAGAAATGGTAGATATTTTTAGGTGGCGTCTTCAATTATTTACTGTTTTTTTCTTCAAGCCTTCATTTCGCAATGATTTGTATTCCAACTCAATGAATTATTCATATAAGTATTCATTCTAAACTTGTATTCCTATTAATGTTGGTTACGTCATATCACGTGATATGTTCTCAAAAAAATTGCAATATATATTTGTACTTAACATACAATTTAGTTAGTTTACATGAATGCTGATGGGTAAAACATTTTTAAATCTATAAATTGTATATACTACTAATATATCTATATACGGTAAAAACTGTTAATCATGCTTGCTTGTACACTTGTACCCTGCATATATGATGACGTCATCAAAATGATTGCGTCACAAAATTGTTACATCGCTGTGTAACATGAGGTATTGTTCATTCCTAGACTGCAATAAACATCTCTGGTCGGTGTTCTGTCTAAAGTCTTATTCTGTTAATACGTCGCTAATTACTCTGTGGATAGTTCGTCTCCAACCTTCTTTTATTTATTTTCTTTCTAGTAGATGTTATGTAGGAGTTTAAGAACAACGAATAAGCCATTATTTGCGTCCGGGGTTTAGTTTATTTCTTCCCAGCCTTTTACAGCAATGTGAACCTTGATGGATCGTAATTTCCTGCTCTACTTCCGTTATTTTGGCTAAGATCAAAGTGTAGTATCTGTTCCGATGGATACTACACCCCATAAACTGGTAGTGTCTTGGCCTTCGGGGCTTGATTTACGCCGGTCAATGCGTCGGTCCTGTGCAGTTCTAGGAGGTCCACCCTCCCAGGCTTTGCCACCCCTCTTTGGGGAGGAGTAAGTTTATTGCTTACTGCCTGAGACGCCCCTAGCGGGGAATGCTGACGGGGCTGCCCAGGCTATTTTTAATGGCCAGAGTGCTCACTTTCTTGGGCGCTGGCTTTTCAAACCCCACTTTCCCGACTCGACCTTGGGTCACATCTTACTTGTTGGAGTAAGATAAAACTGGCCTTGTGCCTAACCCCCTGGAGAGGAGGTAAATAAATACTCCTGTAGGAGTGGTACACTCGGAACAGACGTCTGCTCACTTTGCCGTCGTAAACCCAAAAGAGAAAGCAAAACCGATCTGCCTTCTCTACCAGTACTTCCTCGCATGACGTAATATTATGTGACGTAACCATATCTTTAGTCTGTTAAATGTCTATAATTAAAGACTCAAACGTAAGGGGTCTTAATGAGTCAATGACATTGCGGAAATATTGTTTAAGTGGCGTTTAATGACTATGGATCAAATTCAATGCAAATCTGAAATATTCGATTTTTTAAATGGAAGATTGTGCTCATATTCAAAATTGGTAAAGTTGATGTTTTCCCTTCGCAACGGATGATTGATCATGAGTCACCTATGCTGATCGGACGATCTCATTTTATTACATTAGTGTTGAAGGTGATAACGTACGTAGGAACATGAAATGCCTTAGCGATTTATATTATATAGATAGGTAATAGCTCTAACTTTTGGCTGCGACCTGCAGATTAACTGCGGCGAGGAGAATCTTTACGAAAATAAAAACGAACATTTTAAAGATGTGTCTAACTAACCCGTACGTTTAAAACATGATCGCGATAGGCTGCGTGACAGACACACGACGCATATACTCTTATAGAAAAGCGTGGACGTAATTGTTCTAAAGGAAAAAATAATAATTAAAAATTAAGAGAGACAGAGTTACGACGTTTGTATCGATCGACAGAAGAACTGACAGACAAACATCGCCTTTTTATATAGCTGTGTAGTTTTGTCTAAAAAAAGAGAGCAAGGTAAGTTCTTACTACCGTGCTAGTAAACTTCTCACACCTGACATTATCCTGTATCTGTACAAAGCTACCATCCGCCCATGCATAGCGTATTGTTACCACATCCTGGCTGCGGCATCACCACTAGTCTCTCCCTCTTTGACAAGGTCCAAAAAAGAGTCGCCAACTTAATAGGTCCCTCACTAGCCACAAAGCTCCAGCCCCTGTCCCATCACCGCAATGTTGCATCCTTGTGCTTGTTTTTCAAATACTTTAATGGATTGTGCTCCGATGAACTCGCTGCTCTGGTGCCACCCTCAACGTAAATCCGCTTAACCAACTCGTTAATCAGCAAAAATCCCATCCATTCACTGTGAAGGTCCCCACATGCTAGAGAGCCTTCTACTCAATTGCTTTTTTCTTCGTGCGGCCGGCCTCTGGAACTCCTTCCCTGCTCCCTGTTTCCCCGGCTGTACTGTCATGCAGAGGATTAAAACTAATGTAAACAGACATCTCGCTACACAGCTCCCAACTTAGGATGACACCCAAAACCTACACCCTAATTCTCAGCAACCCCTTACGGCTACAGTGGCGGCCTGCATTGTTTGAGGTGAAATATGTTTAAAAAAAAGAACTGACATACAAAAATCGCCTTTATATATAGCTGAGTAGTTTTGTCTAAAAAGAGAGAGCGATGGTGTTTACATTTGCTAAAAGATATGCGTTTACCCGTTTTCTGCCTTTCAATCACCTTTTAACAAAAGCCTAAATATGCGTTGGTCAATACCTTTTTATCCTCTTTTTTTTGTGTGTGTCTGCTGCAAGATTTTCTCCTGAATCGCCAATCCTTTCTGCGGACAACTTTGGCCTTCCAAATGCCCACTTTGAAAGAAGTCCGTATATGCATTTTTTTATTACTTCTTTCCCTGCGTTGTATTCGAATGCTTGTTTATGTTTGCAAAACGTCCAGTCCTAATGGTTCTCACTTTGGTTGTTATATCTTCGTGCATGCGAGGCCACGCCTGGTATCTTGCTTCCTTCATCTTCAACAGATATGTCCCCCCCCCCCCGCCATCAAGAGTTCACTTTCTCCCTTTATTCTTCTGTCATTGGCGGCGGCATGACTTTGCAATTAGTTCGGTTCGTATTCGAGTTGCAGGAAGGTCGTGCCGTTAAATGCCAAACATGCCAATGATGACCCATCCTGCGAGCAGCCAATCGACGGCGGAGGAGGTGGGGGGGGGGTCGAGAATCGAAAACATAGACGCTGTGTATAGTTTGATTCCATTCTCTCTGTCAGAAAAGGCAGCATTCAAAGATGGACTTTAAGGTAATCGAATAACGAAAAACAGGTCGAAGGAAGGTAACGCATTGACTTCGAATGTAACCAGATTTTAGTTTCCCTCACAACATACGATACTCACTAAAATGTATATTCACCGCCAAAAAGTGGCATATTTATACATGATGAACAGGAAACACACGTGATTATGTATACTATTACAATAGCGTGTATATATATATATATATATATATATATATATATATATATATATATATATATATATGGGAAGAGAAGGATGAAGGTAATCCGACGTGATGGGAAAATGAAAAAGGAAAACCAAAAAATGGATGTTTTTTATGTGTACATCAACGTTTCGTATTTATTTATAAGACTTCATCAGGATGATAAAATAGAGAGAAAATGTCATGCAAGTACAGATACATGTAGGGTAGACATATTGAGAGGAAAAATAAAATGAAATAATGGCCACTACTGGGTGGACGTCCGTACTTGTTGTTCATTTCTATTTCTACAACAAGTACGGACGTCCACCCAGTAGTGGCCATTATTTCATTTTATTTTTCCTCTCAATATGTCTACCCTACATGTATCTGTACTTGCATGACATTTTTTCTCTATTTTATCATCCTGATGAAGTCTTATAAATAAAGACGAAACGTTGATGTACACATAAAAAACATCCATTTTTTGGTTTTCCTTTTTCATTTTCCCATATATATATATATATATATATATATATATATATATATATATATATATATATATATATATATATATATATATATATAAGAATAATGTTTTTGAGGCGATAACAATGCGTTGTTAAAGTGACACATATACGACACGTGGAATCGTAAAAACAAAGTGACAATATTGAAAAGTCAATAATTTTCAAAAGATTTTCCGGCCCCGGCTTTTGGCAAAAAAAAACACACTCCAACGAGTGGCTGTATTTATTTTATTTTTGAAGATGAGGGCTTCCCTCGAAAATTAAAAAAATAATAATAAAAAGGACACACTCCAACCTAACACCACGGTCAACAATGCACTGGTGAATAAAATAAAAAATTTTTGAAAATTATTGACTTTTCAATATTGTCACTTTTTTTTTACGATTCCACGTGTCGTATATGTGTCACTTTAACAACGCATTGTTATCGCCTCCAAAATATTATTCTTACACTATACACAATGCTCCAAGCTAACTACAACATTCTTCTCATATATATATATATATATATATATATATATATATATATATATATATATATATTAGTTACGTAGTTTGTTATTCTTTTACTGGCGATAGAAACAGCGTTGTATTCTTGTAATACTTCCTAAACGATAAAGAGTATGCAGAGTATTGCATTAAGTCGCCTTTAATTGGGCGTGTCATTATATAGACACAGGTATACCGGGGTGTATAGTCATACATACACATGTATACCGGGATGTATTGTCATACATATACAGGTATACCGGGATCTATTGTCATACATACACAGGTATATCTGGGTGTATAGTAATACATATACAGGTATACCGGGATCTATTGTCATACATACACAGGTATATCTGGGTGTATAGTAATACATATACAGGTATACCAGGATATATTGTCATACATATACAGGTATACCGGGATGTATTGTCATACATACACAGGTATACCAGGGGGTATAGTAATACATATACAGGTATACCAGGATGTATAGTCATACATACACATGTATACCGGCATGTATTGTCATACATATACAGGTATACCTGAATGTATTGTCATACATACACAGGTATACCAGGGTGTATAGTAATACATACACAGGTATACCGCGATATATTGTCATACATATACAGGTATACCGGGATGTATTGTCATACATACACAGGTATAGCAGGGTGTATAGTAATACATATACAGGTATACCAAGATGTATAGTCATACATACACATGTATACCGGCATGTATTGTCATACATATACAGGTATACCTGGATGTATTGGCATACATACACAGGTATATCTGGGTGTATAGTAATACATATACAGGTATATCTGGGTGTATTGTCATACATACACAGGTATATCTGGGTGTATTGTCATACATACACAGGTATATCTGGGTGGATTGTCATACATATACAGGTATACCGGGATGTATTGTCATACGTACACAGATATATATGGGTGTATTGTCATACATACACAGGTATACCGGGATGTATTGTCATACATACACAGGTATACCAGAGTGCGTTGTCATACATACACAGGTATACCAGGGGGTATAGGCATACATACACATGTATACCGGGAGGTATAGTCACACATACACAGGTATAACGGAATAAAGGCATGCATGCACAGTATAACGGAATAATGTCATACATACACAGGTATACACGAATTAAGGCATACATACACAGGTATACCGGAATAAATGCATACATACACAGGTATACCGGAATAAATGTATACATACACAAGTATACCGTAATAAAGGCTTACATACACAGGTATAACTTAATAAAGGCATACATGCACAGGTATATACGTATGCTTACACATAAATACAGGTGTATTAGCATACATGTCATTCATACAATAATATATGCATACATCTATGAAAAATTATGAATACATAAATAATATTTTTTGTTTTTACTTTTTTTATTTACTGTTACGGTTGAATATTATTTCAATTTTTGATCATATGCACATATATAGAGTTATATAGAATGCATACACAGTATATACACTTATATAGCCACACACACACACACACACATATATATATATATATATATATATATATATATATATATATATATATATATATATATATATAAACACCTATGTACATATATGCACATACATAGTACAATTATATTTTTTACTTCGGCACTTTTGAAGTAGTTCTTGCATAAATTCTACATCTTTTGATGAAGCAAGTTTCTGTTTCTATCTTTAAAAAATCTTATTACAAATTATTATGAATTTATCGGAGTGGATCGAAACATGAATGCAACCGTTCGTGAACGAACCTTTAAAACATGTATGTTTTTGACTTCTCGAGAGGAGAAGTCGATTTCAATCACTTTTATGTGAACGGCCACATTTTTTACCTTTTTCAAGAAGAGATGTTTCTTCCCATTTTCATAGTTGTTACGCAAGAATAAGATAACATGAAACATGAAATGGCAACGTATTTCGCCTTCTTTAAAGTCGGTTCTTTTAATCTCTGCTTTTCTCTGTCAACGGTTCCTGTTTTTTGATATCTGAAAACGTCACACGCTCGCGCACACACACATGGCGAAGTTGAATCTTTAAATATCAATTTCAAACTATTTTTTCATGATAATATTTTTGCTGAAACTTTCGATATCTTCATCGATTCTGAAATATATAATTTTCACAGAAAAAAATGTGTTTTTTAATGAAACAAACAACGCAAGTCGATAATAGTTTCATATTAAAATGAATAATATGCACAATAACAGAATATATGCGATCGTAACTAAATATTTCTGTGTTTTTCTTCTTTTGTTCTGGTTGCTGTAATAAAAGAAGGAATAAAAAAACAACAAATAACTCCATGATTTGCTTCTGGGGTTTAGTTTAATGTTTTCATCAATTTAGAGCTATGTACATCTATATATATATATATATATTTTTTAATTATTATTATTATTATTATTATTAGTAGTAGTAGTAGTAGTAGTAGTAGTAGTAGTAGTAGTAGTAGTAGTAGTAGTCGTCGTCGTCTGTTATCCCTCGTTGGGCATCTCCCCTTTAACTATTTTCTGAATTCAAATGTTCAAATTTTTTTTAACTCTTAGTAGAGTATCAATATCCAGATCAAATTCTGTCCAATATTTCATTTGACAACTCCCAAAAGTGCATCCCCAATTTCTCCCTCCTATCACTTTCTCTGAATTTATCCAACCTCAATTTAAACTGATCCACGTTATTGCTGTTCTTAATCCGATCTGGCAATTTATTCCAAATATTAGCCGAAATTTCTCGACGCTATCTCGTCGTGGTGAACCAAAAAATGAGACGATCCATCTCTTTGAATTCCTATATCCAAAAAAGCAGAATCGATCTCGTTTCTCTGACACGTATTTCATCCTATGACATCATAGCGTTCAACATGGTCATAACTCTAGTATGTTAACTTCTAATAGAATTTTCCACAATTCTACTAGTATGCTTACTCTACCCACATCTACAGAATTCCGTTTACACATTATCTTCACACACCTGTCTCTAATTATTCTACAACATGTTATCTGGTAAATAGCGCGCGAACAAATGCCGAACGCACTGATTGTTTGAGCCAGATAACGTTATTTAGAGAGAGGATCATGATTGAATGGTAAGCAGTTAATTAGGAGTAGGTGACGGGCAGATTTAGCCTGACGTTAGATGTGAATCAGTTCTCTTGATGTTTTACCGCAATAGGACATAAATAAGAATGTTGACACACATTTATATCACGACAAACTGTCCGACATTGATACTGTCTGGTTCGACAGTTGTGTTCGTACCAGCCGAGCATACAGCATTGACATTGGAATCATTCCGGCAAAGAGAGACTACCTCGAAAGTGAGCAGACCTATCTTGTCAGAATGAGGTACGGTTCTGTTCTGTCTTAGGACGTGTACCCTCCCAAGAATTATCTCCTCCTTCGAGAGTAGTGGTTTATTGGCCATCGCCAGACGCATCCATCTCGGGAGATGACGACGAAGCCGTTGTCGACTATTTTTGTACCTAACTAGAGTGAATCGAGAAGCTTGTTGATCCAATCTTCTGACCTTGTGCCAACTCTTGAATATGTAGCAAGCAAGTTAATTTAAGCGGACCATCGGTAGATATTGATTTGTAAGGCCAAATAAATTGATGTTTAAAATATTCAGCGTACCCGTACACTAATACTGGCTTCAGGCGAGTATAGTTTATGCATACTAAAAAAATAAACGGTTCGAACCAGAGTCCAAATGGAAACCACTTTACCTTCGCAAAGGAGTATCAAATAAAACAAAACTATTATATTACTATTTCTGATTTTTTTTTTAGATGAGGAATGATAATAGGATTGTTCGGACTACTGTTCTTATCTTGGGGTTATTTTCGGACAATCACAATAATAAATCCTCATTAAAAAAATTCAGAAACATAACATCAAATCGGTACGGGCCCGAATTAATACGAAAATGACAACGACTCAACGCTCTTTCCGTTTCACAAACGCATCACAGATTTTGAATTCGAACAACATTGGTTTGTTAGTAAAATATATTTAAAAAACATTTTTTCCATGATTCACCAGTAAGAACTATTGACAAGATACAGCTGAAGAAGGTCGGAGGTTACATCGGCGGAGACTTTGTGAAAATGACACTCGAGATAAGAGCAGTAGTCCGAACAATCTAAATAATACATATTGAGAAAGGAAGGATGAGAGTAATCCGACGTAATGGGAAATTAAACAGAGAATAACCAAGAGATATGTTTTTATATATTCATCAACGTTTCGTCTTCATTGTAACACTTCCTCAGGATGATGTTTAAAATATTGGCATCAGGTCCGGGCTGCCGGACCTGGGTCCAGCTCTTATAGTAGTGACGGCTACTACTTTTTCTCATCAACACATCATGGCAACCCAATATTGCGATGTACTTGCATGATATATTTCCTAAAATTATCATCCTGGGGAAGTCTTACAATAAAGACGAAACGTTGAAGAATATATAAAAAAAATATCCCTTCGTGTTTCCTGTTTCATTTCCCATAATACATGTTACATTACTATGTTTTGGAATGTTTTAGATGAGGCTTATTAATATAGATTATTCGAACTACATTGCAAGACCAAGTAAATTGACCTTGTGCCAAATCTTGAGTCTGTGATAAGCAAGTAAATTTAACTGCCCGATCGGTAGATATTGACTTGTAAGATCAAATAAATTGATGCTTAAAATATTCAACATGTCCGTTTTACTCCATTTACACTAATACAGGTTTAAGGCGAAAATAGTTGAAAACGTAATATCGAAATTGAGACCACTTGACCTTCGCAAATGAGTATCGAATTGATTTAAACTATGACATTACTATTTTTCGGAATTTTTTAGATGGAGATTATTTATCTATGTTTTAGATTATTGAGACTATCATTCTCATCTTGGTTGTTAGTTTTACACCGTTTCGTACAATGTAACCTTTAACCTCCTCTTGGTGTTCGTAAACGGTTCAGTTCGGAATTCCGTATAGATAGTCGAGTTCAGAATAGATGCACCTGAAGACGATGAAAGGTTTCATGAGACAAAACGTTGTACAAAATAACATCCAAGTTGGAGATAATTATCTGAATACTCGCAAATAATATAGACCAAATTACTGATTAGGAATTAAAGTTATAACATCGATATCAATTCTGGAGTAATTTCTATTTTTACTGAATACCAAATTATTATCGCGAGGCAACACAAGAAGTAAATATTCTGAATTGCATTTATTCTATAAACATATTAAAAATGTTGAGTATTTTTCCAACTTTTCCCGCTTTCAACGATCCAATGCGGATCTGTTAAACGTATACTAATTATAAATAACCAAAATGTGATAATTTTTTTAACAGTAAAACTATAGTGTCTAACACACCATCCTTCGTCACATTGTTCCCGTGGTAGAGGTGGTGGCAACGTGATACTCAGCTAACACGGCGCTGATGATGATCCAGTAGAGTCAATATCAAGGCCCATCATCCTCTGGTCATCTCTATCACTGGCGGGGGAAACCTGAGTGTTTCAGAGATACCCAGCTAACATGGCGCTGATGGAAATAAATAATAGCCAATATCAAGGTCAACCGTGTGCTGGTATTCTTCATCACTGCGTCTGTGGAAAGCAATGACGTTTCAGACACAGAACCGCCTATCCGTGCAGTAGCGAGTACAAGGTTGCTTTTGTGCATATGCAACAGCTACTTCTTTCTGTGTTCTGGGCTAACCTTTCCCCGATATCCTGTGCCACCGCTGGACTTGTTGCTTTTGATGTCGGGGGTAGACACGTGTAATCGTGCAGGTATACGGAATAGTTACGAAGGAGAACTTCAAGTTTGATTCTTCCAACAACAACAGTAAAAAGTATCCATACTAGAAATTATGTAGAAGTTTCATGAGCGAACTATTTTGTATCTATCTACGTGACTGGCATCCGATTGTAATTCGGCTGGGCGATGATGTAATTATCGCCTCTTCACCGCGTGGGCGTATGGCACTTCTATGTGTAACTAAATCCATTCGCGGTGAATCGTTTTGGCGAAGAAGCCAAACAACGCGGATCTTCAGTTCCAGGTTAGCTATCAAACATACAAGATGTACATCCTGCGCCCGCTACTTGAGCCAACGGTAGACGAGTTGAGGAACTCCAGGACATTATTTCGTCTAACCGACATGAACCAGCCCATTGTACTATCTTCATTTTGTTCCTGTGCTCCTGTGAATAAAGCTTCAGATCTATTTAGTTGTGGAGTCATTTTTCTTCGAGGAAGAATGGTGGCCCCTTTTTGCTTATGTAACATTCTTTTTTCAGTCAGATTCGGCAAGACGTATTACTCTTCCAAGTAAGTGTGTTATTCTGATTTTATTCCCGATTTACACCACAAGCTTAAAATTGGTTCCCAACTAAATTTACTGAACGATCAAGCAATGGAAATGGTGACAGTTCTATTATTTTAGAATTCAGACACGCTATACCACCCACTACCAGCAGTTATAGCAGTTATGTTAGGTTTGTGAGGCTGCATAGAGCTAGGTGCTTAGCCCCCATCCGGTCTTAATTCGCTCTTTCAGCGTAATAACAGATCAATGATCAGATAGATATGCCATGTCGGGTCAGATCAAATCTTGATTATCAGCTCTGATACGTTGTTGGATATGCTGAATATACCAATGATTGGTTAACCTCTGACAATCACCCGACTAAGTTTGTTTAACCACGTTGAGAAACGCGACTCTTGGATAAGAAAATGCAGAGACCTTGAGGTGGAACGCCGCAAGAAAGTTAGACGATCCAAGAAAAGTTGGATGTAAACCATCAACGATGGATTTTAGACAGTGGGATTTGAACGGAACCAATCCTCAAGACAGCCAAGATAGAGACTGAGATTGCAAATTGAGAGACCCCTAACCAAGGGAAATAAGACAATGGAGGATGAGGATGAGGAGGAGGAGGAGCATGATTAGGAGGAGGAGGAAGAGGGTGATGATGCTTATGTTGTTTTGTTTTTTATTGTTATTATTATTATTATTTTTGTTATTACTATTATTATTATTATCATTTGTACTCACTAAGGGTTCTCACACAGATCATCGTCAGTGATTGCTCACCGACAACAACCAGTGGTATTTCCTGGAGTCTGAGTGACAACAAGTCTCCCCAGATGTCCAGTATTCTTCACCTTTTTTCGATAACGATGCGGTATCGCAACATCCCCTTTACCATTGATTTCTCGCTGGTAAGGACAATTGGTCTTCTCTGGGATTTGGGTGGCAATAAGCCTCCCCAAGGTCCCAGCATTCTCTGAACATTTCCAGTGGAGGTTTCGTTTGTGCTGTCCCTCCTAGGTCTTCTCATCCTCCTCGACCTTTTACAAATATTTTGTCTGGTGTCAGCCTAGGCCGGCACCAGTTACAAAAAAGTAAAAAATATATAAATAAATAAATAAATAAATAAAATAATATTTTTTAAAATTAATTTGAAAAAAAAAATTTAATTATTATTATTATTATTATTATTATTATTATTATTATTATTATTATTATTATTATTATTATTATTATTATTATTATTACTTCTACTACTACTACTACAACGTTTATTTTTTAACCAAAACGGACGTTGCTGTTAATTCTTGTTCGTCTGCGGCTCGGCGCGTTGTTCGTCGCCACTGAGCTTTTCAATACGAAGGAAATGTTAAAAGAGAAAAATGGTAAAGGAAGCAGCAAGAAAAGAAACCAAACGCGTATTGATCTGATTTCATCTTTTTCTAGACATCCGTTGACCTTGGTTCGTTCGAAATGAAATTTATGCCAGAGGTAAGCTACTCAATCACAACTTAAACAAAAAAGAATAAAAGAAATATAATTTATTTCGTATTCAATAAGGAAAATTAAATATAGCCATCTCCCTCTGACGATACCCGCTTGATAACCAAAATAATGACGGATCTCAGTTGCTCTTTGTTCGAAGCGGGTTGATGTTTCTCGAAACATTCTGCGTAGGAAATAAAATTAGTCGACCGACATTCGGAACTTACTTACGTACCCGTGACACGTTGGGGCACTAACACTGTATATTCTACATTGATTTCATTAAAAACTTCGTAAACTGTTACATATCTTCTGACATATTTTTTGCATAACAAAAATTAATAAGTCAATTACCATATCATCATAATCATCATCATTATTAAATAAGTGTATTATTTTTATTTATTTTCTATCTTAATATAGACACGAGGAAATTTGCTATAATTATCGAGGTGTTGACAAAACGGCATTAACCCTAGGCATGTCAAACCGAGTGAAGGAAGTGTCTAAGGTATATCAAATTGACAGTCGCATGTATATCCTTGTCAGGGAAGATGGCGACGCAGCGACACTATAACAAAATGGCGATCTAAAAAAAAGCATCTCCGTCATCAACCTCTACATGTATATATATATAGAGAGAGTGAATTCGAATCCACGATGTGAATAGTACGTCACAATCGCGTTGACTACACCAGCTCTTGTAAAATCACCGAAGTTAAGCAACGTGAGCCTGGCCAGTACCAGATGGGTAACGATTAGGGATTGCTAGGCGCTGTATGTCATCTTCTCATGACCGAGATATACGTGCGGCTGGGGACAGCTGGTGAATTGGATATTACCTGTTAACTTTCTAACTTGGGGGAAGCCTGCATAGACCGCCAAAGGCTACTACAACACCAGATATTAACAGTTCGTTCCTAAAAATCGAATATGGTAAGGTGGATGGCGTGTGTATGTTTATCGTGGGAATGAGCGGGAACGGGGAGAGAATTTCATATGCCACTATCTAAGGAGTGTACGTAGTTCAAATTAATCTACCAAATAGGAAAGAGACAGGGAGCTTCTATTCATTTTTCCGTAATTAAATTGGAATTTAATAATAAAACAAATTCAGTATTTTTTTTAAACTCATCTCTGAACAAGTTATTTGTTGACTTAGCAAATACCTTTATTCGCCACAATTCAATGAATTTATGATTTTTGCTTATTTTGTCGTGTATAATATTATACACTCGTCGTCGTATTTGTAGACAAAACCACTCGGACGCTGATGTTAGTTTTTTAAAAAAAGGTTTATTAATGTAGATAACTTAGCCCTCTCATAAAAGTGAGGGAGATACAGAGACTTTAACATGTAGACTGTCGCACTAGAGAAACAGAGATAGAGAAAGGGGTAGACAGACAGATACATAGCTCGTGTTACATTGCACTTAGCCATACTGTTCCCCCACCCCAATCGGGGACGGCGCCTATTAACCGTCCATTCTGCTTGAAATACACTCAGGAGGAGACTGAATTCTCTCTCCCGCAATACTTTCATGATTTCCGCGACTTCAGTTAACTAACGATACAATTCTGACCCCCATCCGTCAATCGTTCTTCCATTCAATTAATGGCTTTTATTATGTTGAGCATATATGTATATACTAGTAGGAAGACACGACGTTGCTCGGGAGTGAATGGGGATCTCTACTATGTACTTTTTCACTATGCTCATAACACCATATTCTTATTTTAGTGCCACCTTTTCCTGTTTCGTCCTCTAATCTAGTCGGATGAAGCTGAAATGTTAAAAAAAACTCCCAGAATTACTGTCTTCTACATATGATTTAAATTCTATTAAAATTAGATATACGTATTTGTAGTTGTAAAACTTGGGTCACGTAGATATTCAGCATATATCGAAAAGCCTAGAGAATTCATTGTCTTTTCTAGAAATGTTTTGCATGTGATTTAAATTTCATAAAAATAGGAGATATTTGAAGTTTAAGTTTCCATAGCCCCTTTAGGAGTACACGTAGCTGTTTGGGAACACTTCCATTGTCTTCCCCAACAAATTTGACAAAATACACTTTTAGGTTTCATGCATATTCTCTAAACTTTCTTTATATAGGGAACACACAAACACACATACATCAAGTAATCTCTCTGTCTCATATATATATATATATATATATATATATATATATTCTATTTTTTTCTTTTTATCTTTTTATTTTTTTCTTCTCTTCTTAAGTGGCCCCGATTAAGGCAACACATCCTTGTGTATTGTCAGTTGTTGAAACTTTTATTCCAGGTACTTAATTTCCCGGATGATGTGCCAAGCAAAGACCTGCTTGGTAGTGAAACACGTGTAGGAACAAACTCTTTAATTTGAATATATATGATAAATAAATAATCTTTGAAAAAAAAAGTATGTTGTGGGGATGAGTGGTCTCCTGAACGGAATGCTTTTGTAAGTCTTCAAAAAATCACATATAAATGATCTGTTTCCTGTAATTGTGTATCATTGAGCTTATTTTCATTGGTCTAATCCCGGTCTTTCACTGAATAATCTATCTTATAAGTGAAAAATCTAAATCTATATATATATATATATATATATATATATATATATATATATATATAATAATGATAATAATAATAATCCAGCTAAAACATCCACAGGGTAGTAATCCAAAGAATTGCAATAGAGCTTTTATATGTGATTATTTTTATTTACACAGACATGTACAAAATCTGCGACACTGTCATGTCGATGTTATCTATCAACAGTTATTATAAACTGAGATCTCATCAGGGAGAGTTAGAATCCGATCTTAACCTTAGATCCTATTTGGAAAGAATTATTTCTTCATTCTCTCTAAATATGATCTTAGGTTAAGATCGGATTCTAAATCTGCCTTATGAGATCTAAGTTTAAAATAACTGTTGATCGATAACATCGACATTCCAGTGTCGCAGATTTTGCACATGTCTGTGTAAATAAAAATAATCATATATATATATATATATATATATATATATATATATATATATATATATATATATATATATTATTTCGCTTCAACCTATATCGTGAATGCTCTTAATGTTTTAAATGTTTTGTTTATTATCTAATCTGCCGTCCTTTTTCTTCATCGAAAGTCCTTTCACTGGTGTTGGCTTTTGGTACTGGCATCTAATTTTTTTCTCTCAAAGTCTGCCCATTCTACCCACCATTCATGGTGTTGTTCGTCGACAACAGTTTAACACTTACCATCGAGTAGACTCCGGGCCTTGAAAAATGGCTACCCATTAGTAAAAAAAACCACAAGTAATTATGTTTTTAAGCAAAAACAATTTGCTTTAAACTAATACCGAATAGGTTTAATATCTATGAAAATGTCATTTAGTTTTAAAAAGAATATTTATGTAAGCATTTTATGTTATTACGTTATGTTAATTCTTTTAAATTTATAAAACGCGTATACAGTTTTTTAAAAAATATATTAGTCTGCCATGTTATAAAAGGCGCTGTCTAAGAGACGTTTTGGAATCATAAAAAATAATGAACAATAAAATATTTCCAAAATAGTCTTGGAAACAACCGTACGCCAAATGGTCGTTTGTTTTGAATTCTTGGAACAATGTTCAAATTATATTTATCTCAACTAACTTATATATAATATAATTGCTAAAATCGTAGATTACATTGACCTAGGTGAAGAGTATCACTTTTTAGCTAATTTCCGAAATGGACATACATGTAAAATAAAAATAAACTAAATTTTCGTTAATCATTAGGATACGATTTTACGACCAGTGCGTTTCTGTTGTTGGCATTGCTTTCCCCAATTTTTTTTTATCGAATCAAGTACTTATAGGATCGACTACGTGAACGTTTAAGACATCCATACTGAAAGTTACGTCATAAAATCGACTGGATTCGAACCTGCCATCTCCAGGTCGTAATTGGTCGTCCGTATCCACTTCACCGCGGCCACGCTTTAACGTTTAAATAAACTACCCAGCTCTCATTTTAAATAAATATATATGGCGCCGTTGATTTGTGTAAATATATTCAACGAAAAGATTACGTTTCCTAGTAATTTCTTCCCGTAATATTTTCATCGGCTCAGAGATGATATTTATGGAAATTATAAAGACGCTGAGTAATTTGAAATGAAGAGAGGCTATCCGTTTTGTTGTAATCAACTCTGAAATTATAGAATGAAATGCGGATACCTTTCAGGAAAATCTCATTGGTTGGAGGTTTAAAACTTTTAAATTTCCATCGCAAAACTAATTGCAATTATTATCAGCAGTTAACCTTTGTTTTCCGTTTCTTTTCTCTCTAATTTTACTTTTATTCTAAAAGAAAAAAAAGATCTGTCGATTTTTTAGGCTTTGTTTTACATATCAATAATTTCTCCAAATAATTTCCATTTTAAACGTTTCTCTGAAAGGTTCTGTCTATGCATTTATGTTTACTATATAATTAGATGAAACGATGCCAAAGAAAAAAACACATTTTAGCACAGCTGACCTCCCATAAGAAAGGTCAATCTCATTTTATGAAAAAAGTACAAACATTTTTTTTCTACTCGCTCTGGAAACTAACACGAACTCTTGCCAGTCGATTTAATCATTTTTCCAATTTTCTGCCACTAACAGGATGGTAAATATAAAGAAAAAACAAATAAAAATAATCAAAATATTAAGTCGACTGCGATAAAGAAGGTTGACTTACACTACACCGGCTGAATAGTCACCAACATAGGTGTTAGACAAAATATATTTCATCTGAAGATAATTGAAACCGGTTAAATAGCATATCTGTTACAATAAAGAAGACCACTCCCCGTCAGGAAAAAGAATGAGAGGCTTCGCATGTCGTGTATGCAAATTAAAAAGGGCTTCTCTTCATAGGTGCAGGTTGTTATGGTGGTCTCTAATTTGCATATGTGGATATCAGCTGATATAAATGAAGAGGACAGCTGGGAAGAGGGGAAGCGATTTGGATTGGAGAGAGAAAATCAGAGAGAAAATGGGTTGCACGAAATTCCGTTGGAAATATAATTATAGTCAAAACATTTAGAGAGAAAGGCAGAGAGAAAGTGGGTTGCACGAAATTCGGTTGGAAATTGAATTACAGTCAAAACCTTTTTAGAAAAAGGCAGAGAGAAAGTGGGTTGCACGAAATTCGGTTGGAAATTGAATTACAGTCAAAACTTTTTTAGAGAAAGGCAGAGAGAAAGTGGGTGGCACGAAATTCGGTTGGAAATTGAATAACAGTGAAAACTTCTTTTTATTATTCTTTTATTTTTCTGGCACAGTTTCCAATAACGGTGGAAATATTTTTTATTGTTATGTTCGTTACGAAATATACCGATAATCTGAGAAATCATGAAAATATCTTGGAACTTGCGTTCATATTGCAATGCAAACGAACAGGGTGTTATGTTAAACACATCAACTATTCGATCTTTTATAAATTGCGACATCGACACAAACAATAAAGTTAATGGTACTCTTAGAGATGACGCACCATATTTCCGTGACTTCGCGTCGTCAACGTTCGGACAGATTACAGAAGCGTCCGAGAGTTGACGAGGCGAAAACCAGGATAAAACTGCCAAACGCTAAATTGAAGACTGGCAGCCGATAAATTTAACCAAAGAAAATCAAGATAAAAAAAAACATATATAAAAATAAAGAACGAACAAACCATAGCTAAACAACAGCTATTAATTAGATGTTTATTGTTGTTTGTCTGTTGTCAAATGAACCATTTTTAATCAAATGTTTTTAAATTATTATTTTTTTGTTTGTTCATCGGAAAGTTTAAAAAGATGAGTTTGTTTGATTTGTTAAGCAAATGTTTTCATTTTTATTTTGTTTTTCAAAAAACTCAATTAGTCTTTCAGGAGATTGAACAAGCTGAGATATATTATAGAAATTCATTTTTTTTTATATTGACCGCGATTAATTGCTTCCAAAAGTTATCGGCTGCTTGGTTAATGGTTTCGTCAACTCTCCGGCGCTTCCGAGACCTGCCCGAACGTTAACGACACGAAGTCACGGAAACATGGTGCGTCAGCTATAAGAGTACCAAGTAAACGTATATATAATAATATAAAAAAAACAGTTATTTTATATAGTTCAGATCGATTCTCATGGGAAGTAACTTTCCAGATCAAAATCAAGCTCAATATTCAAACATTCATATAGTCCATGACATTTTTTTAAATCGGGGCTGTAAACAAAATAATTGACAAATCAAAGTTTGTCATCCTGTTATTTATTGTCAGTTTCGAAGCAAAGTAAAGCTTACACGTGTTTCTCACAACGATGCATTAACGACGGGAGTTTTTTATTACTACTTGAATTCATTTCGAGTATGTTTGATACGTCGAGGAACACGTGTTTAGATCGCTTAGAAACTGACAAAAAAATCATAGTATGACACTTTTGATCTGTCAGATTTATATATATATATATATATATATATATATATATATATATATATATATATATATATATATATATATATATATATAAATTTTATTAGACAGACGAACAGCACAGGTAAAGACAATTTTTTTTTGTGTCTTAAATAACTAATATAAGTTAGCAAAACATTTATATGGAACAAAACGTAGATTTAGTATAAGGAACGTTTATGTTTTTGTCTTTTAAGGGAAGTGGGGTCTGATCAACTTTGCTGGGAAATTAAATACTGTCTTGTTTTTTAAATTCCCGAAACAGTTTTTCATGGTAAACAACTGATGATCCCTTAAAATAGTGTTAGAAATAAACTTATATAATAACTGTAAAAAATAAATTGACTTACATGAGTGATTTTCCACTGAAAGACTTGGGACTATAAGTTTTTTTTGTTTTTATTTGTTTTTTTAAAATATAGTTTTAATAGTTGAGAAACTTCCGAGACTAAATATATATATATATATGAATGTATTTGAGGTTTATATCCACGCGATAAAAATCCGTCGAATTTTACTGTGTTTATATAATAGTGATCAACAATAAATAGAACTAATTATATATAATAAGTTTATATATACAAATATACCATGGTTACACCTCTAGAACATGTTTTAATCGTAGCTTTGATACATTCGATTTCTTCAGGCTAAAAACAACCGTTCGTTCTGTAGATTTTCATATTAAAGAATGAAGCAAACTTTATATCCATAGAAGTAACATGACTAAATCCAGAATATCACTTTTGAAACAAGCTTACCGTTTATCTGCGCTGTATTCAAATTCTAAACGTCGACCGATCAAATTATTTTATATGATATTTAAAACTGTCTACGTTGCTTGATTTAAGTGGGTAGGCTACCATCCAGTCAACACGATGACATGCTGTCCAAAAACAAGTAAGATTTTTAAAATGTCGAAACATAAGAAAAAGAAAACAATTACTTCATATTGAAAGGAAGATAAGGAGTTCGAAGTGATTATTCAACGAAGAGAAGCGAGTTGAAAACACATTAAGATAGTCACTTGAACCAGAATATGTAAAAGTTGATCTGTTCACTCAATCACTGTGTCCGGTTGGTTGGCCCGAAATAAAGGACCATCTGTCAAGTAAAAAATCATCTTTGACATAGCT
>OY744540.1:84193735-84206235 GCA_963556195.1 Sepiola atlantica
TGAAGTATTGCTTTCTAATCGGTCGAATACTGTTGAAACAAATCAATCATGTGGTCAGCTTTATTCTCCGTCCATCTTACAGCTTGCTAAGAAGTTTGGCGCATTGGAAACCTATGAGAAGGCACCTGCAGCCAATTTTGTAACGGCTCTATCTCGAAATGACCCCCCTAATAATTAAGAAAATTAAAGATAGGCATGCGAACATCTCAGACCGACATACAATTTTTCAGGACTGACCAAGGACAGCTACTACGAATGCCATCTATTCTAAAGGTCAAATCTCATCGTTCATCGCCTCACTTTAGCTTCTATGTCACAGGGTGAGAGTGAAACACAACAGCACTACCTCGTCTACCCCCCGGGACTACAACGCTGGAATGGTATTTCTTACGTCCCATTTATGAGCATGACCTGTCCAACATGTACATCAAGGGCCAGCTGATCAGGCAAATAACAACACATTCCCAGTAGACCTGTTGGCCGAAGCTCTTAAATCTCTCGAAGAGAATGTCTGTCATTCCGAGATAGTCTAATCAGTATTGCGATAACAAACTTCAATGATCGACACCTCCGACATTGCTATTGCCAGAATGGGTGGGTTATCGTCGCAGATGTAGACGTTTGTAGTTGCAACTAATTAGCATATGTGGTGATAATCTGAAATAAATGGAAGGACTAAAATGAAAAGCGGGCGGTTGAATTTTGGCCAGCAGAAAGAACATTGGAGATTTTTCGGTATTCGTTGCGTGCTGTTTAAAAGGAGTTCTTTTAATTTCAATACAGGGTTATCATGAATGTCAAGCAGAGTGTCAAAGTGCGGTGTTGCGGAAAGCCTAACGACCTGTCGAATGTGTGCCTAGCAAAAAAGAAGGTATTGGGAATAACTAGGCTCATATGGATTCTCTTTTCGCTCACATCATATTTAAACAGATAAAGGGCACATGCGAAAATATAAGCGAAAGTCAAGTAATAGAAATACAGACGCATGTTATCCTATTCTCACCTAATCCAAAGCCAAGATAGTCCAAGAAAATCTATGGTTATTACAGAACGAGGCTAATAATCTTTCTTGATAGTAGCGCCACTATATGTCTGTTGAACATAGAAATCACAATGAATAATCTAGTCCCATCAAGAAAAGTCGCTAGGGTTGTGGGAGATGTCACACTCATGTGTCAGGGATCGTTGCCTGTGAAATACAAAGTTCAAGAAAGAACAACTAAGCAAGCCATGTTCCCATGCAGGGGGATCCAGCGACTTTATTTCAGCAATCCAGCATGAATGTAATTCGGAAAAAATTGTTTGAAGATTTCCAAAACCGTGCGGAAACATTGTAAACCTAGATAACCATCAGAACACAATCACATCCAGTGCCGGTCTGACCACGTGACCTTTTAAATCTTAAATTTTCTTTTTTTTTCTCCTCCATTTTATTATTCTCAAATACGATCTCACGAAAGTTTAAGATTTTAATTCTTCTTGATACCATCTCTCCTTTGAACAGCTGTAGACCGATAACATTTAAATGCCAGTGTTCTTTTTTACAAATATATATTGAACTACGAGTTAAAAGAAACTTTTTGAAGGACTAGTACAGGGTGGGCCAAAATTAGGGTCCTCGGGATCATCATTGGCCAAATCCTGGAGTCGCATAGCGTACTCAAGTCTTTTTTCATTATCTCGAGGTTGAAGTTCTTGAACTAGCTGCACTTTATATGGAAAATATCCTCTTTCTCTTAGCATTCTCCGAAGTGAGCTTCGAGAAATGCCAAGTTCTTTTGATCTCCTCCTTGAGGATGTGGATGCATCCTCCTCCAAACTTCTCTCCAATTCCTCGAAATTTTGAGCTGTTCGTACAGTACGAGGCCTTCCACTTCTCGCCATGTCGGATATTCCTTGTTGGTCCCTAAAACGAGCAATAATTCCTCGGATTGCTTTTGCCGAAGGAGAGTTTCTGGTGTTGTAATGACGCCGATAGATGAGTTGAGTCTCCGAAATCGACTCATTGGATTTAAAGTACCACTCTATTATGAGGGTACGTTCCTTAGGGCTAATACGGCTCATGCTTGCTTCGGAAGGGGTCCTTTACTTATTCTAAAAAATAAAAAAAAATCAATAAATAAAAAAGTTATGAATTTTTAAAAATAGGACCCTTATTTTGGCCCACCCTGTACTTGTGGAAATACATTACTATACTAGTAAAATACATTTTTTGATGATAATTTATTCATCAATTATCTAAAAATGTTGCAGACTAATGGAGAGTAATCTAGTAGATATATTTTTTTTAAATGGATAAAAATTTAAAGTTTTCTCCTAAATCCAGCACGATTCAATAAAGGTAGTTTAACGTAATGAAAGTAATAAAAACGCTATGCTATCAATATTAAATTATACGTAGATAGAGAATATGGTGAACATAGAAATAGTAAAAAACGAAAAGAGATGATGAAAATAAAAAAGATGGCGGCATTCCAACACGGGGGAAGAGGCAATTAGATTGCTTCAGAAAAAAAAGGAGTTTCGTAGGAAAGAGCGCAAAAAAAATTTTTTTAATTTTTAAAATATATTTTTTTATAATTTATTTTGGTACTGGTATTCCAGTTCTTACAGGAACAAAATCGAAATATTCTTTCGATCGTGTATGCAATGTTGATTAGGAATCATTAAATGAACTAGCTGTTCCTACACGGCGTTGCCCGGAGTCTTTTTAACTTCATTTTTGTAACTAAATTATTTCATAATTAGAATTAGACGTTTTAAAGATTAATTTAATTATCATAGTATCGTTATATAATTAATAAATTAATTACTTGAACGAAATTGATATGAAATGATAATATTTATTAAAAAATCAGACGTAAATAACGTCTCAAACTTTCATTCCCTTAATACACGAGGATTTGTTAAGAACTCTTTTGTTGAAATAAAAACAACAGCTCTATAACAGTTTCTGAACGTGAAAAGTTTACAAATCAGTTAAAAATTTAATTTAATTGCGTTTGGTTAAAGTTATTTTTGAATATTATTTTTCTATTTCACGGCTGTTAAACGTAGTGCAAGATCGCCCAATAATAAATACAGCCAAACGGAAAATAACGATTATTTAAAACTAACAAAACTAGCAATAAATATATAACATATGATATAAAATGTGTGTAATTTGTGTGTGTTCCCTATAGAAAGAAAGGTTAGAGAATCTACATAAAATCTAAAAATGTATTCTTATGTAAAATTTACCAGAGAAAATAATGGAAGCATTCCAGAATCTTTAAGTGCATCTCTAAGGGGGATAAGAGGGTATTAGCCCCTTAAAACTTAAATATATCAAAATATTAAAAATATATCCTGTTTGTATGCAATTTAAATTATATGCATGATATTTTCTGAGGAAGACAATGGAAATCGTACCGTATCTTTAAGTACCCTCTTGACTAAAAGATATTTGGCGTTGAACCTTCTTTAAATATTCAAGTATATACCATGTTAATGATAGTTATATCATTTGTATAGCATGCTCAGAGGAAGACAATAGAAGCGGTCCCGAATGTGCCGTATATCTACGTACTCCCACCTCTAAGTAACCCACTGGAGCAAAACGTTAGTAAACCTTTAAGTACGTATATCTGATTTCCACCATATGCATAATATACTAATCTAGGGGTTTTCGAACATTTCAGTGTTTAACCCTAACCTGAACCTGAACCCTAAACCATATGTATAAGATACTAATCTAGGGTTTTTCTAACATTTCAGTGTCTAACCCTTACCTGAACCTGAACCCTACACCAAATGTATAAGAAACTAATCTAGGGTTTTCTAACATTTCAGTGTCTAACCCTAACCTGAACCTGAACCCTAAACCATATGTATCAGATACTAATCTAGAGTTTTTCTAACATTTAACTGTCTAACCATAACCTGAACACTAAACCATATGTATAAGATACTAATCTAGGGTTTTTCTAACATTTCAGTGTCTAACCCTAACCATAACCTGAACACTAAACCATATGTATAAGATACTAATCTAGGGTTTTTCTAACATTTCAGTTTCTAACCCTTAACCATATGTATCAGATACTAATCTAGAGTTTTTCTAACATTTCAGTGTCTAACCTTAACCTGAACACTAAACCATATGTATCAGATACTAATCTAGGGTTTTTCTAATATGTCACTGTCTAACCATAACCTGACCCTAAACCATATGTACCAGATACTAATCTAGGGTTCTAACCCTAACCTGAACCATAAACCATATCTATAATATACTAATCTAGAGTTTTCTAACATTTCAGTTTCTTCCGACCATTTTAGGGGGCGAAACGAGAGGCACGAAGCAATACAATCAACTAAGGTAATATCGTGTTATAGGCATAGTGGAAAAATACATATACGTGATTCTGATACAATCCCGAGCAACGTTAGGTTTTCCTGCTAGTATATCAGGAAGACGTGGCGTTGCCCGATACTGAATGATAATCACATTTATGTCATTCTCCACTTAATACCTTGAATCGTTAAGCTTTCACTTAGTCCTTTGGGCCACGAGAGATTGTCACGTGATAACGGAGAAATAAAGTTATATTTACACTTAAAGCGGCGAGTATAAATATCTAAACAGTCAATAGAATTCAACGGCAGAGTCGGAATCTTGCATTGGGGCTTTTAGCTGAATGTCCATTTTTAATCTATCCAACAATACTCTTACTTTAACTTTACTTTAAATAACTTCTAATGATATCAAATTATATTTTAATACTGTACCTACGTATGACTTCGTATAATATATATATATATATATATATATATATATATATATATATATATATATATATACATGTATCATAATATAAAATGAAGTAATAAAATAAGGTGTCAATCAAATTTTATTAGAATTCAAAGTTCAAGCAAAGTATCTTAAAGTCCTTAGCTCATGAGTTTTCAAAGATAATTCTTCTCTTCAGAGGACCATTACCGCTATTATAACACTACTGGTAATAAAATTAAGCTTTGAAAATATATAAAAATATATACACAAATACACAAAAATACATGACATCAAATATATCAACCCAAAAACATACTATTTTGTTTAATCCATACAATACATCCAGGTCATACAATTTGAAAAATATAATCAGGACAGACATCCAGAGGTTGGACTGAAGATTAATCCAGGTTATAAATAGCAGTCCAAATACGAGAAATTGAAGGAGCTGAAATGTCAGCTCCTTCAATTTCTCGTATTTGGACTGCTATTTATAACCTGAATTGATCATCAGTCAACACTCTGGATCTATTTCCCGATTATGTTTTTCAAATTGTATGACCTGGATGTATTGTATGGATTCAACTTCCATTTTTAATGCCAACTATTTAGTAATTTGAAAAGATTTTTTTTCAAAGTTTTAAATACAAAAGAAGATGTAATACATTATTAAGTCCCATCACACCCTCTTAAAAACGGAGAAAGTAATTCCTGGAAGGACAGTTTAATGATAACAGAACCGATACTACATTTATAAATTCCGATTAAATCGAGTATTTTATTATTCACTTAAAAATGTCTAGTCACAAAATAATAATATTGTATTGCCCCTTGGCGTAGTGGCTAAGATCAAAGTGTAGTAGATGCTTTCTTGACATCAGCACCGGAAGTTTTCATGTAATTATCATATTTGAAACTGAAAGTTTTAAACTATTTTATAAATGCTATCGTTTATTTAATAAAATCTCTGTAATTGTATTAATAATTATAATTATATTGCTATCGAGGGAAATATTATAAATATATAATAAAATTTAACAATACTAATTATAAATATTTATTACAGAATATTAATTTATTAAAACTTTAAAAGAAAATATATATGCAAATGTGCAAAAGCGGGTTTTGTTTGACGAAGAATAGATATTACTATATATACTGTATAATTATATTCAAGTAGGAATGCAATGTGTTGACCTCAATATACAGGGTGGGCAAAAATAAGGGTCTTATTTTTTTAAATTCATAACTTTTTTATTTATTGATTTAAAAAAAAAATTTTTTTAGAATAAGTAAAGGACCCCTTCCGAAGCAAGCATGAGCCGTATTAGCCCTAAGGAACGTACCCTCATTTAGAAAACATTATTTTTGCTTAAAAAACTCAAAACATTGTAAAAAACAATACTTTAGTTTTTGTAAGTTTTAAGAAGTGTTTTTCGGCTAAAATTTGTTTTGTTTATTTCAAAAAATCTCGGAAGGGTCAGTCTACACACACATAAAGTTTGGTGAGTTTAACTTTTATTTTGTGGAAGTTATTCAAATTCAAGTTATTCAAATTTAAAGATAGGACCCTTATTTTGGCCCACCCTGTACTTAGGAAAGATTCGCATTTATTCATATTTAGATTAAATCAGATTGGAATATTACTTGAGCTAAATGCAGTATTCTCAATTATTTCGCAATGTATTAAATACATTTTACGTTTAAAAAAGTATGACCGATAGGCAGGCGGACGGACAGACGGACAAAATTCTGTATTTATATAAAATCGTTGAGCTCTAATACAATCTGCATAATTTTCCAAAATTTACCATAGCGAGCCGTTTCTTATAAATATACAACACCAGACGCTAACGGAACATTTGTTTACTACGTATAAGTTTATACGACGGTGAGGTAGACTTTTGAGGTTTTTCTAGGTAAGGTCAGGCTTCTTGAAATATTCAATTATACGTGTGGTTGATTCACTTAGGCCTTGAACATTGACATCATCCAGCAATGTTTATAAAACAGATGTGATTATAAATAAGTTGGTTTCGGCTTCTGGACAGTTTCAAAATAGCTTTATTCTCAGCCGTAAGATATGTTATTTAAATACAGCGGAAAGCGGGTGTGTAGACACTAGGCTCGTTTGTAGATGTATATCTATCGCACTAAATAACAGATAGCTTTTCTTTTTCACATTCAACTCTGAATTGTATGTTTTACGGTATATCAACCTTTTAGTATCATCTTAATATTAAACAAGATACCTCATTTATATGACTGTTTGATTCTGTTTGATTTCTGGCATATCAGCCCTTTTGGTTATTTGATGTCGATACATAAGACCTTTTGTTAAAGCTGCATCGATTTTTCCCCCAAATTTACGATATATCAATTGGCCTTTTGGCTAAGATCAAAGTGTAGTATCTGTTCTGATGGATACTGCACCCCATACTTGTGTTGTCTTGGCCTTCGGGTATTGATTTACGCCGGTCAATGGGTCTGTCCTGTGCAGTTTTTGGGAGGTCCACCTTACCAGGCTTTGCCTCCCCTCTTTGGGGAGGAGTAAGTTTATTGCTTACTGCCTGAGGCGCCCCTACTAGTGAATGCCGACGTGGCTGCCCAGGCAATTTTTAAACCCCACTTTCCCGACCCGACCTTGGATCACATCTTACTTGTGGGAGTAAGATAAAAACTGGCCTTGTGCCTAACTTCTGGAGAGGAGTAAATCAATACTCATACTGACACAAAATACCGATTGCAAACGTTTTGTTAAGTTTCGGTTGTCTTATTTCCGGCATATCTACCCTTTGTTGGTTAACTAATCCTTATACACACTGTAATTGATTGGGTGAGTGCTACGTCTGAAATGAACCGTTTTTATCGGTTTCAAGCGAAACCCAAATTGTTCAATGGGCGACGTATGAATCTTAACATATTTGTCAAACAAATTTACAAACTGGAAAATGACCTAAAAGCCACTGGAGGCGTGATGATGATGTCACTATTGCTGATGCACTTTTGTTTATCTCTCAGACTGTCATGGCCGAAACCACATCAAGGGCAGATAACTCTCCATTTTAAGTAAAACAGGATATCCGACATTGCTCAGTGGAATAGATATTCATGTATTATAAATTATAATTGATTTACATTGGTGGTCATACGCTAGTAAATAGTACTATAAAAGGCAAAGAAGTAAAACTTGCAAAATATAAACAACAAATACGCGAGTTAAATATTACTTAAAGAACAAATACGCAAGTAACGTTTTGGAAAAAAATATTCGCGAGATACGCTTTTTTTCAACGAATAAACTACTCCGCTCTCTTTCTCCAGAATCTGTAACTAAACCATTTGTGTGTCCGTAGATAAATCCTTATTTTCGTCACAAATGTATTACAAACAAGGGAAATGTTTGTATCTATTAAAAGTGAATAGAATTGTCGCCTTTATTTTTTATCGTCAGTTAGTAAAATGAAATCCCTCTTCTATGCTCATACAAATCAAATCTGTACGCGTGATTATTATTATTTCCTTTTTTTATTATTATCAGTTATTATTAAGATTAAGATGAAGCCTCCCTTCTTTGCTAATTAGATTCAGTTAGTTTAGGTTCAATCCGCAGTGCGAACGATACTGAGTATACAATTACGAATTACCTACGACTTCTTCCCGGTTATGGCTGACGGAAACAGAGCATGCTACCACCATGGATTTAATAAATGGCTTCCGTTTGAAATTCAGTACAGATTCTAGAGTTCGACAAATAGATTTCCAAGTTTGACACGATACACCTGAAGAAAATCGGAGATTATCTCGGCCGAAACGTTTTGATAATAACACTTAAGATGAGAACAGTTGTTCGAATAATCCTAATTTAGTTATTTCCCCCATAGCTGGAGAGGGAAATACACAACGTTCCCAATCGTATTACAGTGTTAGTGAATGCAATCGTTTCGGCAGAGGTTGAAACCGACTTAGAAGATTCAGTAGTTATGACAAAATAATGTCATTTTTCATCTGATTTAGTAGTTTTTAAATACTTTTCTATTTATTTATTATACCTCTTTAGGCAACTTTTGTTTTAATAACTGGAAAGATATCTGATATTCGGTGAAATGTGTATTCGTTTCTATATCATTTCTGCAGAAATATCCGTCGGTGAAATGCATTTATTTATTTGATACGTTACAATAAGTATATTTTACAATAAAATGGAAGTGAATGTGGGAGACCGCGTCGTTCTTAAAACATTGGTTACGATCTTTGTTTTATGGAAGCTGAATACTTCGAAATGTGTTTTTTGTTTCATATGTGCACGTAAACAAAATAAAAAAAGAAAATCATTACAGAAATGAAATTACTGGAATAGTTTTATCGTTTCTTGTAGAACTATGCGAAGTTTTGAAACGTTTTCGTTCTGTTTGGATAATTAAAGTGGTCAATAAGACTAACGCTACAAATATTACATCTAAATGTTTCCTTGGTCATAGATTCGTCTCTCAAACTCTCGTTTAGGGAGAATCTTGAACCATGCTTGTAAGGGTTTAGTACTGATCTTACACCCCCTTTTAAACCAATTCGTCACCTAGCAACCGATGATTGTCTTAGAAACATCAATTGCATCATCCATTGCTAAAATTATTGAGCTTGTATAATTGTTCCATAAACTTACATTTGCTATTATATATAGCCAAATACAGCCATCGGTAATCACTTCGTTAGTACAAATAGTTGTTCTGACAACTATTTCGATGGGTGGTTTTCTGTTTTACACAGTGCCAGGTCGAACTACCATCTCAATATCATTGAGGCGTTAGTTATTCCCAATTCTCGACCTAGCCTGTGTAGACAAAATATTTTGAAGCATCGGTTGGAGATCTTTAATGATTCAAAGCCACCATAACGTTGAGAGTTACTTTTTTTCCTCTCTCAATCGTTTTCTCGAACTGAAACAATTTTTCCCCTCATATCTCATTCGATTTTCCTAGTTTTTAATTTATCATTCTGACGTTTCCTCTTAGAGGGTCAGACGACAAGGCCATAAGGATAATTTTAGCAATGTTCTTTATTTTTTCCACCCGCCCGGTTCATTGATTAAAAAATGTTTCCTCTGAAATTTACTCTTCGATTTTGTTGTACGCGAAATTTAATTTACACACATATATATATATATATATATATATATATATATATATATATATACATATATATATATATATATATATATATATATATATATATATATTTATATATATATATATATATATATATATGTGTGTGTGTGTAACATAATAACCGCCACAACTGAAAACTTTGTAGAATGTAGAATATCGGTTTCTAGGAAAACCATTATGTCTAACAAATGTGTAAGGAAATGACGTGCTAATTGTTTATCTCTTATTGCGTATCATTTGCAAGACATTCAATCATGTCAAAACATAGTTGAATCGTGTGTCTGTGTCTGTTACTTCTGTTGGGTCTATGTAGACTGTGCTCCGTCGATAAGTGTGGCGCCTGTTGTAACACATTCGTGATACACTGACATTTAACCCGCACACATTTAAACATGGCTGCTAGGAAAAAATATTTGAAATATCACATTGTCAGGTTTTTCGACTTCACAATATATTCACTTGATTTTGCTGAGGTGAGGTTATCGAATCAAGCTTTTATGCAGAAACAAATTTCACAAGTTATATATATATATATATATATATATATATAAACATACATATAAATGTATGTATATATATATGTATATATATATATACATAAAAATGTGTGTATATATACATATAAATGTATATATATATACACATAAATGTATGTATATATATACACATAAATGTATATATATATACACATAAATGTATATATATACATAAATGTATGTATATATACATTTATATGTATATACATACATTTATATGTATATATATACATTTATATGTATATACATACATTTATATGTATATATATACATTTATATGTATATATACATACATTTATGTGTATATATATACACATAAATGTATGTATATATATATATATAAATCTATATATACATACATATATATACATATTAATGTATGTATACATACATTTAAATGTATATATATACACATATATATATACATATAAATGTGTACATATATATACATATAAATGTGTATATATACACATATATATATATACATATAAATGTGTATATACATATATATATACATATAAATGTGTACATATATACACATATATATACATATAAATGTCTACATATATACACATATATATACATATAAATGTCTACATATATACACATATATATATACATATAAATGTGTATATATATACACATATATATACATATAAATGTGTATATATATACATATATACACATATAAATGTATATATATACACATATATACATATTAATGTATATATATATACACATATATACATATTAATGTGTATATATACATATACATATAAATGTATGTATATATAAATACATATAAATGTATGTATATATAAATACATATAAATGTATGTATATATAAATACATATACATGTATGTATATACGAGGCTTGTCTAAAAAGTATCTGACCTTAGACCAGAATAAATATTTCAAATACATGACGGCGTCTGGACCCTAATTCTCTTCATATTGGGCCCCTTTATGCTTGCAACAGCCCACAGATCTATCCACTGCCGGAAACCCCTCTGGAAGTCTTCCTTTTAAATGGTGTTCATCTCTGCCGTCGCGTTAGATTCAGCACGTGTTTGGAGACGATGCGTTGTGTAACACAAATTTAAGAGTGGTGCAACCGATTCAAAAATGGCCGCACGCCAACTGAGAATGACCAGCGTTCTGGCAGTTCCCAAGCTGCTCGAAGTGCAGCTGTTGTTCAGAGGGTATGAAAAAAGAGATCATGCGGAACGTGACGACGGAGATAAACACCATTCTAATACAATTAGTGTCCCAACAGCGTCACGTATTCGAAATATGTATGTTATCGCCTAAGGTCGGTTACGTTTAAACTGGCCTCGTATATATATATATATATATATATATATATATATATATATATATATATATATATATACACACACAGACAGACACACAGACACATTTATATATATATATATATAAATTTCAAGATGACAGTCTAACTGAAATTCTCTCATTTTTTTTGCGGAGGGAACCCATTGTGAGTTGTATTAGATTTCTGTCTATTTTGTTTTCTTCCCCACGAATTCTGTACAGGATATGACACTTTACATATGCCTTGAAGTTTGGTATCTGACGAACAGCGAGGAAATGAAGATTATGGCTGAATTTTATTCGTTGATAATTTTCTTTTTAACTCCACAGGCAAGTCTGCCATGGAAAAATAAAAGTAAATGATTTCAGTAAAGCCTGAACTTTTGGTCATTTGTGTGTTAAAGTTGAAGTTAGCATAAGCTCAATGTGAAAAAAGTTAAATCAATTAGGGGTTTCATTTAAGAATAAGGCAATATTTAATATATTCAAAACATATCAATAGAACTTCTTCTCAATGTACGCATGTTTCAGAGAAATCAATTTGTTTTTCGTTATCTAAGTACATTTTGGTAAAATTTATTTCATATGAAGTATCTACTCCTTCGGCATGTTCGAATTCCGCAAATGTTATAAGGTAAATAATCTGGAGTAATAGATGACTCTGGAAACGGAAAAGAAAAATATATGTAGT
>OY744540.1:84216235-84281235 GCA_963556195.1 Sepiola atlantica
TTATCATTTATGTCATTTCACCTTGACCACGGCTAACCACAGAGAAATTAAAAGCATCCCCTTCAAATAATCTTTATGCTTGCTTTTAGCGATTCAAAATGGCGGAATCTGTCAAACACACACTTGAAGCTTCCACGGTCATATAAATTAACGTAAATGGCGTCGTATAATTAGAATAATGCTAGCTCCTGCTCACGGGGGAAAGAGCTTTAATTTTAAATGCACAATTCATAATTAGGGACTTTTAGGCTGGATCTTTCTTTGATGGGTAACTTCAGGGGCGGCTAACATCAATATCCCATATCTCATTAGAGAAAAATGACGGCAAAGTTCTGTGGTGCATTGGAAGAGACTTATTTTTTTTAGTGTTCTTCTTCCCGCCTGAAAAAATCTACAAATGATAATAATAAAAAACATGATAATAATAATAATAATAATAATAATAATAATAATAATAATAATAATAATAATAATAATGATAATAATAATAAAAGAAAATTGACGAATAAAAAAAGTTAAAGTAATTAAGTTTGCTTCAATGTGAAAGCATTTAATTGAACCACCACATTTTGTGCATTTTTAAAATCTTTACAATGATATCAATTAAGACGTTAAAATATTTTATTTCACTTAATAAACTGTGGGTGTAAATTTTCACAATACCCTTGGAGTTGTACAGGGATTCAGATATTCTTCACTTCGAAATGCACACTTTTTAGTTGAGATCGAAGTAACAGTTCACATGATAGCGGAGTCTTTAAATCCAGCTGGTTCTTCTCATAGACTAATAGTTACATGATACCTTATCGAATTGAATTGGTAGACAAAATCGACTGGTAGCCATACTTGTGCTTAGCATAGACTGGTAGCCAAACATGTATTTCTTCTCGGGGAATGGTAGCGAATCATGTTGTTCTGAGAGACAGATAGCCAAACATGTGCTTCTCACAGACAAGTGGAAAAACGTGTCCATATCATAGCGACACTCATACTGGCAATGAATTAAAAGAAACTTATTTATCATATATACTGCTAGCAATATTGGTTTTTACTACTAGACTATTAGACACACTTGTTTTAATCGTAAACTCGTAGGCAAATATGTACTTCTCATAGACAAATAGCCGAAATTGTCTTCATAGACCGGTAACTAATTTTGATATAGAAGGCTAGTAGCAACACACCGCCTTTGTCATCGACAGGTTTGCCAAACTTCCCCTTTGGCATAGACAGGTTTGCCAATCTTCCCCTTTGTCATAGACAGGTTTGCCAATCTTCCCCTTTGTCATAGACAGGTTTGCAAATCTTCTCCTTTATCATAGACAGGTTTGCCAAACTTCCCCTTTGTCATAGACAGTTAGCCAAACTTCCCCTATGTCAAAGACAGGTTTGCCAAATTTCCCTTTTCTCATAGACAGGTTTGCCAAACTTCCCCTTTATCATAGACATGTTTACCAAACTTCCTCTTTGTCATTGACAGGTTTGCCAAATGTCCCCTTTGTCATAGACATTTAGTCAAACTTCCCCTTTGTCATAGACAGTTAGCCAAACTTCCCCTTTGTCATAGACAGGTTTACCAAACTTCTCCTTTGTCATTGACAGGTTTGCCAAACTCTTCCTTTGTCATAGACATTTAGTCAAACTTCCCCTTTGTTATAGACAGTAAGCCAAACTTCCGCTTTGTCATAGACAGTTAGCAAAACTTCCCCTTTTGTCATAGACAGGTTTGCTAAACTTCCCCTATGTCATAGACAGGTTTACCAAAATTCCCCTTTTTCATAGACAGTTAGCCAAACTTCCCCTTTGTCATAGATAGTTAGTCAAATTTCCCCTTTGTCATAGATAGTTAGCCAAACTTCCCCTTTGTCATAGACAGTTTGCTAAACTCTTGCTTGTCAGAAACTGGTTACCAAACAAGCTTTAGTATTGACTGGTTGATGAACAAGACCTAATCATAGATGTATGATAACATTTTTACTTCTGATGCTGCTAATCAAACTCATTACTCTCAAAGATTTAGCCAAACCTATTTTCAACATTGACTCAAATCGAAGTATTAATGAGCACTTATTTGTTTCCTGAATTTTCGCCACACATTTCTGAAATACGTTATTCTTTACCAGATTCCAAAACCTATCGCAAGACATTCTTCAAACTTGAGATGTTGAAGCCTATTTTGAAATTCATGATATTGCGCCAATTCCAGATTTCTATATTTTCGCGTTTTACTACGACTTATTCTGAAACCAGATCGTAGAACTCCGACCTTAAGGCAGAATAATAATTTTGTGCCAGTTCTTAACCTTTCTCTCTTACTTTCTATTTATTATCAAAAATGGAAAGCTACTTAAAAATGTTTAGCTGAAAGCTTTACTTAACAAGAAAATACGTTCCTCAAAGAAAAGACGGTGAAAGAATTCTGCCGACCTTGATAAACCGCACAAATCTTTTGGATTCTGTAGATAAGTATAAGAAAGTCAAAGAATTAAAGGTACTTGATGCCATTAGAGGATCGAAGAAGATTATCAGTATTAATAGAAAATATATTTTGGGGAAGCGAACAGAAACACGAGAAACAAATGGTAATCAAAGGGGCATATAGCACGAACAACATAAATCAAAACCAAAACATTAGATATTCTATGAGATAGTTAATATATGGAATTCGTGGTTAAGCGTATAAACAGAAACACATCTCCAAACTGAATTAACTTGATTACAATATATTTATAGACGTTGTTTATATATATATATATATATATATGTATATATATATATATATATATATATATATATATATGGTACGTCAATGAAAATTAATAAGACCTGCAAATGGAAGCAAATCGATATCTTCAGTTGTTCAAAACAAGGAGCAGTTTAGTTAATAAAAAACATTTATTTTTCTTCTCTTTCATTCCTTAAACCAGGCTTTTCAAAGATTAAAATCTTATCATCAGAGGAAAATTTTGATTGATAAGTTGACAGGATAAGACTGTGAAAGTTCCAAATTTGAAAGAGTTTTTTAAAAAATGTTAAAGTTCAAACGGGCATGGGAATCACCAATAACGAAATCCAAAAACCGTGGGTCTCAGAAATATTGGTAAATCCAGAGGAATCTGTATAAAAATCCAACGACGACGATTCCACTCAGGTCTGTTGTCCTCGGAGAGGGATCAAATAAAAATGGCCATGTCAAGGAAAACAATATTTTTCCCATATCAGTATTTAACTAGTATGTCGACTTATTCTGTATATTTCCCATTTCATTTCGTCTAAATTTTCAGTTAATTTTTTTGTCTCCCCACTTACATCATATATACACGTTTTTAGTAGTTGATGGTTATATTTATATAATAGAATATATATTAAGTACATACGTTTATTTCAATATTTACTGAAACTGCGCTCACTACATTAGTAGAGCTCAGTAGGCATTTAGCTTGATGATTTGTCTCGGGAATGAAACACAAACGTTAATTTGTAGTTTATGTGTCATAAGTAATATAAAAATTTGAAAAAGGAAACTGAAACTTGTTTATAGGTTAATTGAAGTCTTGTCTTTATTCAAAGACGTTCTCAGGATGATAGATTTGAAAAAAGAAAATGTCAAACATTTAAAATACGTGGTGTCTATTTAATTTTTCGAAATGAAACGGACGTTAAAAGTAAAGTATATTTCTTTAATTATTACTAAATGTTGGTGTTATGTACAAAGTTTTGTTTGGCTTGGTGTGTACAATTAACTAACCTAGATCTAAACTCAAGTTTTATTCAGTTAGTAATAATTAACTGATAATTGTATAAGCTGTTACGTTGTTTAATTGTGTCAAAGTATATAATTTGTTCTACAGAATTTGGCAAGATTTAAAAAAAAATGTCTCATTTAAAGCTACTAAAATTATCAGGTTGTAATGTATTAGAGAATAGTGCATTAATAGTGATTGTTATTTTATATAGCTTTTTTATGTTTAACAACCCTTTTAATAAGTTCGCATTGAGTCTCGCTGACATATCTTATTGCAATTATTGCATGAGACAATATATATTCTGGCTTTAGATCTAAGTAGTTTAATGAATTGTTTTTTATGGTTTGTGATTAATTTGTTTTGTTGGAATTCCTTGTTTATTGAGAGTGTTTGAAAGTATTGTATTATTGGCGTTGGAAGCTAAAAGAGAAGGTATTTTTATAAGAGCAGTGTTCAGTGTATACGATTTTTGCTAATTGTTTCTGGGAAATATTTCTAAGTTTTCCGAGTATATGATTTTTGTAATACTTTATTTTCATTTAATGTGAAATATGTGTTACATTGCAATCTTTCAGTTATTGTATTAATGTATTTTTCACCCTCTTTCCATATATATATATATATATATATATATATATATATATATATATATATATATATATATAATACGAAACTAATAGTATACTTTTAGTAGATAGAACCTATAGTGCCATGGTTTAAGCTTAAACATACGAGATTAAGCAATTACTTGATATATTTTAAAATTTTGAATGTTGGCTTTTCCACTGCTAACTTATCTATCTATGTAATTCCTCTGATGATACGATTCTACGCTTTGAAAAGCCTTGGCTTAAGGAAAGAATAATAAAATCTTTTTACCGAGTACGGCTTGCATTGAACAATCGAAGCTGAAATAGATTTGTCATTCGTACATGATTATCCCTCTTCTTTCATCTATCTTTATATATATATATATATATATATATATATATATATATATATATATATATATATAGTCTCGGAAGTTTCTCAACCACTAAAACTATATTAAAAAAAAAACTTTTAGTCCCAAGTCTTTCAGTGGAAAATCACTCATGTAAGTCAATTTATTTTTTACAGTTATTATATTAGTTTGTTTCTAACACTATTTTAAGGAATCATCAGTTGTTTACCATAAAAAAAAACTGTTTCGGGATATATATATATATATATATATATATATATATATATATAGAGAGAGAGAGAGAGAGAGAGAGAGAGAGAGAGAGAGATTTATGAAACGTGTCTCTGTGGATAATACATATGTATTTATTTATAAAAACAGAATGAATATTCCGTTCAAGTCGAGCACTTTGATAGAAATATGAAAATTTCTAATAAATAAATATTGCGGGTCCCCTTTTTTTGGCAGTTCGAATAGTTTATGAGACTTGCAATGTTCAGTGATAAAATATAGAGTTTACTTCTCTCATCTCTAAATATGAGTGTCACGTTGGCCGTATGGTTAGAAATGTTGGATTTGAGTAATTCAGGTCCAGGGTTCAGATAGTTCGACAGGTGGTACAGTTATATAAGCCACACTAGTGATTGTTAGTGAACATAAAAAATGTATATGTATGTGGATAATAAGTATTGATTTATATATATATATATATATATATATATATATATATATATATATATATATATATAAGAGTATAGACATAATATAAACTATATAGAGGTGACATATACTTTCCTAGTTTTGTACCCCACCACATTAAGTGAAAAAGCCGATATCTCTCATTTGCTGAACCAGGTTAGAAAAACGCAAATCAAGTGGATGTAAATACTTACGTACCATTAATTATGCGTCCGCTCTTCAGACATTAATCTACATACGCATCCAAGGGAGACAAACACTCGTGAAGTTTTACACATTTTCAGGGGAGGTAAATCTACACACGCATTTTAACCGATAACTGTCGTCTTATAATTAGAAAAGCTAATAAAACTCTCTTTCGCCCAATATAAAGATAGAGAGAAACGAAACAATAAAGATAAATATCGTTTCTTTATCTTAGATCCTACCGTGATAAATGGATGCTCGATATAATTGATAGAACATTACCAGTCTATAATGAAGCTTGTTTGGCAACCAGTTTCGGACAAGAAAGAGTTTAGACAAAGGGGAAGTTTTGTTACCTGTCTAAGACAAAAAAAAGATGATGAAAATAAGAATTGGATAATTTGTATAATTTCGTTTATTCGGACTACGGGCGATACGAGGAATTGCGGATTACTGAAGACTTCCCCCAGTTATGACTGACAAAAAGAAAAGCATGATACATACGGTGATTAAATAAAAGCTTCCGTTTTAAATTCCGTCAAGATTCCCGAGTTCGTCAGAAATATTCCTGAGTTCGAAGAGATACACCTGAAGAAGGCCGGAGGTTACAGCGTCCGAAACGTTGTGATGATAACACTCAAGATGAGAACAGTAGTCAGCATAATCGAAAGTATACAAATTATCAATCCTCATCTCAAAAAGATTCAGAAACAGGAAAAATTGGATAAATTACAATAGTTATTAACTCATCAGATATTATAGCACGGTATAATTTTTTTTTCTTTAATCCATGGATGTTCAAAGATAAACTGTTTATCAGCCGTTAAAATCAGTAAAATCATGTCTTACATGTATGATACTTACATGTTTATATATATATATATATGTTTGATTAAACAACAGTGACAATTTCTTTTTTGTCTACATTTTTAAGTAGCAGACCAACGATCTAATGTGTTGTTCAAGTGTGAACAGGAATTCGCCAAAACTGCAAAGGTGTTCGATTCCTATGAGTCTTCATCAGGCACACGAGAATGCGATAGAAGCTATAAAAATATGCTTTTAATAAAAACTGAAAAAAAAACAAAAAAAATGTTTTAAGCGACGTTCTTAATAAATTGACTAATTTTAATTCATGTAACTTCTCACGTGCCTGATTAGGGCTCATGGGAGTCGAAAACGTTTGTAGTTTTGGCGAGTTCCTGTTCACACTTGAGCAGTACATTAGATCATTGGTCTGCCAACTTGAAAAGATTGATAAAAAAAGAAACAAACAGGAATTCTCACTGTTGTTTTATCAAACAGGCATCAGCCATGAAATGCTGCCTTAGTATACATATATATATATATATATATATATATATATATATATATATATATATATATATATATGAAAAATCTCAGTCAGATTTTCAAAACCAGACCAATATAGAAGTCTGTCTCACATATATTTATTTGATTGGGGCTACAGAATACTTTCGTTATTTTTTATCCACTACGTTATTGGCACGAATATATTTTATTTCGACTGAGTGCGTTTATGAAAATATGTATTCCAATTAACATAGCTATCAGTGTAGATACATATTTTCGAGGCACCGGTAGCGCCAAGATACTTCAAATATTAAATTATCGTTATCAAATATTAAATTATCGTTTCGTGTTATAACACGAAACGATAATTTAATATTTGAAGTATCTTTTAAAATAACATTTACAAAATGAATTGCTAATGTGCTAAATATCAAATTAAAAATATTATTTACAAATTACGATTTGTGTGAATTAATTTAACATTCTCAGCAATTTGGGTCATATTTATTTTCTGCGCACCTACTTCAAATTCCTTGTGCATATAACCTCCTACTAAAAGTGCGTCTTTCTTGCAATACTTGTGTTTAGTTACATTAGTAATTGTTCTACGTTTATTCTTACACGTGTTATCAAACATCAATATTAAATATTATTTTACATCGGTTATTAATTAACAATAACACATGGAAATTGGCTAATTAGTACCAAAGTTTGCGTTGGTGATAACGGTCGGTCATTATGCTATTCAGGCCTTACTCTTTAAATCCGGACGACATACTATTATACATATATATGTGAGTGTATCGATGAAATGCATACAGAGTAGAACGACGAGAAACGTACATAGTATAGAGATATCACAATATGCTTGAGGGGTTAAATTTTAGGCACTGACGAAGCCTCCTCAAGAAAAAATCGTTGATATTTTGCATTTTGAGATATCACAATATGAACATTCAAATGCAAAATTTGGATTAAAAAGCTATTTTCTTTAGAAACATATTGTCAGGAAAAAGAATGTATACAAATATAATACTTTGATATTAAATGCAGTTTACTTTTTTGGGGCTTGAGGTATTAAATTTTATGCACTGACGAAGCCTCCTCAAGCAAAAAATCGTTGATATTTTTTATATCATAAAAATGTATTTTATAAAGAAAAGCAGAAACGATTGTGTTCTAACAAAAGTATTCGCTGTATATATATAGAAAATTGTTCCCTGAATTAACTAACGTTCTATGTGACATTATATTTATATCATTACGATGATAAAACGTGCATGTGTACACGTTTTTACAATTACGTCATTATTCGGTAGATATATGCAATTCTCGTGAAAAAAATAAAACTCTTTACCTGAATGATATGTAAGTAATTGAAAATGTTGGTACATTTCTAAAGTTTCCTATGGAAATTAAATATGCAAGAACAACGATCCCCCAGCGGGTGGATGAGCTTTGTTTCAACGGTATCGAACCAAACTGATTGAACACACATTTGGGGAAAGACGCGGACGCTTCCAACTTGCAGCATTCGATTAAAAATACATCGAACGAGCAAAAAACGAGCAATGACGCTAAATATTTTGCAGCATCTAATGAAAAATTAATTACCTCGAAGCGCCAACAAAGATTAATCCACTTTAGACAAGTTTCGATCTTGTTCGGGGCGCACACCGTTTATATATGCAAGAAGCTGCCTATCCTCCTGGGATATCGCTTATGCAATAGCTTATACAACCGTGAATCATATATTTCTCTCTTTTATATATATATATATATATATATATATATATATATATATATATATATATATGAAGAGAGATATAGGGAGAGAGAGAGAGAGAATGAGAAATATATTTATATATATATATATATATATATGTATATATCATTGTTAAAATATGTGTTAGATCATACTTTCAATACTTTACATTTAACAACCTCTTCTAATTTAAGCTCGATGAATGTAATTCAGTGACAACAGAGCATATATAAGTAAGCAAAGTTTAATTACATTCATTTCAACTTTGTACTTGGCTTTTAGAATGTAAATGTATTTTTCTTATATATATATATATATATATATATATATATATATATATATATATATATATATATATATATATATGTTGTTTAATATGACAGAAAACTTACGTTTAGATATCCTTAAGTGGATTCTTTCCATTTGCCGAATCAGGATCATTGGTTCGGTGGGAAATTAGCCGATTAATCTGCGATAATTGTAGTTGTCCCAAGTGCTTTCATGCCAATTTGCGTCAATCTTCAGGAAAACCAGGTATTATGGTGTCAATGTTAATATTATTAGGTAGTTTAAGCGGTAATTATATTATTAATACGGAAATAAAGTTTAAACTATAAACATTTTGTAATCATATCGCTAGTAATCAAGTTAATTCATTGGCCAATTCCCCGCCGAAACAAAGATACTGATTCGTCAAATAGAAACGATGCACACAATACTATACAGACATAAGTTGTCTCTCATATTGAACAACATTTGTATTACAGAGAAAATGCTATTTTCATATATATATATATATATATATATATATATATATATATATATATATATATATATATATATATATATATATCTGTGTGTGTGTGTGTGTGTGTGTGTGTATGCGAATGCAAGAGTTTCCTATGTTAGCCTGTCAAAATTCAGGAAAGGGACATTTTGTCTTCAGCACCGTCCTCTTCCGGAAGAAATGCTCACAGGGAACTGTCGTGCCTCAACACCGCCTGCTTGCTCAGAAGCGGCCTTTTTCAAATCAGTCAGCCTGGGATTCGGACGATGAGCTTGCGTTAGACGTTGGTCATTCTGGGACAAGTAGCTTGGGAAAATAGAGTTTTACGGTGAGAAAAAATACATTCGCTTGTACTACTCGTCTTCCGAGATTGTTTGCCCCAGATTGCTTGCTGTTACAATAATTAAGTTGTTACACATATCCAGGGGGTATAAATCCGAAGGAAGTTGAAACCGGGTTTATGAGAGGGCTCAATGAAAATTCAGAGCAAAATATATTTTCTTTGGTGATTTTATTATTCCATTATTGCTACAAAATATATATTGTTTCATTAGCGTTCATAATGAACGACAATTCTTCAGGCGTCAACGGGATTTAAATGCCTACAATTTTAAATTCAACCCCAACCGGAAATTGAAGATGCATAAGAAGGAGGGGGGCGAAGACGGGGCTCAGCCTTTAGCGAGCACAGGAAAGAGGGATGGGGCCCTAACAGATGATATTTCAGGAAGTTGCGTGGGCTGATATTTAGTGTCATGGCAATCGTAACCTCAATTCCAACCGGGCAGAGGGCATGGTGGGTTTAATTTAATAAGAAGAATAAAATTATAAAGTTATAACTGTCCTTTTTGTTGTTATAGGTGGTTATCGTGTAGATAAAAATGTTTGATAATTTTAATTTAGGGTATTAATTGCTATTTTTGCATTCTATTTCAATATAATTATTTATGGCTTTTATAATGAGCTCAGTAACGGGAATGAATTTTGTTGTGATAATATTTGTTAATTGTAATTATATTATACTAAAATTAATACTAGTAAAATTACTATATAAAAGAAGTTTAATGGTGTTACTATCTTTAGTATTAATAAAAACAACTATAATAACAATAATAATAATAATCAAGCCAATAGTACCTACGATAGTTGCAGTGACAATAGTATCAATAATAATAATAATAATAATAATTATTATTATTATTATTATTATTATTATTATTATTATTATTATTATTATTATAATCCTGTTACTTGTGAAGTTAGTGGGCAAAACAAGTGATGGTAAGCTGTTATAGTTCTACTACCAATAATAAAGACTAGGCACCAGTCAATAATTAAGTGTTCAAGATAGTAATCGAAGGATTAAGTTTTATTTACTCCTCTCCAGGAGTTAGGCACAAGGCCAATTTTATCCTACTCCCACAAGTAAGATGTGACCCAAGGTCGGGTCGGAAAGTGGGGGTTGAAAAGCCAGCGCCCGAGAGGTGAGCAATCGAAGGATTAAGTAATTGAGATTAGATTAATCACAGTGATATCAGAGTTAATAGCAATCACAGTTATGGGTTTAGGTGGGAGATGATTATGGTAGAATTGGTAGTATGACTGAGAGGTTTTTGAGGCTGAGAATTATAGGTAATACTTAGAGATTTGATGTTATTGATGGTTTAGTGGGGTGGTTATATATTGATTCATCGAGACTTGTTGGGGGTGGGTGGTAAATTTGGGTGGGTTGGTAAGGGGGTGTAATGTGTTTTGAAGTAGTGTATAATGGGGGGGTCAAATGTAATGATTAATTTTTAAATATGTGGGGGTGTGGCGTTAAGGTGGAGTATGTGGGTTGCTAAGGAGGTAGAGTCTACTATGTTTACAGTTGATTGACGTCTCTTGTTTTCTATTTAGGAGTTTATTTCTGTCTTTAAAACGGATAATTTCCAGTTTTTCATTTAAACATAATCTACATGGTGAGTTCATTGATTTGCAGGTGCTAGATTTTTTTTTAATTTTCCACATTAAGAACCCACTGAAACTCAGCTATTGTTGTGGTGACAACGTGGAAAAATAATAAAAAAGCACAACAGTAAAATACTAAACACCTCAGTAACCTCAAATCCTAGAAGAACATGTAACTGTACTAACAAATCAAACTGCCCCCTAAACCAAAAGTGCCTATCAACCCAAGTGGTCTATGAAGCATCTATCTCCTCAACCGAAAACCCATCCCAGACTAACTATTATATTGGTCTGGCGGGTAACAACTTCAAGGAAAGATTCTACAACCATAACCTCTCCTTTAACAACCCTGACCATCCTGACAAAACTGGACTATAACTACACTACCACAAAATAAAAACAAAAAAAGAAACTCCCATAATAAAGTGGAAAATCTTGTAATCCAGGGTTTCGAATCGTGTAGCCCGGTAGTGAATAGTCTTACTTCTATGCTGATGAGTCTTGATTAAAAAGAGACGAAACGTATACGTCTATAGATAAATAAACAATAACAAATATTTATATTTGAAGCTCCTCGTTAAAAAGTAGAGCACTGTAAATGGTAGTAATAACACAGCGTGACGTCACTTGCTTTATATGCATCATTCCTTCACTTATAGAAGTTGAATGCCTGTATTTCTCGCCGCCTTTAAATGTGTTAAAATTACCATTGTTTATAAGCTGTTCAGAACTGGCCTATCGGTTAGCGACGTTGGATTGGGGTTGAAAAATACTTGTAATCCAGGGTTTCGAATCGTGTGACCGGTAGTGAATAGTCATACTTCTATGCTTATGAGTCTTGATGTAAAAGAGACGAAACGTATACGTCCATAGATAAATAAACAATGACATATATATATATATATATATATATATATATATATGTATATATATATATATATATATATATATGTGTGTGTGTTTGTGCGTGCGTGTAGGTGTGTGATAAATGGAAAAGTGTTGCAACGTAATAGAAATCTAATTCAATTTTCATGTATATATATATATATATATATATATATATATATATATATATATATATATATATATATATATGCTAGCAAGGAGACCCGACGTTGCTCGGAATTTAATGCAGTTTACTATTTACCTTTTCACTATGCACCATATTACTGTTTTTGTTTTACTTTCTATTCTTCCCGTTTCGCTTCTTTTAAAATAATTTGAAATGTTTACAAACACTTTGAATGGGTGTCATATACATATAGTTAACATTTCATTGAAGTTAGATACAAGTATTTAAAGTTTTCAGGGGTTCTGCCCCCATGGCTCACTTAGAGGTGGGGGCGCGTACATCTTGCCACATAGAGAGTGACGTAAAGATTTAGGACCACTTCGATAGTCTTACACAGAAAATGTTATACATATATGAATTTTATAAAAATGTAAGATGTATAATTTGGATTATTCGGACTCCTGTTTTTATCTTGACATTTCAACGTTTCATTCGCTGTAACCTCCGACCTTCTTCAGGTGTATCCTTTCCAACTCTGGAATATTTCTGTCGAACTCGGGAATCTGAACGGAATTTTGAACAGAACTTTTTCTTTAATCCACGGGGTGTTAATGCTCTTGTGTTGTCAGCCATAACTGTGAGTAGTATTCAGTTGTGATAATAACACCCGTGCTTGAGAACAGTAGCCCGAATAATTCAAATAATACAAGTTATCAATCCTCATCTCAACAATTCCGAAACATAAAAATGTAGGATAAATATGTAAGGGGGTTATCCCATGATAGCGTCCTTACGGGTGTACTTGGACATTCGGGAAAACGTCTATCGTCTTCATTGGTAAATTCTAAATTAGAATACACTTTTAGATTTCATGTAGATTCTCTAACCTTTCTTTCTATAGAGAACTCAGAAACCTCACACAGACATGTGATTTTACGAAGATTAACGTAAACATAAATATATTTATTAATTGATGTCTTATATTTATTGTTAAATTTTCCACAAAAATTGGGATTTGTACGAAGGACTCCGTACGTTTTGCAATTATGTTACAAAATTCATAATTATCGATTAATTACTTAAAGGGCAAATCCTGTGCATACAAATATAGGAAGGAATGGCGATCTGACTGCCAGAGGGGCATCAGGCGGTTCTCTGTAACTGCCATTGATCAACAGCGCGAAAGACGCGAAAGAACAAAAACATCTACAAGTATTCCAGCCGATTTTTCTCAAGATCTTCCTTCTTGCATCCATTGTGGGCTGGTTTGCAAATCTCTCGCAGGACTCAAATGCCATTTACGATTGAGTAAATGTAAGCATGCTACATCCATCGTAGACTAAACAAATTTTGAGTTGTCAAGACCTCATACGTCGAAATCGACGGGAGAGTCCATGATATATATATATATATATATATATATATATATATATATATATATATATATATATACATATATAACCCTAACCGTAACCTTATATAAATAGATGTATACTTATCTCTTTTTATATGTAATTTTGAGAATTGGTCTATATATGCACTAAATTCCTTTCTACACTTTTAAAAAGATTTGGTTCAACTATATTTTGGGCAACGTAAAAAAAATCATCACAGGAAACAATTACAATGAGGTAATTTCTGGCATCCCGTTGTGTTTGCGACTCTCTAATTGCTTATGGATCCGAACTTTTCAACAAAAAAAAAGGCAAATGATTGATTTTCGTGCAACAAAATTCTAAAAGTTTTATTCTACACGAGGCGGTCACAACTTACATTACATTTTTTTTATTCATGTTAAATTTAGAAAACTATGAAAATTTACATATTCTTGCATCGAGGGAAAATTCAAATAATCGCAGTATTTGAAGCATGAAGCCGGACGCTGCAGAAACGTTTCCAATTATTTGACCATTTAAAATGGTGTAAATACTATGATAAGTTTATGCTACGAAGATTTGTTGTCTACGTGTGAAAAGTAATAATCGAAATTGCGTTTTTTTTTTAGATTTTCATCTTCGCTATGTAACAATATTACGAGGGCTAACATACATTAGAATAAAGACGACTATTTACATTTTTTTGTCTTTATAACTTGAATGTCAATATGGAGTTCAGTATAACACATCGGCCTTGGTTCATTCTTCAGCAACACCTAGTGTGTTTCAAATCTTTAAAATTTACAGAAAACGATTTCAATAAATGTCAATCTATTTAAACCACTTTCCATCCGTAATTTGCAATTAACTCACAAAGTGAGCCTAATCTTACGATCTTGCGCTATCACTGTGTATAGTTTTAACCCCAGCTCTTATTTGTATACGGTTTCCATCAGTTTTGTAACTCTAAATCAAAATCTGACTCCCTCTAATTCTCTATAAGTTTATTAAAAATCAATGCTAAGAACATACTACTCTCTCAACAAAGCAATTTCAGATTATCAAATGTTAAATTTAGAATCAAAAGTGTAATGTTCTCCGGATAATAGGACATGAATATTGTCATTCAATCTGATTATGGAAAAAATATTTTATATTCATTCGGTTCGTGTCCCCATATACATATATATATATATACACATTACATGTATACATATATATATATATATATATATATATATATATATATATATATACATTACATGTATACATATATATATATACATTACATGTATACATATATATACATATTACATGTATACATATATATACATATTACATGTATACATATATATATATATATATGTGTATACACATTACATGTATACATATATATACACATTACATGTATACATATATATATATATATACCCACATTACATGTATATATATATATATACATATATATATATATATATACATTACATGTATATATATATATACATTTCAGGTATACATATATATACACATTACATGTATATATATACACATGTACAAATATGTATACACAAGAAAGATAGAGATATACATACATTGTAAAAGCATCCACCGACCTCAATGGTATACATTATATATATATATGTATATATATATACATATACATCTATACACATATATAAATATGCATATAGATAGATATAGATATACACACATATTGAAAGCTTCCATCGACCTCCAACAGTGGAACAGTGATGTTTCGTATAAATGAGGTGAACACCTAGAGTCTTTCGTGTTGAAGGCTTGCTTAATGACTAATTGTTTTCTTTCGCAGGTGGATTTTGTCATTCTTGTAGGCATCCATCTCAGCTCCTTGCTTCACATGGTTCTTGTGTTAGTAGTAGCGTGTCATGGCGAGTGTAATTCGTTTCAAATAGTTGGAGTATCAAAATATCGCTATCTTAAATCCGTCCTGTTTTTTCCTGATATTACGACAGAATATCAGGTTAATATTATCTTTAAAGTGTTCCCAAGTACTGACAAAGTTAAGACTATCGCGTCTTTAAATCAGGATAGAGAAGAATGTGTGGGTTATGTGACTCTCTCTCATATATATATATATATATATATATATATATAGATATATATATATATATATAGTAGTAGTAAAATTTTGAAAGGCTGTGGGCAATGCAAGTTCCGGGTAAGATGCAAGTTGTAAGGAACAAAAACAATAACAATAAATTGAATACGAAATATGACTTACTATTTATTTTTCCTATTTTTCTAAAATCTTACATAACAGCAAGAGTGTTTTTAGCTGTTCGTGTGATGTCCGGGTTATTTAAAATCACTATTTGATATTTCGGGAAAAGACATCCCTTTGTCAAAAATAATGAAACCAGAAGAAAATTTTATTTTTCTTCTCCGACTGTGTAGAGAATACTACAAAACAAAATGGCTGCCAGATGTAGACCGCAGCGAAAACTATAGCAGTCTCGCAGGGAATGTAAATTAAATTAAATTTTATTTTAAGGTTATGTTAAATATATGATATGGTGTTCAAAAATATTTGTGTAATGTTGGTTAAGTACATGGTGTTCGATAAACTGTTAGTTTTAACTAACAGTTTATCGAACACCAGCAATGCTTCAAGCAAACTACTATTCTCTACTATATATATATATATATATACATATATATATATATACATATATATATATATGTTATTGCATACAAACATTAGGGTGTCTTATGCAATTGAAACTGTGTTGTGTAAGGCACACCGATTTGTATATAAGTATTTGTATTGCCCTACCTAGTATAGAACACTTTACAAATTTGGCTTTAAGTAATACTCTTAATTTGATACATCAATTATATATATATATATATATATATATATACATATATATATATATATATATATATATATTGTTAAAAAGTCAAGTTCAAATATATTAACTTCATTTGCATCAGAAAGAGACAAAAAACTTCAATTATATAAATATAAACAAATGAAGCATCGTACATCTGTATTATACAAATGAATACTGCAAATGAAATTTAGCTCAACGATTAAGTCTAACAGAGCGCATATATTATAACCCAATTGAATACAAAATGTATGACATACTCAATATGTTGCTATCATTCTAAAAAAATTCAACGTTAACAAGTATTATCGCGTACATATTATTCGAAAGATTTTGGTAATAATTCCGTATTCAGCAGAAAAAATAAATTATCAATTTCTTACAGGTCAGGCTAACAAGGGAATTAGAAGATTGATCAGAAACACTTAAAAGAAAATAACCCAACAAAATCTAGAAATCTTATTTTTTTGTATACTGTTTCCGTTTTTTTAAGTATATAAGAATTATATTCCATGTATATAATTATTCTACGAACATATCGATTAACTGTTCAAAGTACGCATTTTCAATTCATAAAAAGTTCTATCAAATATCATATTTTATTAAATGTTGCTTTATTTTTTCTTAAAGAAAAAAATAATCCAATCAATAAATAATTTTCAACCATAAAATATCTATGACTGCAGGAGTAGCAACAATTAATATTCCAGGCGACTACCATTCAGAAATATTTCTGAAACATATGTACACAATATTTGTTGATGTTGAATTTTTGGAGCCCGATTAACAAAAATATTGATTATGTCATAAATTGTGTATTCTACTGAGTTATAAAGGGTCCTATTTTTAAAAATTCATAACTTTTTTATTTATTGATTTTTTTGATTTTTTTTAGAATAAGTAAAGGACCCCTTCCGAAGCAAGCATGAGCCGTATTAGCCCTAAGGAACGTACCCTCATTTAGAAAACATTATTTTTGCTTAAAAAACTCAAAACAGTGTAAAAAACAATACTTTAATTTTTGTAAGTTTTAAGAAGTGTTTTTCGGCTAAAATTTGTTTTGTTTATTTCAAAAAATCTCGGAAGGGTCAGTCTACACACACATGAAGTTAGGTGAGTTTAACTTTTATTTTGTGGAAGTTATTCAAATTCAAGTTATTCAAATTTAAAGATAGGACCCTTATTTTGGCCCACCCTGTATATATATATATATTTAATTTAAATTTGTTTCAAATATAAGTCCTATAACACTAAGTTTTAAATTGTGCAGTACAAGAGCTTCAATAGAAAATATTGTAATGTCATTGACACCACATCAAATGCAGGAAACCATCTTTTACGAATTTCACCTAAAAGTTCAATGTTTTATTTGCAGCATATTATTTCTTCGGACAATTATAAAAATATATATGTTAAACTTTCAAGTATTCAGAACATTTATTTATTATATATATATATATATATATATATATATATATATATATATATACATATACATATACATATTAGTACTCTAAATATTTTAAATAATTTTTTGCCAGCCAGCGACAGCACGGGTACCTTGTCAACATCCATAGACAGCTACCCAACCTTCCTCTGCAACGACGCCATTCCTGCCGTTCCAGTTTTGCTGTCACCAGAGACGCCACTCCAGTCTTTCCAGTCTCTCCTGATCCAGCGACGCCATCTCAATTCACTTCACTTGTTATTACCATATGGTAAATAAACATCCTTTCTTTGAACCTTTACACCAGCATTTGTCCTCTCTTCTTTGCCAATGTCGTTACTTGCCTGTGTCCACCTTTTCTTAGTTGTTGGGGCCGATCGATCACACCAACCCCAACGGTCGGTCGGTCGGTCCCGCAACAAATATATATATTTCTATATGGTCTAATTTGAATATATATATGCATGTATATACCTACTAGACAACATCCTTGAGGGTCTTCTGTCTCTCTGTACAAGAGTGTATCAATAAAACCTGACATGAGTATACTTTCACCTTACAAGTAAACCCTGACCAAATATTTAAAATAATATAGTATTCAGAGCCTAAATAATATCTCCTCGATACAGTTATTAACTGGCTCCTACAAAGAATTGTGCACTTGTTTGAATAAATATTACATCCAGTAACAGCAATTATCTGGATACTCTACCAGACTAGATGGATTTATGTCTTGGAATCCGGTAAGACCAGGAGACAACGGGAAAGGCATTCTATAAAATAGTTAACTGGTCAATTGGGGAGATGGACACTGATGTTCTTAACTTCTTTACTAACTCAACGCTTGAAAGGTAAAAGTAAACTTTCGCAAAAGCAGATTTAGACATCAGGTGGATTTTTAATGTGAGGAAATCAATCTCTCAAAAAGGGAACCACTGAATTGGGCCAAAAATTAAAATTGTCTCAATCTATGTATCTCATATAGACACAAAGTTTTAGACTGAGGAAGAGTTTCCCTTGATTTCTGAGAACGTCGACCAAAGTAAAATGAAACAAAAATAATATTTGGCATCAAATAGGATGCCCTATCCCCAGCAAAGGCAAACAGATAAGAAAAATTAAATAATAAAAAAGTCGACACGGTGAAATAAAGTAAGCATTATATTGACTTTACTATTTGAACACACTGGATGCATATATGTACAATTATATTCATACATTACTGTACTTAGTCGAAAACTCAGATTATACTAAAGCGATAACGAATGTGCAAGAGAATGAAATAATATGCAGTATTTACATTACTGTTTACGTTTTGAAAAGAATTACTAACAGATTGACTTGACATAAAATTTCTATCAAATCTAATATATATATATATATATATATATATATATATTGTGACGAATATTATATATATATATATATATATATATATATATTGTGACGAATATTTTATTTTGATTCGATTTTTCTCTTGATATAATAGAAGGGACGAAGTCAAGAGAAATATTAACCTTTTATCTATTTGCCATTTTTAAAGTTCAATGGAGACAGAAAAATAAAGGCTGTCGTAGCTGAGTAACATTTAGTATTTGGCATGCTAAACTTTACTCGAAAAGCATATTACAGTTTAAATAACAGAAATAGCAACTGACCAGAATAATAACATTCGACTGATTGACGCAGGTACATATCAGCTGGGCGGAAAATAATATCTGACTTTTAAGTGAACCTGCTAACGCAACGGAGTAAATACATCCGTTCGCAAAATAAAAAAATACGAGGCTAGAATCCAGGTTTCGTCGGGGCGTAAATAATTGAAGTGCATGTGCGAAATCCTAGAATTATCGTAACATAGGGGGAATGGCTATATGGAATGCGTCGGCGAAATGATGTAATGGGCGTTGCATTTGAGAATTTGTGGGTGTCCAAAAATGTTATATTAGCCGGATCGAATTGAGCTCGACAGAAAAGGGCTGGCTAGCGAGTGCAAGAGATTGATTTTCGGCAACTACCTTGCACTCTTCACAACTCTCAATTGTTCTACTCGACTCGTTCGCTGCAAGAGATATTCCAATGCCAACTTCCCACATTTATTCCGCCACCGTTCACGGTAAAACTGTTGTATTATATCTTTGAGGCCACCATCCATTCCCATATTCAATCCCGATCTGTTTTATTTTTAACATCGCACTTACCCGCCACTCCCATCAAGAGACTTGGTTTCGGAGCACCCGAAAAACAGTGGCCGACCTAACACTTAGCAGAGGTGTGGAGGACCTTTCTAACGTACATTTGTTTCTCTCTTTTTTGAATATTTGGAGATGTTGTCACGTTCCCCACTATTATGTTTTCTAATTAAAATCTGTTTCAAACAAGTTGGGGATTATCTAAGTAAGATCAAGCCACAGAATGAATGTGCTATTTTTGTAAGAGTGTCTAACGTAGGGTAAGCTCAAACGTTTTGGGCAAAACTGGATGCCCTTCGACCTCCCCTCTCTCCTCAAACGAGCCGGCTTAATGTCTAAAGAAAATAATGAACTTTACACTTATTGTTTCTGTTTAAAAAGGAAAATATTGTGAATGTATATTTTCTGCTTAAATAAAATGAATATGTGCTATTATACCTAATGCGTATGTATTTATCGTTATTTTCTAAGTTCAGCAGTAATATACAACGTTACTGCTAAGTAATATGTAACGATAGCCGTAATTAAAACAGCTGTATTGATGTCATATTTATTTGAAATATTCAACTAATAGATTACATTATTATTTCCTTGGCAACTTGTTTTATAAACTTTCAATGAGTTAAAATCTGTCCATAAATACAATAAAATCTCTTAATTCGATTTACACTTATACAATCGTAAAAAGTATTAAATCTTATTTACTTAACTTTTTTTTGGTTGGCCGCTTTCCATACAACTGATGATCAGGTCCATCCCAATAGACTAAACGAGTTTTATTTTCGTTCCTATCCTCAAATACAGTATTTTTATCTACGATGAATTACGTTGTCTTATTTAATTTAATGTAACCCTAACCCTACGCCCCGAGTATTAGATAGAGTGAATCGTATTGACCAGTCAGGTTTGTTTATTGATCTGACCAAAGAGATTGTGTAATAGGGTATGGAAAATAACTTCTGAAACGGGATGTAGTTTAGTTACTCTATATAATTTGCATGGGTCTGAGCACGGCCTACGTTAAAAAGGCCTGTTCGATCGAAAATGACGTCATACATTTTGGTGCGAGCGAAACGTTTCGAAATAATGAATGGTAGCTTTTGTAATAAGTATTATAAAACGTTAAAAAATGCAATAAAAAAGAAAACAGTCTGATTTATACTGAGACTGAACTTATTCGATTATAACTTTAAAAAAACAAACGATTAATTAAAAAATAAAAGTTGTGTTTTGTTACTGCATTAAAGTAAGTTGTTTCATGGATTTTAGAGACTAGAATTCGGAATATTATTGTGATTATAAACAATCTGAAAACAATTTTTTTTACAGAAGCTATAAAAATAAAAAAACATGCAAAGTCAAGCAAAGCCGATTATTCTTTTATCTCAAGTTACAATATTAACATATTTTTTGTAGAAAATAGTGTTGGTTACGATGTATGTAATTACGTGTGTTCCTCTTTAATTGCCTCTTCACAAAAGCAGATTTAAACACCAGGTAGATGTTTAATGTGAGGAAATCCATCTCACAAAAAGGGGACCACTGAATTAGGTCAAAAATTAAAATTGTCTCAATCTAAAAGGATGTATCCCTTACTGACCGAGGATAGAAATGGTTACGTTATGTATCAGAACAGATACTACACATTGAATGTATTTGTAAAAAATATTAACATATTTTAATTCATCAGGCCAATGAACTGTAATTATGAATTCAGCCAACAAAAATATAGTAATTAAATACACAACCAAACGACAAATAAATAAATAATTAATGTGTAAGTGTAATTTAAGTTTAAAATATTTAGAAATAAATATATAAGTGCATAAACATTTCGCGTTGTTTAAATTGTATTTCTAGTTTTGAAATAAAATTCTGTTTAAAGTATTCAAAATCCAACTTTAATGTTTTAATCGTTTCTTTTTTTCTGAGCACCACACATGTATTGTTTTAATGATATTTCACCCCAAACAAGGCACGACGCCACTGTAGACGTAAGGGGCTACTGAGAATTAGGGAGTAGGTTTAAGGTGTCGTTCAAAGTTGGGACCTGTGCAGCGAGATGTCTGTTTACATTAGTTTTAAACCTCTGCATGTCAGTACTGTCGGGGAAACAGGTGGCAGGGATGGAGTTCCAGAGGTCAGCAGCACGAGGAAAGACGCTATTGGAGTAGAAGGCTTTTCGGCATCTGGGGACTTCCACAGTGAATGGAGGGGATTAAGCTGATTGTCGAGTTGGTCTAGTGAATTCATGTCGAGAGGGCACCAGAGTTGCCAGTTCATTGAAGTATTTGTAAAACAAGCACGAGGATGCTACATTGTGGCGATGGGAGAGGGGCTTGAGATTGGTTGACAGTGAGAGACCTATTAGGTTGGCGACTCTTTCTTTGGATGTTGTCAAGGAATAAGAGAGACTAGTAGAAGATGCACCAGCCATGCATGGGCGGATGATTGCTTTGTAGATATATAGGATAATGTCAGGTGTGAGGACTTTACTAGCACGGTAGAGGGAGCTCACCTTCTTTGCTGCAGTCTTGGCAATGTCTTCAATGTATTTGTTCCAATTCATGTTACCTGTGAAGGTTAGGCCGAGGAGTTTCAATGTTGAACTTTCAGATAGGGTGTTATTTGCCATGACAATCGGTGGTTGGAGAGGTTTCTTGTAGTTATTGAAGGAAATGAGCTTTGTCTTTGCGACATTAAAAGTTACCAAACATTTATGACCCCAATCCACTACAGGTTGGAGGTCATTTTTTGAACATTTGAACTGTTTTAGAATTTTATTAAACACAAAGAAATGTTTGGCACAAAAAATAAACTTTCAACATTCTTTTTATACAAAAGGAAACTAGTTTTAACGGAATTTCCAGTCGATAATATATTATTGCTAACAAATTATTACATAAATGGTGTGGACAGGGAGGACATAAAAGTTCAATTTTATATACGTTCAAAATTAAATTAGAATTGTGTATCATGTCAAACAATACGTGTTATGTTATACAATCTTGTTATTGTACAAAAATATTTCAAATTTTCTAAAAAACGAGCACGTATTTGATTTTTTTTATATATTGTCCTTTCAAGACAGGTTTGTCATCCATCTTAAATTTTAGTTTAAACAAGTGTTGGTATAGTTTTATCTTCAAATCACTCGCAGACTTCCACATTGAAAATCACACTACAAAACCATCAGTACCCTGTTTTTAAATACCAAACAATTACTAAATCAAAGATGAAATAATTTTAGAGAAATAACCATCGTTATATGTCTACATACAGTGTCCGTTCCCTCCGAATTGTCTTGTTTCTATTCCTAGCATTAACCATTTTTATGTCAGCGGAAAAACGCGACTCAATGAAAGTAGCTTCTCTTTACGAAGGCCACGCTCTGAGTCGGCCATGTCTACATCAACAAAGAGAATCAGCAGTGAAATCTGTTAGAAACGTATCGTTGCTTAATCTGGGTAGATGCGGCTCAGATAAAAATCGACTTTGTCCTCTAGTCGAGCATGATATCGTTTAAATCTATAATTCTTTTTTTAGGGAAATAGACTTTATTTTAATTTCCATGAAAGGTGATCGACTGAGCTTCAGAAGAATTCTCATACGTAAATTACCTGGAGAGAGAATCACTCATTTTTCAAAGGTTCACATTTTGTAAAATAATCTGTATTACTACTAATCCAGGTCATCTTTGGTGCCCCAACAGTAATCCAGACTACGTGACAGATGAGATGAAATTACTCATATACCAAATTTCTTCGTTTCATTTTATTTTAACGGCCTCCAGTGAATAACTTTTCGAAAATAGTTTGACTACAAAAACCCAACAAGCATTGCCGTGTAAATGTCATAGAAGGATCGTTCCTGTGTCTTAAGCGTATTATGTCTTTCTTTGTTTGTAAATAAGCATTAGTTAATTCAAGCCTTCCGCTGGAGCTGAGAACACGCGCAAATACTGAAAATTAGGAAAATAATAAATAACACAGGCTGAACATCGTTTGACGACGTGCGACGATGTAGAAGTCGCGTGGGTAAATTAAGAATGCGTTTTAGCAAATAGAGCTAATGTTACAATGTAATTATGGCTGCGGAATACGAAGTTTCGATTGGTCGAGCAGACAACGTGATATGTCAGGCAAATGGAAATTCTGAATTAGTGATTCAGTTGAGTTTACGTGTGGCCGAGCGTTATCATTCTGTCATTTTGATCAGTCGTTTATGGGTTTTATCCCGCCTTGCTGTTCGTTTCTTTGTTGGTGTTTAACGACCTTGAACCATTATAAGGTTACTTCAGGTCAATCTATCCTGCTTTGCAACACCTTTTTACAGATGCTTGTAAACGTATGTCAAGATATGTGAGTGTGATTGACTGCGATGAAACTATTCTGAGGCTTTTGGACGGTATTAATTGAGAATGGATGGACACGATCTCAAGACATGCTGGATTAGGAATATCCAGTATGAATCCCCCTATGACCCCGAAAGGATGTTATAGGAACGTTTTTGTTTAGGTTTGCGTATGGTATACCACTTGACATAAAGCTCGTCATAAAAGACTCCGTTATCAAGGTCGATATAGAAAGGGAATGCACCTAAAACAATATAAAATCACTAACTGGCCAGTAATTGTTTCTTAATCTAAGTAAATAACTTTATATACGAAACCTTCTAAAAAGTTCCGTGATTATCTCACATATATGACGTAAAAGGGGTCCCTGATTCTGAGGTGCAGGTTCGAATACTGTAACAGTTTCATTTTTTTTACGTTGTGGTTTAATTGTTATACCGAGCCCCAACGACTGTATTAACTGTATAATTTAGGGTATGAACTACACATACAAGCATTTCAAAATAAAAAATTAAAAAAGCAATAAGTGTATCGACTACGAGAAACGGAACCCGAACGTCAGGTCAGATCAAAACGTGATAAGTGGTGTTAAGTGGCTTATCTTCTCTTCTGCGCTTACAAACGAACCACTAGCAGTAGGATTAATCATAGCGCTATATGTATTTTCTTTGTTTATTTTTTTTACTATACCGGAAACGTAAGAGCAATCTGTTTTTTATAGAAGGTGATTGCTTTGCGTGGTAACCGTAATTCCTTTACAAAATTCTCAACAAATAAATAGGGTGCATATTATATATATATATATATATATATATATATATATATATATATATATATATATATATTACTGTGTGTTTGGGGGGGATATTGGAATCGTGTTTATTGTGACCTTCGTCAGGGTCACAGTACGATATCTAGGTGAATAACTTAACGTTAGAGTAACATTAGTAGAAATTAGTAAAAAAAAACAACATTTTCATATATTTTAAAATAATAAAATAAGATATAGAACACGCATACAATCTACATATCACATTATTATATGCATTGCTTTAAGTAAGGGTTGCATTGTGCAGTGATTACAGCGGAGGGGTCTGTTTACATCGTAGCTATTTACATAGGAAGTAAAACCAGAGACTAGAAAAATTAATAAACAATAGATAAAAGCAGAAACCAAGACACGAAAAACTTCAAATTCCGTATGTGATTAAAGATTGTGTAATTAATACTAATTAAACAATATTTTATCATATACGGAATTTGAAGATAAAATAAATTAGAATTAAATTTTAAAACATGCATAAATATTATATTTTAATCCAGTTAAAGAGTATTTATGTAAACTCATGTGAGAGCTATTTCGATTGCTTACTTGGATAATAGGAGGAATACGTAGGAACGGTGTTAGGGTTAAATAAAATAGCTAATTTTACTTATTATTTTAAAAATATTTGCGATTAAATATCAAAATATTTTTTTTAATATTACTGATATAATTATTTACTGAACGGTCCGAATGAATAGGTCTGTGTACGTTCATGTTTTCCGGTAAAACAGAAGCTGCCCCCCCCCCCCACGGTCATACAAAAGTGTAATGTAAGAAAAGCATAAAAATAAGGTAAAATCGATGGTTAAAACTTGAATGAAAAGGAAAATAAATAGGTCGGAACAACAAAAAGACGATCAGTAAAAACATATAGTTTATTTCATGTGTTTTTGGGGTGAATATACCAGCCGATGACGACCGATTAAAAGACTAATAGAGAAACGCACATGGAGTGTCTATGTTGCGACTAATACATATAGGAGTTTACAGCTCCATTAGCAAAAAAGTGAATGATGATGATGATCAGTGCGAATCGCTTGCCTTGAAATGAATGCATGGAATATAGGAGCATTTTACAAATATTCTGGTTGTAAGCCGACGCAATTTTATGCTGGTAATAAAAACAGTTTTTTTGTGAAATGATGTGAATATGTACTTCCTAACATTTGACGTGGTTTAAATGAAATAAAAATATATTACATAGCCTAGCTCTAGCCTCACACTATTGAGCTATTACAATTTCTTTTGTTATAACATTTATATTTTAAATATAAAAAACTTTAAATATAAATACATTATATATATATATATATATATATATATATATGTATATATACATATATATATATATATATATATATATATATATATATATATATATATATATATATATATATATATATATATATACAGGGTGTTTCAAAGGTCTTGGGAACATTACGATTTTTAATAACTCAAAAACTATTAGGAGTTGAAAAATGAAATTGGTACCGTTGGAAAGGTTAACGTTTCAAGTTTTGTGGGGAATCTTCAAAGTTGCTCAATATGAGCACCATTCGTCACACGGCAGACATCTAGTCGATAGTCCATTTCCTGCCAAACGCGTTCCAGCATCTTGACGTCAATGGTTCCCACAACTGCCGTTACTCGAGCCTTTAGTTCGTCAATATCTCTTGGAAGGGGCGGCACATAGACTTGTTGCTTGACAAAGCCCCAAAGGAAAAAGTCACACGGGGTAAGATCTGGAGACCTAGGAGGTCAGGGCATGAGAACGTCATCACCTCGCCCAGATCTCCCAATCCATCTACCAGGCAGCCTTGTGTTAAGAAACTGCCTTACTCTAAGACTCCAGTGTGGTGGTGCACCATCTTGTTGAAAAATGAAGTCATCAGATTCTGCTTGTTCCAACTGAGCCATTAACCAGTCTTCCAGCATGTTGAGATAGGATTCACCAGTGATAGTTGCCTCTTCAAAGAAGAACGGTCCATAGACACCTTTCTTGGAAATTGCACAAAACACGTTCACTTTTGGTGAATCTCGCTCGTGCTCAAGAAGTTCATGAGGATTCTCAGTACCCCATATGCGAGTGTTATGCTTGTTAACTTTGCCATTCAGATGGAAGGTCGCCTCATCGCTAAAAACAAGCCGGTCATCAAAGCCGTTATCTTCCAACTTCTCTTGCATTGCAATGCAAAAGTCACGGTGAAGTGGCTTATCAGTGTCCTTCAACTTTTGGACCAACTTGAGCTTGTAAGGTACTATTTGCAGTCGTTTCCTTAATACACGCCAGACAGTTGCTGGAGCAAGCTGAAGTTCCCTGCTGGCTCTTCTACGGGGGCTCCGCTGAAAGGCTGTCCGAACTTGCTCAACTGCATCTTCTGAAGTTGAAGGGCGACCTGTTCGCTTACTAGGGCACAAACACCCATCTTTCACAAATTTAGCATGCCATCTGACAATGGATTTCCTTTCAGGGGCTTCTTTTTTAAATTTCCTGCGAAATGCACGCTGAACACATGTCCACGATTCAGTCTTTGCAAATTGGAGGACGCAAAATGCCTTGTCTTGTTTAGAGAACGCCATTACTGCACCTGGAAAGATAACATGAAAATCATTAGTATGACCAAAAACTTGATTAAGCAAGCTTTAAAATTGCACCAGTTTCATTTTTCTACCTGGAATAGTTCATGAGATATACGCATTTGTAATGTTCCCAAGACTTTTGAAATACCCTGTATATATATATATATATATATATTAGTACTTCATGTATCCACATAAAAAGGTTTATAAGGAGATATAATTTTTCATGTATCAGTTTTCAGTATTTACTTCAAAAGTGCTCGATACGAAAGTAGAGCTAGGTAGTAAGCAATGAAAATATATATCAAGCTACACAGATATATATATAGCAAGCAATGAAAATATATATGGCAATCAAGCTACACAGAGGCTCCCGCGTTTCATCCCCGGGGGGAATCTTCAGGCTAAAGGCATTAAGCCTGAAGATTCCCCCCGGGGATGAAACGCGGGCGCCTCTGTGTAGCTTGATTGCCATAGATATTTTCATTGCTTACTATATATATATATATATATATATATATATATCAATAGATAAAGTGAAAGAATAAAATAAGGTACGAATCAAATTTTATTACCATTCAATGTTCAGGCAAAGTTCTATTTTGGACCTGTTGACTTGGATGAACTGCCTAGTTTTACTAAAAAGTGTGTTTTGGGTCGATGTATTTGATGTTTTATATACTTTTATGTATTTGTATATATATTTTCTTATATATTTTCAAAGTTTAATTTGTATTACCTGCAGTAATGTCATTGCGGTAATGGTCCTCTGAGGAGAGGATTTTCTTTGAAAACTCATGAGTTAAGGACTTTAAAGAGCTTTGCCTGAACATTGAATTGTAATAAAATTTGATTCGTACCTTATTCTATTCTTTCCCTTCATCTATTGCTAGTAATGCTCTATCCAGTATATTGAGCTTTATTTTTATCCGGGTGTTCACTAATTAAAGATATTAGTTGCCTCTTATATCTTTTGCTGTATTAACCTTATATATATATATATATATATATATATATATATATATATATATATATATATATATATATATATATATAATTGTTTCCAAGCAAAATATACACTAGAGGAAACCCCAAACTAGGAAGTGGTACCAGAGTATTCCTCGAATATAACAGTTCAGCACCACTTTTATTTCCCTGCGAACATTAAACTGAAGATATAATGCAACATGTGTTAGATCTAGATTCCTTATTACAAGTTTAATAACAATCTATTACATAATTTTTTATTCTAGAAAAAGTCTAAAACTTTAGACTTGAGTTTAATAGGTCTTAAGAAAAAAATTAAAAGTCAGTAAATATACTTAAATTTGTGTCTAATTACCATTAATAAATTTAATGTAAATCTTAAATATGTGAATGTTTAAACAGGAAGGTTTCTTATAACATTCCCCTCTAAAAAGTCTTGAAAATACCCCCCAAAAAAACGAAATTCGAGAAATATTTACTGATTGATATCTCATATTTACAGTTAAAATTTAACAAAAATTTTAAGTATCTGAATTTTCACAAAGGGCGTTCACTCCCTTTTCACGCTTTTTGCATGAAACTAAATTAAACCAAATATATATCATATTACAACACCTAAACCATAACAGTCGTGTTCCAAAATTCATAATGATCGGTTAATTAGTTTAGCAGTAACTCCTGTACATATAAATGTATAAACAAATAGACATACTTAACTTTATATAAATAAAGTCTGCAAACTCCAATCCAAAACAACCACAGTGATTCTCTCGGAATTTAGTAGAGATATTCTATGCATAACAGCGAGTAACATATACTATATATGTATAATCAGGTTTATCTCAAAACCATCTTGCAATTACCCTTTCCTCTGCACTTTAGCAATGCCGTTCAAGATATGTTAGGTGGTGGATTGTGCCACCCTTGCTTCACTTTAAACTTTTCATCGCGCAAATACACTTTAAGATCATATCCATAGTCTCTCGACACGTAATTTATCCGGATAATAACCAAGCTCTACAGAAACGTAAATCTATAATAAATAAAACGAAAAAGTTTATTTGATGCCATTGCTACTATTTGAGAACGCAATTACCATCTTTACGCTTAAAATCGTAACATGTACGCAACTGGCCTCGCTTAATGCAATTTCACTGTGAAAGAATGCAATAATAGCGATAATTTTCAACCCAAGAGAATTTATAGATTGCAAGTGAAAATTCGATACATTCAACCTTGCAGACCGGTACACGGGGCAATAGAATTTGCGTGTTTTTTTAATGAATGGTTTTCTGTCTATAAAAGAAGCTCTTCTTTTTTTTTGCCAATGAGAAAACGCGGGAAACTTGCTGGATTTCACAGATATAGAATTAATAACTTCTCGCAGACAGACTTGTATGCCTCTCTTGATTTGTTTCTACGATAAGCAAAGAAATATTAAGGAATGAAATGGATTTTAGAAGTGTTGCAACGTGTATGAAACCCATGGGTTTGTTTTATGACATATCAACACTTTATGAGGTAATTTAATGCCGAATTAAGTCATTTTAGTCCTAAATATCTTAAAATATTTATAGATTAATTCGACTTTGCCGTGGCCCGATGGGTCACAACGATTACCACTATGTATTTTAAGTTTGATTTTATTCGAAAATTCATAAACCGTAAAGATATGATTCTTTACTTCTATGTTATCCTCATTATTATTACCATCATTATAATCATTACTATCATTATTATTATCATCATCATTATAATCATTCCTATCATCATTATTATTATCATCATTATAATCATTAATATCATTATTATAATCATCATCATTATAATAATTACTATCATTATTATCATTATAATCATTACTATCATTATTATTATTATCATTATAAGGATTACTATCATTATCATTATCATCATCATTATAATCATTACTATCATTATTATTGTCATCATTATAATCATTACTATCATTATCATTATCATCATTATAATCATTACTATCATTATCATTATCATCAGCATTATAATCATTACTATCATTATTATTGGCATCATTATAATCATTAATATCATTATTATTATCATCATTATAATCATTACTATCATTATCATTATCATCAGCATTATAATCATTACTATCATTATTATTATTATCATTATAATCATTACTATCATCATTATTATTATCATCATTATAATCATTAATATCATTATAATAATCATCATCATTATAATCATTACTATCATTATTATTGTCATCATTATAATCATTACTATCATTATTATTATTATTATTATTATTATTATTATTATCATAATCATTATCATCATTACTATCATTATTATAATCATCATCATTATAATCATTACTATCATTATTATTATCATCATCATTATAATCATTACTATCATTATTATAATCATAATCATTATAATCATTACTATCATTATTATTATTATCAGCATCATAATAATCATTACTCTCATTATTATTATTATCATCATCATTATAATCATTACTATCATTATTATTATCATCCTCATTATAATCATCATCATTATAATCATTACTATCATTATTATTATCATCACTATAATGATTACTATCATTTTTATTATTATTATCATCATTATAATCATTACTATCATTATTATTATCATCATCATCATTACTATTATTATTATTATTATTATTATTATAATCATCATTTCTATTATTATTATATAGAAGGTTTATTGTTCTTTATTATCTTATATAGAAGTAAAGATACTTACATAAGCTCCTGGTTTACGTACGTGTTTATTGTGTGTACAGACAACCGTATGTACATTAAATAGCGACGCTGAGTAAAGAGCATCTCTTTCTCTAGATGCTCACAGTTACATAGACATATTAGAAAGTAGTTGAATCAAAGAAGCTCGAGGGGGGAGGGCGAGAGAAATACAGTTAGCTAGGAAAAAATAAGTGACTTGTTCAGTTAATTATGAATTACTAAGGATGTTCTTATATACTTTAATGACAAAAAGTACACACTTCAATGATACTTAGTCTCGGGATTGAGTTATGTTTTGAAAAAGTATTTTAATTCTGTAACATGGCTGCAAATTGTAATTAACTAAACAGTTACCCATCTCTCACTTAGCTATCTATGTATTTTTCCTTCTCTCTCGCTTACTGTGTGTTGATTAAACGACTCCCTAACAGTGTTTAATGTCTCAGGGGAGCATTTAGAGAAAGAGTGACTGTTTTCTCCGCGTCGCCATCTAATTGGCATACGTGTGTCTGGGTAACATCTGTAGGTTAAATAAAATCTATAGTTCGCAGAATATTCATTCCCAAAAAAGAGTCTAACCTCATAGGTCCCCTAACTGTCTTCCAAGCATGGGCATGTACCCCATCGCCGCAATGTTGCATCCCCGTGCTTATTTTACAAGTACCTCAACGGAATGTGCTCCAATCAACTTGTTGCACTTTTACCCCTTAAACGTAAATGAACCCGACAAGCAGTCAGATCACACCCCTTTACTGTAGAGGTCGACAGATGCCGTAAGACTTTCTACTTGAATAGCTTCTTTCCTCGAACCGCTTGTCTTTGGAATTCCCTCCCTGCTTCCTGTTTTCCCCGACTGTACCAACATGCAGATATTTAAATGTAATGTGAACAAGCATCTTGTAGCACAGCTCATCAATTAGAAAGCTCATATAAATCAGACGCTTAATTCACAGTTGCCCCTTACGTCTAAGTGACAGTGTGCCTTGTGTAAGGTGAATTTAAAATAAAAAATAAATTAAAATAATTTTTAAATAAATTAAAATATAGGCCTAGAAAATAAATTAATCTATAACTATTTGACAATAAAGACTTTTATGAATCTGATTACCGGTTTACTAGCATTAGCAATAACTGGTTCGCCAGCTGTTTTTATGCCAGCCGATTGTACGTCTTTGGCATACTTCTGGAAAATATGGACTGCCACACTAGTAAGCAAACCCATCTTTTTGTCGGAAGGAGGTTAAGTTGGACTCTGTTCTAGAAGGTAGAATTTCTCGTAGGACTTACCTACTCATTGGGGGGAGGGTCGTTTGGGTTATTTCGGATCGCCCGAAACGCCCCTACAGAAGAATGTTCCGATTTGTACCCGATTAGATTACCTCCTCGGGGTGGGGGAATAACCTTTCGAGATTGTAGCACGTTTTGTCTGCAGTAGAAAGCAATTCGATCAACATAATACTGCGGGCGTGCTTACCGGCTGACTGCAACATAGTCGTTTTAAAGTCCAATGTAAACAAATTCTTGTTCAGCCGTACTTTTAAACAGTCAAATTCTGTCCAGTTTAAACCATCAAACCAATCATTACGGTGTTGTCTCACCGTCAACCTGACAACCTTTTTAACCCTTATCCTCGAGCTGCCTTTAGGCCTTGATGAGCGGTGACTCATAAGTAAAAGTAAGAAAAAATTCAGACTCTTGTCGTGTCGAAATTACTTATGGTTCGGCGCGGTTATAGGAGATGGACCCTCTCAGGTATTCCATCTTCCTTTGTCAGAGGGTTGGTTGATTGCTGATCACACGAGGTGCCTCTACCGGTAAATGCCAACGGGTCAGTTCTTCAACCAGAAAGGCTCTCTTTGAGGGTGCTGGTTTCCCCATTCTTTCAACGAGGTGCCAAATTTCCTTGCAGTGAAAATAAATTTAAGCAGACGAAGCTGATTGAATTCGGCATTTAATGTATCTAAAAGGTTTGATATGCCGTAAGACAAATCAGACGCCCCATCAAAGATACAAATACATTTAAGTATACCCTAAATAAAGCGATGCATTCGGTGATGATGTTCAATTACGAAAAGTTCAACAGAATTGTCCATCAACTAAATGGGTGTCTGCGAGCTGGAGTTTAATTGATTTTCCGATAATGATTTTGAAAATTCCATGGTCTACGCGTAAAGTAATCACAAAACGTTTCCGAAAGAATATTAATGTTGCTTTTTCCTCCTCCCCCCCCCCCAAGTTACTAATTACGGACAGTAATTAAGTCTTAATTGTTTTGTTATTTTAATTTTACTTAATTGATGAGATAAAACAGCCGTGTTGAAATTGTCCCGAAAATCAATTGTTTACTAATTATTATTTTAATAAGACGAGTTGATACGGATTTTATTTTTCATCTTTGCGAAATGAACGCATATTTCCTGTGGCCATTTTCTTAATAATTTGCTGCTCATCATCGGTTTTCGAATTTAGAGAGGTTTTTTTTGCATAGGTCAACGGTCGGGGAAACAGATGCTGGACATTCTTTCGATCATCTACGCCTAGCAATCATCAGTATAGCTAGAAATACCAAGGGTATCGACAGCGAAATTCTAAACCCAGACACCAGAGAATTTTAACCATGGATAGTGGTGTCGAATATAGTTTTATGGAAAAGTAATAAAGTTATGCTAAACTATTATTTTCACCAGGAGACAGATCCAACCATATATATATATATATGTATATATATATATATATGTGTGTGTGTGTGTGTATGTGTGTGTGTGTGTGTGTGTGTAGGAGAGTGAAAATCTGACCTTGGGTTTAGTTTCGGCAGACTTGTTACTCACTTCCCTTATTTTGACCTTTAGTCCTCACATTCCATGAGCGATGTTTATGAAATAGGGGGAAGTATTGCTGTTTTGTGGGTCAGCATCTATCCATCAAACACTTATCGTTGGCTAGGTTTTGCCTTTGAAGTAGTAGTGTTTAGTTGCTAACATCAAGTGGCTTCATGTCTTGTCTGGTAGACTTCCATATATATATATATATATATATATATATATATATATATATATGTACACATTCCGAAAAAAAATATCTATGATGTCTCCCATAGACTCGAATTGTTTGGTTTTATACACATCTAAGACATCGTATATATTTTTTTTTTTATATTTTTTTTTTTTTTTTTTTTTATTTTAGATAAGCTATGAATTTTCATCTTTCTTTTGAAAGAGATAGATATTGGGAGACAATATTTTGTTTCGTTTCGTTTTCTCTACACAGAGGTTTCACGACTAATTAGTGTGGCTCGGCCTATCAGACGTATTTACTCCGGGATTCGAAACTCGGACGCCAGATAACTTCCAATCATTACCAGTGCTATTGAAAATCTTCGTTAGAGCACTCGGAATTGAGTTAAAGCTGACTAGTTCCCGAGTCCGAATCTTGTGATTAGTTTTAACAGTTATCTCCACACTGAAGATTCCGCATAGATGAAACGTATACGCATGTAGATAATAATTAAAAGATTGATTATCAAATATATATATATATATATATATATATATATATATATATATATATATATATATATATATATATATATATACTTCTTTGTAGAATGGTAGGAAAAATCCCAGCAGAGTGCTCGATTAATTAAGAATTAAAGTTAAAAATTAAAAATTAAGAGCATAATATTTATTTATTCTGGTACAGAAAAATTAGTACAACATTCGTACCGTCGGTTTTAAGCACGGAAGGTCTTACCCATCCGGCTCTCTTCAGCTTCTGTTGTCATCTGTTTTGGAAATGTGAGGTCACATGACACTCTTGTTGGGACGCGTTATTTGCTCAGTGTGTTGTGTGTGTTTGTTTAAATTTGAATTTAGTGTAATAAGACCGTTGAGATTTAAAACACGAGGGAATTCAAGATTAAAGGGAATAAAAAAAGGGGGGTAAAAAATAAAAAAATATATATGAAAAAATATATATATATAAATAAATATAAAAAACATATATATATAAAAAACATTTCAATACTAAGAATAAAAGAATAAAAAAAGAGAAAGAGTATAAAAAGGGGTTAAAAAATATAGAGAATAAAAATGTAGAGAATAAAAAAGAGTGAGAGAGAAAGAAAAAATAAAAATGGCAAGAATAAAATAAAAAATAAAAAATAAAAATAAAAATAAATTAAAAATAAATTTAAAGATTAAAAAATAATAATAATAATAAAGAATAAAATTTAAAAATTAAAAAATTAAAAATTAAAAATTAAAAATTAAAAATTAAAGAAAGGGTTTCTCTGAAATTCCCGTGAGCCAAATTATGAATTTGTATCATTAGCCGTTATATTTTTGAAGGTATGCGTTCTAAAGAACCGTTAGTGTGTAAAAATCTTATTCCCAGATTGGAGTGATTTTAATGAAGAAATTAGGAGCTAAGGGAGGTAACTAAGTTGGAAATATGAAATATTTGAGTTTGTTAAAATGGGTTTGTAGATTTAGCTAGTGGTTGATGAATAAATTAAATATTTTTGCATTTTTGTATTTTGGTGAAAGTCGAAGTTTTTGCTCTTGGAATTTATGTGGATATAGTTTGTTTAAATGGATTTGTAGAGTAATCTAGTGACTGATAGATGAATTAAATATTTTTGTATTTTTGTGAAGGTCGGAGATTTTGCTCTTGAAGTTTAAGTGGATATAGGTTGATGAGGTATTTGTTCGTTTTTATTGTGTTTATATTAGTAGAGGGAGGGTAGTTAGACATTATGTGAATCGGTCAGACCAGTTTATAAGCAATGCTTGTCTCTTGTGGACACACCCCCTGAATATTTCATCGCGGACATTTAAACAGGCTGTATTCGGATCGATGATGGCCTTTGAAATGTGGTATTTTTCAGCGTCACATAGAGGACATCTGTTTATGGCTGGAGAGAAGGATGGTTTTCTCTCAATTATTTTCCATTTGATGGTGAAGGGTGTATTTTCTTCTCTAAGCTGCCATATTCGGGTCGCGAGTGCCGTATTAGCCTTGTTTTTGTATCTGAAGGAGTTTCTGTGTGCGTATAGCCTTTGTTTGAAGTTTCCCTTCGTCATCCCAATATATTTTTCTGCATTACTGGTATTCTGGTCTGTGACGGTTGCTTCATATATGATTGAATTGATTTTGCAATTTCCCTCCAGGGGCAGTTGTTTTTGTCTTGGCATGAGCAGCCTGCGTTTGTAATTGTTTTGGGTTCTGCAGAGATAATTTTTCTTATTGAAGGGGCAGTGGAATAGCTGACCTTAACAGAATTTCTGTTAAACAGTTTGTGTAATTCATTTGTGGGTGGGAAGTGTTTGTCGAGTAACTTGAGGAAAAGTTGGCCTACCTTTGTTTTGGTATTGGTCGAATAGGGTGGGGAAAACCAGATCACCGATCTCCTTCTATTGCGGGTCCCCCGTGGTTGGTCTCGGCTGGGGGTGTATGAGATTTCTTCTCTGAACCCGCTGTCGCGGAGTGCTTTGTTGTAATATGGTGCTGCTTGGTTGAAAATTTCGGGACTGGATGAGAGGTTTGAAATTCTTTGGCTAATATTATTGATTAAATTTTTAAAGATGGTGGGGGGTGGCAGGATCCCTTGTGTATGTATTGGAGTGTTTCATTGGGTTTGTGGAAAGGTTTGTGTGTATTGTTTTTAAAGTTCAGTGTGGTATCTAGGAAGTTTACTTGGTCTAAATTTGTTTTAATGGTAATTTTGAAGCCGAGATTATGGAAGGTGTTTGTTAATTCTTTTCTAAATCTATCTAATGTGTTTCCGTTGTGGTTGCGTGACAAACAAAGTCCGTCATCTCTATAGAGACCAAAGAAATGGTCTGGAAATTTATTTTGGAGTGTATCTAATATAAGCAAGCCGACTAAGTCACAGATGTCTGCACTGTCGTAGGCCCCCAGTGCAGACATCTGTGACTTAGTCGGCTTGCTTATATTAGATACACTCCAAAATAAATTTCCAGACCATTTCTTTGGTCTCTATAGAGATGACGGACTTTGTCTGTCACGCAACCACAACGGAAACACATTAGATAGATTTAGAAAAGAATTAACAAACACCTTCCATAATCTCGGCTTCAAAATTACCATTAAAACAAATTTAGACCAAGTAAACTTCCTAGATACCACACTGAACCTTAAAAACAATACACACAAACCTTTCCACAAACTCAATGAAACACTCCAATACATACACAAGGGATCCTGCCACCCCTCCACCATCTTTAAAAATTTAATCAATAATATTAGCCAAAGAATTTCAAACCTCTCATCCAGTCCCGAAATTTTCAACCAAGCAGCACCATATTACAACAAAGCACTCCGCGACAGCGGGTTCAGAGAAGAAATCTCATACACCCCCAACCGAGACCAACCACGGGGGACCCGCAATAGAAGGAGATCGGTGATCTGGTTTTCCCCACCCTATTCGACCAATACCAAAACAAAGGTAGGCCAACTTTTCCTCAAGTTACTCGACAAACACTTCCCACCCACAAATGAATTACACAAACTTTTTAACAGAAATTCTGTTAAGGTCAGCTATTCCACTGCCCCTTCAATAAGAAAAATTATCTCTGCAGAACCCAAAACAATTACAAACACAGGCTGCTCATGCCAAGACAAAAACAACTGCCCCCTGGAGGGAAATTGCAAAATCAATTCAATCATATATGAAGCAACCGTCACAGACCAGAATACCAGTAATGCAGAAAAATATATTGGGATGACGAAGGGAAACTTCAAACAAAGGCTATACGCACACAGAAACTCCTTCAGATACAAAAACAAGGCTAATACGGCACTCGCGACCCGAATATGGCAGCTTAGAGAAGAAAATACACCCTTCACCATCAAATGGAAAATAATTGAGAGAAAACCATCCTTCTCTCCAGCCATAAACAGATGTCCTCTATGTGACGCTGAAAAATACCACATTTCAAAGGCCATCATCGATCCGAATACAGCCTGTTTAAATGTCCGCGATGAAATATTCAGGGGGTGTGTCCACAAGAGACAAGCATTGCTTATAAACTGGTCTGACCGATTCACATAATGTCTAACTACCCCCCCCCCTCTACTAATATAAACACAATAAAAACGAACAAATACCTCATCAACCTATATCCACTTAAACTTCAAGAGCAAAATCTCCGACCTTCACAAAAATACAAAAATATTTAATTCATCTATCAGTCACTAGATTACTCTACAAATCCATTTAAACAAACTATATCCACATAAATTCCAAGAGCAAAAACTTCGACTTTCACCAAAATACAAAAATGCAAAAATATTTAATTTATTCATCAACCACTAGCTAAATCTACAAACCCATTTTAACAAACTCAAATATTTCATATTTCCAACTTAGTTACCTCCCTTAGCTCCTAATTTCTTCATTAAAATCACTCCAATCTGGGAATAAGATTTTTACACACTAACGGTTCTTTAGAACGCATACCTTCAAAAATATAACGGCTAATGATACAAATTCATAATTTGGCTCACGGGAATTTCAGAGAAACCCTTTCTTTAATTTTTAATTTTTAATTTTTAATTTTTAATTTTTTAATTTTTAAATTTTATTCTTTATTATTATTATTATTTTTTAATCTTTAAATTTATTTTTAATTTATTTTTATTTTTATTTTTTATTTTTTATTTTATTCTTGCCATTTTTATTTTTTCTTTCTCTCTCACTCTTTTTTATTCTCTACATTTTTATTCTCTATATTTTTTAACCCCTTTTTATACTCTTTCTCTTTTTTTATTCTTTTATTCTTAGTATTGAAATGTTTTTTATATATATATGTTTTTTATATTTATTTATATATATATATTTTTTCATATATATTTTTTTATTTTTTACCCCCCTTTTTTTATTCCCTTTAATCTTGAATTCCCTCGTGTTTTAAATCTCAACGGTCTTATTACACTAAATTCAAATTTAAACAAACACACACAACACACTGAGCAAATAACGCGTCCCAACAAGAGTGTCATGTGACCTCACATTTCCAAAACAGATGACAACAGAAGCTGAAGAGAGCCGGATGGGTAAGACCTTCCGTGCTTAAAACCGACGGTACGAATGTTGTACTAATTTTTCTGTACCAGAATAAATAAATATATATATATATATATATATATATATATATATATATATATATATATATATATATATATATATATGAAACAGAGACAGAAAGAGATTGATCATCACATACAACGTAGCTCGAGCTCTTATCTGATCAAAGCAAGAATATTATTTATGTTTGTCGTCTCTTTGTATATAGATTTTTAGAATGTTACTTATTGTTCCAGTTGCTTTTAATTTATTTCCAACGGTGTTTAGATAAAATACTATGGTAAGACATAACTAAAAAAAAGTTTGAGATAATTTCGGCCATGTTAAGTACGTCTTCGTTTGCTAATCTTCATTGGATCGCCCTGTTGGGTTAATATTCTAATTTAGCTTGTTGAGGTAAGATCGGTCATGAATAGAGGTTTTGATTTCATCTCTGAACCTGCTGTGGTTTCGCGCTAAAATTTCTATATCTGGCGTGATAATTACTCGTTAGAAAATCAGATGCATGTTGCTCGCCTTAGGTAAACTATTCGATATTCAGATAATCGTGTACAATGATATTTAATAGTTTCAAAATAGAAAAAAAACTAGCGAAATGTCACAGATTAAAATGTCAACATACTTTAATGTAATTGTTTTGGGATGTGTGCACTCATTTAACCTTGACATTTTTAGTAATGCTGCTTCATTGGAAACGCGTTTTCTATACGATTCTAATGTGTTAATTAAATATTTATGAGAAAAAGCAATACTGCTTTTTTTGTTATACAAACTACAGCTTAACGGAAGGAACTATATCAGCATTATATAGCGGAAAAATAAACACGTTTTATGAATACCAAATTCCTTAGATTTTTTTAAAAAATTTACATATGATTTCAGGTGGATGAATAATCTGATCTGTGCACAAAAACACACCAAACAATAAACCAAAAGTAAAATTTTGTAAATTTCTACTCACAGTTTTAAAAAAGTCAACGTACCTGAAAATAGAAAAATAAAATCAATTAAGACAGCACAATAGAAGCTTTAAACTCAATTCAATATTTAAAACAAAAATCCATTGATTTTCGACAGAGAATAAAAAGTGTGTTAAAAGTTATATATATATATATATATATATATATATATATATATATATATATATATATATATATATATATATATATATATCATTATTAAACTAGGTTTATTCAAAAGGGGCAGAACAGAAACTTCGCATGATGTGGATGTGAGAGGGAGAGAAAGAGATTTCGCTACATCAGTCGCCCGACGCGTAATGCCCCCGTTTTTGAGGCAACCCACAAAAACACTTCTTTTCTCGTTCAAGTCTCGCCAGCTATAAGAAAGCAAGATGGTTGAATCCGGAAATTAGATTTATTTCGTCACTTCCGTTCAGTGTCCCTCTCCGACACCGACCTCTAAACTTTGCCATTAACTCGAGTACTACTATATAACACTGGAAATTCTACCGATGTCGCCAGATAATGAATGCGGATGCCTGTGTACTTCAGCAACTAGACTGGTACCCTATAATATTATGTATATAATGCTTTGGAATTTCTAAGTATTCTTTTTATTCTTTATCAACCTCATATTCTGGCTTATGTGTGTTTGAACGAGACAAATTTGAGTACGTGTTTCCTGCACATGGTGAATGTCGATCTGAGATCTTATCAGACCCGATCCCAGTTAGCAAACTATCAGCGCTAATACTACAAATAAGTTAGGGTCCCCTTCTCCTTTTGTTTTCTAGACTTGGAAAATGTCTCGCTTGTTTTCAGTTCTTTAAACAACCCGGAAAACAGTGATCAGCTTACACCTTGATAGATTTGGGAAGGGTCCTACTAACCACCACACTCAGCATTTTATTTTTCAACACTCTCTGGGTTTTTTTTAGTGACCCCACCCACCAACCGATGAATTTGTGCATATATCTTTTGTAAATAAAAACCGTCAAACCATTGGGGATTATCTTAGGTAGGTTTTACCCATAGAGTGAATGTGGTATTTTGGTGACTGAAACTAGTTTAGAAAATAGACCAATAGAAAGACAAACAACTTCCGTCCCATCCCATCCAATGGTGACCTTGTGCTAAATCTTATTTTATGTAGAAAATTTGGCTATGGTGTGAACATTTTTGTAAAATTTTGAAGATAACTAAAAACGAACCTCATCTTCTTACTCTCCTCTCTTACACCCCTGTTACTATAACTTACTTCCTTCTTTTTTTTCCATCATTTTTCGTCTCATTAATTCTGTTTTCCACCACCCAACACATTTAATGCGCAAACAAACAAGCGAGATTACCAGTATTTTGGTATAAGACAGATAAACTATTCTTTATATTTCATAGACATGTTTTCAATTGAAGGTATCAAATTTTAGTAGTATTATTTGTCGAGAGTTTAAGATACTTCAATGTATGGCCTTCGGCAGCACTTTCCTCATTTCACAATGGGAGCCGAAAACAATCTCTATGCTTGAAGCGCAACAAAATAGGGTAAACCAAAGGTATTTCAGTACATTATCTCTTGACTATTAGCGTGTCGTGCACTAGGGAATCCACTTCGATATTTACCGTCACTGAAAAGGACACATGTATTCGAATGATTACAAAGAGTTCACAAATGTACAATACAAATTGATACTTACCGTCATAAAATGCTTTAATATATAATATGTAAATATTGTTTAATTCAATCAAGAGGTTCTCTGTGGATTATCCACTCATGGGCTAGAAGCCAATCATACAGTTGAGCACTGACTTCAAAATTCAATTATAATAAAAGTAAATAGAATATAGATACCAGGTTGTAACGAATATTATGTCTGCTTTTAAGGCTTAATTATAAGAATTATCAGTTGCTTGATTGTTCTTACACATCAATAAAAGTAAACAAAAAAGGGTACTGATATCGATCCCAAACCAGCTTTCGTAACGTTCGACTCGGAATCGTTCGGCTGTCCTACGCAAACGGCCGAGTGTTGACGAGCCGATTAGTGGAGAGATACTGAGAGATTAGCCAAGCTGTGCTCAACTCAAAAGAAAACATGGAACGGTGAGCAAGTAAAAAGAAATAATAAAAGTCAAAAAATATTTCGTTATAAAAGTAATTTTGGTATGTTTTTTTTGTTTTTTTCTTCAAAAGAAATACTTGTAAATAAAAATACAGTATTCATTTTATAACAGTAACCTCGCTATGTTTTTCCCTGTGGTTTCTTCAAAGAAAATTAATGAAAATATGTTTATTTTTCGAACCGTAAACCTAACAAACAAACAGAAAAACAAGCAAAACATTACCATCATAGGACGCAGCACCGTATCAAAATTGTCGTCTGGTACAAATCGGCTCGTCAACACTGGGCCGTTTGCGTAGGACAGCCGAAGAATTCCGAGTCGAACGTCACGAAAGCTGGTTCGGGATCGATAAGAGCACCCATAAAAAGAACTAAAACTTGACTATATGTAAAAACAACAGCATTAACTTACGCTTACAAGTAATACACCGACTTTTTGTACGCATGGTAGTATTTTTAATACGTGGATATAGGCATAGAAAGATGTGTAGGAGCACGCTGATGAAACTGGTCTGTTTTGGTAAGATTTGCCCCATGCCACAAAACTGGCCCAGACAAGATAGGAGCAATTAATATGTGAATATGTTCGCTGCGGTGAGTAATCAATAAAGGGTCAAAAGATGCAAAGAGTTTGTGAAGATGGTACGCTCTCAAAGATGGAATCAAAAAGAGAGAAAATGTAAGTGCACAATTCCAAACCCATGAACCAATACAGAATTTTTAACAGAAGCCTTTAATTAATCAACGGGGTGGAGTGTTCTCGTTTTATCAGCCATAACTTGTGGCGCAATGTATAAAGCGTTGACTCTCAATCAGTTCTATGTGAATTGTCGTTGGAGCGTGAAAGTGTAATCCTCCTTACATACGATAATAACTAAAAATAAAATGAAACATTATTTCGACATGATCATGACTGATTGAACGAAAACAATCTACCCCCGTGGATCTAATTAAATGTTCAGTTCGAAAGTCGTAGAGGTTTCTAGTTCTGAAAGATGCACCTCAAGAAGCCTGATTGTCTAATGCCTGCTGCAACCTGATTGGTTAATAGTTTCGTCAATTTTCGGGCGCTTCCGAAACCTGCCCGAACGTCGACGATGCGAAGTCACGGAAACATGGTGCGTTCGTTATAAGAGTACCATAGAAACCTATAAACATACTTAACTTTATATGAATAGAAATTGATCGTAATCGAAGTTCAATGTCAATGGAGAATGCATTTTTAAATTTGAATTTCTAAAAGCAGAGGTTGTTGCTCAGAATTAAATTTAACATCAGGAGGAAAATGTGCTTTTAATGAAACTTAAAAAATCGGTGTTTTTTTTTTGTTTTAATCAAACATTTTTAACTATTTTCCTATGCGATAATCAAAATATTTTCCTATGCGATAATCACAATATTTTCCTATTCAATAACCGAACTATTAACGGATTCTGGATATGAATATCGCGTTTTACTCGAACAGGCAATAATATTTTAAAATTTTGTTTCGTTTTTTAAGTCGGAAGAAAACCTTTCCATTGAATTGGGCACGATATTTTAAAAGCTGTTTCCTGAAGAATTTAACCATTTGGAACTTAATAGATGTAGTGTTAATGGAATACTCCGAAGAAAAATAAAAACGTAGGATGTTTGCCTTGGCTACCGTTAAGTGTTTTTATACGATTCCTGTATAGTTACTGTATTTTCATACTAGTATTTCATGGCCATGCGTCAGAAGTATGATAATGGTAGTTGCCCCTTCACCCCCCAAAATTAAAATCTATAAAAAGATCAAATTGTGTGATTTACTAAACAAAAAAATGTTATTTCTTTAAACTGCAGGCTGATGGAAGTTAACATTCCTAATTTCAGTTAGATCTTCGAGAAACACGCGATGTAGTAAACATAGTATAAATAGAGAGAAGATAAATGCTCGATAATAATGTAAGGGAGATAAGTCGTATTTTATATCTCCCTTACATTATTTGAGTCATTATTTATGATTGTAGCAGTCGTAAAATCTTCTTAACCGGAGTATATTTCTTTTGTTCAAAGAAACTGAGGCTAAATACACTTTGCTCTTGTAAAAACCATGCTGAAATAAAAGATAAATACAAAGAAGTAAAGAAAGATTTAAATCTCTACGCGTCAGATAATTCTAAATTACGACAAGATATTGTTTTAATAAAAATAAATGAAAAAAATGTAAATTACTCATAATATAGTATTGTCTAAAGTCTCTATAATAAAAGATACTGAACAAGGCATGCTATCTTGATGCGGCTCTGTTGTACGTTTGAGTAGTTGATGCTCATGTGTGTGTGTGTGTATATATATATATATATATATATATACCAATATTTATGAATAAATATACAATTATTACAACCGACGCGGCGTTTCAAGATTTCGCCCTCATCAATGTAAGAAGTGACAATTACAGATGGTCATAATGCGCGAACTGGGTTAACAGAGGCAATCAAGACTCCGCACACTTTCGCTCTATCCTCAAGGCCATCGGAAATTATCACGTAATACAGGAGAAATTAATTGTGTGTGAGCCTAAATACAGGGGCAGTGAACAGCAGACAATCTACAGGGTTCAACGAACGTTATCGGTACCTTGCTACCAGCTAGGTGACAGTCTGTTTTTAATATCTACGAACAGTGCTTAACTTTAATTACTTGCAGGGTCTTTATACCAATGTTTGTAAATAAATATTAAATTATGTTTATCTACATATATATATATATATATATATTGGTTGAACACATTAGATGTGATTACCGTCATGAGTTTGTATTTAAACCGTATTTACACGTCTCAATTGCGCAGCTAACATGCGAGATAAAAGGAATAAAAGATCTACGATTCTAAGTTAGAACTCGTTACTAGGTATACCAAGTGTTTGAATCTATATTGGATAGTCTTCAAAATACGAAACAAGCTTGTATTTAGATAAATACATAATACTTCCACCACCACTTCGTCTGGCTGGCATAAAAACCACACGCATCCACGAACCAAATGTACACATGAAACACATCAGTCGACCATCATAAGCCATGGAAATAAGCGCGTCTCCATCATACGACAAAAATATTTTAAATTTGAGAGTCAATTTAAAATATTTCAATAAAAAGAAACGTTATATATATATATATATATATATATATATATATATATATATATAATTATAATATAAAATGAAGTAATAAAATAAGGTGTCAATCAAATTTTATTAGAATCCAAGGTTCAAGCAAAGTATCCTTAGCTCAGTTATACCACTACAGGTAATAAAATTACGCTTTGAAAATATATAAAATTATATTATACACAAATACATAAAAATACATAACATCAAACATATCAACCCCAAAACATACTTTTTGTTGAATCCATACAGTCCATCCAGGTCATACAAATTGAGAAGCATAATCAGGAAATTATATTGAGCAGCAGTTTTTATCCGGATGTTTCACTAATTATAAGATATTAGTTGACGCTTATATCTTTTGTTGGATTGCTTCATATATGTATATATATATATATATATATATATATATATATATATGTATATATATATATATATATATATATATATATATATTCAGGTTTCTCTATTTTTTTTTCATTTTACCTAAGTTTTTGTTCTCAGAAATCAAGGACCCCTTAATGCGGCAAAAACTTGATCTGTATATGAGATATATAGATAGTCGGATATTCCATTAAAAGTCTACTTTTCTCATCAAACGTTTAGTTTGTAAAAAAGTAGAGGACGTTAATTTAATTCACTCGATTTGACCAGTTATCTATGTTATAGTATATCTTCTTTGTTATCTCTTGGTTTTACTGAATTCAACGGCAATAATTGATTCAGTCTGGTGGAACATCAAGCTGTTACTATGAGCAACATTACTTTAAGTAGGTTTAGCATTCTTCGTATAAGCCAGTTTGGCGTAGCCATATCGAACGGATGTTATTTGGTCTTAGAATATTATGTTATTTTAAATATATGTTCTTGTAGAGTCAAGTATCATCATGCCAGGTTGTCCTGACAAACTCCTGAACAAGGAGACGTTAGATATTCGAGTACAGTGTCTACTAGGCCTTCAAGTTTAATATATATATATATATATATATATATATATATATATATATATGTATATATATATGTATATATATATGTATATATATATATGTATATATATGTATATATATATATGTATATATATATATATATATGTATATAGATATATATATGTATATATATATGTATATGTATATATATATGTATATAGATATATATATATGTATATATATATATGTATATATATATGTATATGTATATATATATATGTATATAGATATATATATATATATACATATATATATATATGTATATATATATATATATATATATATATATATATATATATATATATATCACAATGTGTTGGCATTTGTTAAAGGACTACAATAGATAACCTAATATAAAGTTATTGGCAGTTTGTTTCTTACAGTTTCCCATAAAAATTAATGAATAGGTATATTTTATATTATTAATTTGCGATTTGAAGAAAGCACAACTTTATTCCTATCGTACTTTGATTAATAAGTTAAACAAAACAAGCAAAATATCTGTCAGAAGAAAATTAAATCTGGAGATTTATCGGAAAGCATACATCATGCATTCGCATGCGAATATAAATCACAATAGAAAATGTATTAGAACAACAATGCGAAATATCGTGTTTACATACGTACAGATTTGATCCTGCCTATCGACATACCTTGGACGTTGAGCCAAATAACTGTTAATAAAATATACAGCTTTGCGCGGCGAATCAAAATTTAAGAGCATCTTCTATGTTTATTGCGCACAAGCACTCATCTGCATCCACACAAGGCAAAATGCTTACACAACTTTTCATAGAAAAGGGTCGAGAAACAATTTTACGCGATTGTTTTCTCGACAGTTTTGATTGTGAGACTTTCTGCTAAATATAAAATGACCCTCCTCCCTATCATCATCATCATGATATTCGGGTTAACGTCTGTTTTACATGCTGGTATTCGTTAGACGGCTATGGATATCCAAACTAATCTATCTCTGGCAGGTGTTTATTTATCCCTCCTCTCAAGTCTATTTTTATCACTTTCTCCCATGGTTTCCTGACCTTACCCCGAGAAGTTAATTGTTCTACATCTACTAATGCAAGCACTCATCAATTCATACAACGTAGCTATAGCATCGAAGTCTCCTGTTCTGCACACATCTCCTTATATTGTCCAGATTTATTTTTCTCGTAAGTCATCAGAGCATGTCTTTAAAACAAACATGCAGTTATTGGAATTGAGGTTTAGTTAAATATCATAAGTTAATGTTTATTTCTGTTTAAATAAATTTGTAAATGTAATTAATCCATCACTAACATATGCGAGGCATGGCCAATCTGGTAGATCAGATATTTAAACGGAGAATTTAGCATAAGTTATAGGCGAAAACCACGCAGACAATTAAAAGTCAGAAGATTTAACAAAATTAGGGTTATTTTTGCGGTAAAATCTTCGATTTGTATTTTTATTTTTATGGCGTAAACAGCGAGAAATGAATATCTAATTAGATGTTCAGGTCGAATTTATATTCGCAAAAACATCTAATGTAAATCAAATTATAAACAATGAATACGTGCTGGCGTAATATTGACGTAAAGCAGTTAAGACAGAACAGCAGGCGGAAAGAGACAACGCGAAATGTAGGAGAGAAGACGAAGAACCTGTTTATTGCTAAAAAAAAGCCAAGTAAACATTAACAGCCAGAAAATCATCGCAGTCCCTCCACTAAAGAATGAATGAAAACTTCAACGTATGTGTGTTCTATTTTGCTTAAATTAATAAAATAAAAATGAAAACCTGTCATAATAACCTAAAAGTTGTACGCGTTTTTCTTTTAGTTTTCTTGTACGAACTGCAAACAATCCAGAAATTAGTTAAACCAGTACCTTTTACACCACAACACAAACAGCATAGCAGTAGACAGTAGCAATCAAAAACCATATTGCCAAAGAATGAAATGGTAGGAAAAAACTAAATTCAAAATCGGAAGGGCGCATGGTCAAATACAAAAAAACGATATATATATATATATATATATTGCACCAGTTTAATGTCCTTTAGCGGAAACCAAGACTCAAAATAGTATGTTACTAAACCTTATGTCTATAATTCTTCTTCGAACCGTGAGCAAAATCCATGCGTGATAGGTTTTGATCAGGGCTGAATAAAAAGACTCTAGAAATAAGGTTCAGTAGCATTCTATTTTAATTTTTGTAAGGGAATATATATATATGTATATATATATATAAGAGATATATATATATATATATATATATATATATATATATATATATATATATATATATATATTCTTTATGTTTACAATTCTAAAGATGCTTAAAAAATGAACTTTTTCTCAAATTTATACCTACCAGCGACCATGCGCGATTTAAGTTCAATTTAAAAGAGACATTTACACCGTTAGTGCACACAACATCGGACGTGACTTCTAGAAGACCCGGAAGGATTATTAAAAATAAAAAAAGTTAATACCTTTTATGTGTCTATAGGTCTGACGAGGCTTGTTATATCAAGCAAAATATTAGATAAAAAAGTCAAGATGAAGAAGAAAAAAATATTGTTTTGATTTTTATTTTAATGAAAATAACTGCATCTAACACATGGTTTTTTGAAGGCATTTAGCCTCTTTCTTTATGTTATATATATATATATACATATATATATATAAAATAAAATATAGTAACACGAAATCACATAATCATCGATGCAATAAATTATGTCAACCTTGTGATGTTGTCTCACTTGGATGCTTGACAATACCACAAGGTTGAAATAAATTATTGCATCGATGATTATGTGATTTCGTGTTACTATATTTTATTTTATTCTTGCTCTGTTTATTACATTGAACTCTCATACCCGGATTTCCTCCTGAAATTTATTTCATTATAACACAACTATATATATATATATATATATATATATATATATATATATATATATATATATATATATATATATTACTGCAGTTTCACAGTATCACCAGTTATTTCTGTGTTAAATTGAGTTATCGCAGTTGAATACATTTCTTCTGATCGGTGATACCGTGAAACTGCAGTAAACCGTTAATCTAAGTACTGTTTATTATCATATTATGTATATAGTCTGTCCGATTGTATATCGCGTATTTTATTTGTCTTAATACATAATTCAGTTAGGCTGTTATGGCGAAAAATAAACAAAAAGATTCCTGCAAGTAATCTGCGCTATGTCTCTTTATATATATATATATAAAAAATATTTTGATTCAAATATAATTAAGTGTAACTTATCCTGCGAAAAGATAGTTTTTCTGGTTTACGGCGATACGGTTGCGCTTACCTTCCCCGCCACAAACAGATTTAATGCGGCGTAAAAACCAAGTCCATTTTCGTATCACACTTCACGCCTCGTAAGCACACATGCTCGGAACACCAGCTTTTGAAAATGCGATACCCAGATGGAGTCGAACAGTTTACCGTTGAGGTGGGTGATCAGAGTTCTTATCGCACGGGTGTCAGGACATGAGCGATGTTTACCGCTTCGAGGGATCGGATAATTTAAAACTTTCAAAGGCAAATTTTTCACACGTTCAGTGTATATATATATATATATATATATATATATATATATATATATATATATATATATATAACTATTCCAGGCGTAGTTTTGTTCATTGAGGTTAGATACACTATATGCATCCTACTGTGTTATATAAACACAGTAGGATGCATATATTTTATAAATATAGTGATAAATATGTAGATCACTATATCGCTATATTTATTAAGTTAAGTATGTGTATCTACTCTCTCTCATAATATATATATATATATATATATATATATATATATTATGTGTGTATGTATATATATTAGTAACCCATGTAAGTAAACATCCACAGAATTACAACAGGGCTTATAAAATAGTGCTCAATAGTAAATATAGCTATTTTATAATGATCCTTATTTATATAGACATTTTTAAAAAGCCGCGACACTGTCAAGTCGATGTTATTAATCAATAGTGTTTAGAAACTAAGATCTCATCAAGTGGTAAAAAAAAGTCTTATCTTTCACTCAGATGTTCATATTGAGAAAGCATATGTGTGTGTACATGGTAATCTCAAACTAATGAACCGATCATTATGAATTTTGGAATATAGACTACAAATACGGTGTGTAACATGGGCATATTATGTCTTTTAGACAATGTTAACATTTACATGTAAACACATCTAGCTACAGAAATGAATATAGGTTCTGACTAGAGGTTAAGTCCCGATAGGCCTAGCATTTTTGAGCAGTAAAATTTGAAGACTATGTCAAACGAGTGTGAAGAACTGAATTAGGCATGTTCGTGGATCGTTTAGTAAGGTTTGGTCATGTGAGGTTCTCTTTCTTGGGAATATGATTCCTTTATTTGTCACCATTTTATTTTAATTCTTGACGTGACGAGACATTATTGATTGTCTCGTCAAAACCTGTACGTATTTATGTAGCAAAGCTCTGTTTGTATGAATAAAAATGTATATAATTGTTTGCATAATTTTGGTTATTCGCACTACATTTCTTATCTTGAGTGTTATCATCCCGTTTCGACCGCCGTAACCTTCGGCCTTCTTCAGGTGTATATTTCGAGAATATTTCTGTCGATCTCGGGAATCTGGACGGAATTTCGAACGGAACCCTTTATTTAATCCAAGGGGGTAGCATGCACTTGTTTTATCAGTCATGACTGTGAGAAGTCTTGAGTAATTCGCAATCCTTCGTATCGCCCGCACCGAGGATTGAACCTTCAACCTTCAGATGACTATTACTTGGAACTGAATTTAACTTAGTACTATATCCACTAACATAACGCTCTTTTTAGATTTAAATATATTTTAGATATATAATTTCCCCTTTTTTACATTCTCCTCTTTTAAAATCCCACGATACAGTTCTCGTTAAGAGTGGGCGAAACCGGTTGACTGACACTGTTTCTTCCGCTTGTATATTTTAATCATGTCTTCCCTAAGTATTTGTTCTAATAATTATTATTATACTTAATCTGAGATCATCAACTTTTTTTTCATCGAGATTGTTTTCTATATACTTTTATAACAGAAAAATGTTCCTTAGTTCTTGAACTGAGTCATGTTTGAAAATATTTTTTTATTGCTCTAATTAGCAATAATTTATAATTAACTGAACAGCTAACCCATTTCTCTCGTATCCATCCATATATATCGCCTTCTGTCACTCTATATTGATTCCCTCACACTCCAATGGTTGTTAATGTCTCTGTAAACATTTAGAGAAGGTGGCGAACCTCTGTTCCCCACGTAATCATTTAATTTACATACGACGTGTGTCTGTACATATCACAGAAACGTATGTGAACTAATGAGTGTGTGTGTGTGGGGGGGGGGCGATACGCAAAAACACCGTTGAGAGAAAGGCCCTAAAACGGTGTGTATTCTCTCCTGATGACCCCACATTGTCTGGACCCTGAAATAAAGTATTCCACTAGTAAAACAACCGAGGAAATAAGGTACTAAAGCTTTTTTTTCTTCTTTTTTTTTTTTTTGCAACCTTAATTCCTATATAATTTTATTTCTAGCTACCATATCGCAGAATGGTTTGTAGGTGTAGTGTTTAGATAGTATTTTATTATTATTATTATTATTATTATTATTATTATTATTATTATTATTATTATTATTATTATTATTATTATTACTATTGTTATAAAGAATTTTATTTGATATGCAAATTACCATATCACACGATAGTCTTAAGGGTAGTATATTATTATTATTATTATTATTATTATTATTATTATTATTATTATTATTATTATTATTATTTATTTATTTATTTATTTATTTATTTATTTATTTATGTATATATAAGTAACATTTTAAGCTGAATTATTTCGACACTTGATTATTGGGGAAATGGTAGTTTTATCTGTACCATTGGAGAGCCATGCATATAACTGTCCTGTTTTTAAATCTCCGAAACAGTTTCATGGTAAACAGCTGATGATCCCCGTGTTAATATTAGATGCTTACGTTAAGGTCTCCTGCTTTTGTTTGACTGTTAGATACTTAATCCCCCTTGTTATTTTATTTACTTACTATTATATATTATTTATTTATGAATTTTCCAACAAATGTTAAGTCTACACTATTGTGGATTTAGTTAGTTTCTCTGGGAATTTAAACTGCATTTTCCTTTTTTTGTTTTTGTTTTTTTGTTTAAAATAACTCAAAGCGTCTCTAGACTATATATATATATATATATATATATATATATATATATATATATATATATATATATATATATACCAGCCCACAAGGTGAGCTGTTTTCTTCCAAACAACAATATCATCTGATGTAAGCTCGCTATGATAGCTCATAGCGAGTTTTTTCTACTGTTACGGTAGCTAGTTTCATTCTATTAGCTGTCAAAATAACGAGTTTTTTTTACTTCTATATAAGAAAAATAAAAACAATACCAGTTCTATATTATAATAATAGTAGTAGTAATAATAAATAAATAATAATAATAATAATAATAATAAATAAATAATAAATAAATAATAAATAATAAATAATAATAATAATAATAATAATAATAATAATAATAATAATAATAATAATAATAATAATAACAATAATAATATAATTGTAAATAAACTCATGGATACATGAAGAAGAAGAGACTTTTAATGCAAGAAGAGGAATGTCTTAAACATATGTCATACTTTATAAATATTAAATAGAATCAAAGTACAATAGTGGTAGTTATCTGACTGAGCATCAATACATCAAGTATACAGATACATATATATATATATGTATATTATATATATATATATATATGATATATTATATATATATATATATATATATATATTATATATATATATATATGATATATATATATATGATATATTATATATATATATATGATATATGATATATATATATATATTATATATATATATACATATGATATATGTATATATATAATTATTTATAAATTAATATTTTTTTAAAAATAAACCCATATTTACATGTGTTTCAGGCCAACCCTGCAATCGACAGTCTGGGAGGAGACAATCTCTGTCGGTCACACGGTTCGAACCCCGATACGAAAGTTATGTCTGACTCAGTAGCCGAGCTGCGTTCCACTGCTCCATTACGCATTGTCTAAAAATAAGTGAATTATCATATAAATAGCAAACACGACGGCTATCCGGCAAGCAGCCGAGAGTACTCAAATAGGTTGGCCCCAGAGTTATGCATTACTCAGAATGACAGCTTGTTGCAAACTTAACTTAAAATGCTCTACGTTGCGAGATCTTTGAATAAGTAATTATAAATAAATATTATTTTCAAAATAAATATATATATATATATATATATATATATATATATATATATATATATATATATATATATATATATATATATACTGTAATATGTGTGTGTGTTTGTGGGTGAATATAACTATCAATAACATTGCAATGTGTGTGTCCGGCTATAATATATAATTTATTTAGATACTGTATATTACATAATTCAGCAATGTACCGCCCTTTTGGATGAAACCGCGGTACATTGCTGGATTATGTAATATGCAGTATCTAAATAAATTATATTAGCTCTCTTATATGATCGAGCACTTTATTTGATTTCTTTTCATATACAACCTGAGACACTATATATGTATATATATATATATATATATATATATATATATATATACATATATATATATATATATATTCATAGCAACATGCACTTAATTATATAAATATATTTTATCAAAATATATTTGTTTTTTATATATACAAGGTTTTTGTTCTTCTGCTATGTCCTTTTAGCCCTTAGATTATCAGAAACTTTTAGTCTCGTGTCATCTTTATATATCATCAGCTACTTAAGCAGTCTGTTGTTGAATAAGAAAAAACTTTCGGTGAATACAAAATAGTCGGCCCTCGCGTCGATTGTGACAAAAACTGAAGGTAGAGGGGGAAAGAACATATATATGCGAAAAGAAGAGGAAAATATACATTTTGAAATCGAATGAGAGCCTCGAATCTTCTATTAGCATATTTCTCTTTTTCAGGGAGCTGAAATCTCTGCTTTTCTCACCGACACTCCGTCTCTGGGGACAACGATGCACACTAAAAACATCATCGTCAATCAGACGTGTTGCGCAGAATGTACTTTTATAGCCGGCGTCCTTGTCTCGTTACAATCCTTTCAGATGATCACAAGAGACAGTTGCGTTCACAGGAATTCTAAATTAGCTTACAACACCCAACTTCACCGATTGGCGATTCAATAAATATAAACCACCATTCTTTCTTACAGGCGTACAGCGTATATTCTCGACATGTTGGGTAAGACAGCTGAGATAGGAGTTACTATGGTAGCTGAAACCTTTTAAGGCCGCTTCGTTCAAATGGCGTTTGTATGATATCTACTTGTCTTACACCCATGTAGACCAGCATGAAGACACCTGTTTTCCCGGGGTTGATTACTGTGTATTTCCTATATATTTTTACATTTTATAACATTCGATTTAGGGGCGTGGTCAAATAAATATTCAGCATTGATTGGATTAAAGGAGGTCTAAGTAAATTGATATTTATTGAAATAAAATTCTTCTTGCATAACTCAATATGATAAGTAATATTACTTCCATATTATCCTTATGAAATATTCAGTATATTTTCTCTTTATGCTAATGTCGTTGTTATTCATTTCCTGTTATATGTAATATTAAGGGCAGTTATATGTGTGTATGTGAATATGTCTAGCCAAAACTCAAAATTTTCAAAACAAACATTAACAAAGTTGGTATATTCTTGCTCAGCGCTGCCCTGGTATATCTTATCTAAAATTTAGGAAAAAGATATTCATTTGTTGAGAGTCAACTGTGCCAGGATTTGTTAAAGGTAGGGGTCATTTCAAACATTGCCAATGTTATCATGTATTAATTTATAAAGATAATACTCACTCATTCCTCGACAAGAAAGCGGCCCGGCATTTTCGTTTAAAATTAATATACACTTACACTTGCTTTTATGTATCGTTCCATAACGTTCTTTTCTGAAGGGATAGGAACTAAGAAAGGGTGTTTTAATAGTGATCCGAACGCATCACTAATTTTAAAACGATATATCCTACATGCGTATGTTATTTTGGGACATATTTCAATATCTAGAAAAACAAATACATCTGACAAAAAAGATGTAATTCTGGAAAGAATGGTATATATAGATGGGGGCATTAGTAGATACGAAAGGGTGTGGATAGACGTATTCAATGAGCCTTCAGCATTAAATCCGTTTATTTGCGTCCATCCAAAAGGTTAATATTTTGTTTCAGTCTATCGTATGCCCTTGAAAATTCGTCTGCATATGGGTATAAATCCTCGTGCGCGTCTCTCTGTGTGCGAACGTAAGAGCAACGAAGAGAAGGACAACATTCTTAAATAAGGAAATAATTTCACTAATAACAATATCAACTCAGGTCAGTGTAGTATATATTCTCATATTTTGCATCGTCACGTCAGAGGTATCTTGAACTATAGGGGATGCTGAAAAGAATAGGGATATTCCTCAATGACTGACTCGACCAAAAGACGTTGGATAACTTCACTCTTCCGATTTAGTTCATACCAAAATCGGTCCCTCAGAGTCTAGGTCATTGTACTCTGATGTATGGTCCTGTGCAGTTCTAGTACATTCACCTTCCCAGGCATTACCTTCTTACCGTTTTGAAAAGGCGTTTGTTTATTACTAATCGGCAGAGGCTCCTCTATCAGAGGATGCTGACGGGACTGCCCAACCAATTTTTGTTCGGTCAGAGGGTTCTTCCTCTAGGAATGTAGCATTTCAAATCCCACTTTCCTGAACTTGTGTCTAATCTTAAAGGAGAGAGATAAATAAAGAATCCACATTGAACCCACCTAGTGGAACATTCTACCCAAGTGTGGGTGGAGACAATACCAACTATTTATCCGTGGAACAGAGTATTGCGTCCCTGTGAGCTACAGCATGGTCGTGTCCAAATCTTATTTCAACAAATACTTGTCACCTCATTAATCAGATTTGGTTCATTCGATCCATCATTTGCAATCCTCCCATAATATTCTTCATCATTCAACCGACAATCTGTTCACCACATTAACCCTGATGCTTTAATAGCTTTTATCCTTGAGAAGTGGTGACTCATTAGTATACAAAACATATCAAAGTCTAATGTGTCCCTATTCGATCGCGTCTTCCAAAGATGCTAAAGATACAGGTCCTAAAGAGAAAATGACTTCCCTCCACATTAACCCCATCTCATGTGGCTGTTTTTTTATATGAATATAAACAATAATACTTTATCTCGAGTACTTGTTCTTAATATTTTAAATATTGTGTCTCTTCTTTCTTACTCTCCCACGTGTACCACATTTATTATTCGCAGGTAATGTCGTTTTTTATCACCACCGACACCACATTGCTTCATCGGAACATGAAAAATGAATCAATAACGAGCCTACACATCTGACTCATTCAAACATTAAGCGTTACTTTTTCAGAAAATGTACGCATGTTGTTTTTTGTTTCTTTCAAGACTTTTTAGTCCCTTTTTATCTTTGGTGAAATTGAAACGCAGATTATTGCAAATATCTTATTTTTCTTTCAACTGTAAGGTTATAATCAATAAACAAAAATATGACTGTTTTCGATGGAATATCTCGAAAAAGTGTGTTGTAGATATAAAAACATTTAGAATAATATAAACATACCCAAAAACATTACTACGTAGACGTAGGTTGAATTTGTTCTCAACTGTAGAATAAAGAAAATTATACTGTCGGCTGCCTGCGACGACTATGTTTTTTACCGTGTTCTTAGTATGGGGACCATTCGGGAATACAAGGTGCTCTATCGGACCAGTATATGATGCAAATTGTGTTTTTGTTCTTGTTCTACTGAATTAAACTGTATGTAATTAGTTGCATAGTGTCAGCTGTCTTTTTTGACACGACAGAAAGACGAGAGTATAACCCAGATGAAATAGAGACAGAAATATTATAGCTACGACAAGAAACAGAGCTATGAAAACATTATAGCTCAGACGAGACAGGGAGAGACCAAATATTATAGCTTCGACAAGAGAGGGTGATAAAATATTATAGCTCAGACAAGAGAGGGTGAGCAAATATTATAGCTCAGACAAGAGAGGGTGAGCAAATATTATAGCTCAGACAAGAGAGGGTGAGCAAATATTATAGCTCAGACAAGAGATGGTGAGCAAATATTATAGCTCAGACAAGAGAGGGTGAGCAAATAGTATAGCTCAGACAGGAGCGGGTGATAAAATATTATAGCTCAGACAAGAGAGGGTGAGCAAATATTATAGCTCAGACAAGAGAGGGTGAGAAAATATTATAGCTCAGAGAAGAGAGGGTGAGAAAATATTATAGCTCAGACAAGAGAGGGTGAGCAAATATTATAGCTCAGACAAGAGAAGGTGAGCAAATATTATAGCTCAGACAAGAGAGGGTAAGAAAATATTATAGCTCAGACAAGAGAGGGTGAGCAAATATTATAGCTCAGACAAGAGAGAGTGAGCAAATATTATAGCTCAGACAAGAGAGGGTGAGCAAATATCAGAGCTCAGACAAGAGAGGGTGAGCAAATATTATAGCTCAGACAAGAGAGGGTTAGCAAATATTATAGCTCAGACAAGAGGGGGTGAGCAAATATTATAGCTCAGACAAGAGAGGGTGAGCAAATATTATAGCTCAGACAAGAGAGGGTGAGCAAATATTATAGCTCAGACAAGAGAGGGTGATAAAATATTATATCTCAGACAAGAGGGAGTGAGCAAATATTATAGCTCAGACAAGAGATGGTGAGGAAATATTATAGCTCAGACAAGAGGGGGTGAGCAAATATTATAGCTCAGACAAGAGAGGGTTAGCAAATATTATAGCTCAGCCAAGAGGGGGTGAGCAAATATTATAGCTCAGATAAGAGAGGGTGAGCAAATATTATAGCTCAGACAAGAGATGGTGAGCAAATATTATAGCTCAGACAAGAGATGGTGAGCAAATATTATAGCTCAGACAAGAGAGGGTGATAAAATATTATAGCTCAGACAAGAGAGGGTGAGCAAATATTATAGCTCAGACAAGAGAGGGTGATAAAATATTATAGCTCAGACAAGAGAGGGTGAGCAAATATTATAGCTCAGACCAGAGAGGGTGATAAAATATTATAGCTCAGACAAGAGATGGTGAGCAAATATTATAGCTCAGACAAGAGAGGGTGATAAAATATTATAGCTCAGACAAGAGAGGGTGAGCAAATATTATAGCTCAGACAAGAGAGGGTTAGCAAATATTATAGCTCAGCCAAGAGGGGGTGAGCAAATATTATAGCTCAGATAAGAGAGGGTGAGCAAATATTATAGCTCAGACAAGAGATGGTGAGCAAATATTATAGCTCAGACAAGAGATGGTGAGCAAATATTATAGCTCAGACAAGAGAGGGTGATAAAATATTATAGCTCAGACAAGAGATGGTGAGCAAATATTATAGCTCAGACAAGAGAGGGTGATAAAATATTATAGCTCAGACAAGAGAGGGTGAGCAAATATTATAGCTCAGACAGGAGAGAGTGATAAAATATTATAGCTCAAACAAGAGAGGGTGAGCAAATATTATAGCTCAGACAAGAGAGGGTGAGCAAATATTATAGCTCAGATAAGAGAGGGTGAGCAAATATTATAGCTCAGACAAAAGAGGGTGAGCAAATATCATTGCTCAGACAAGAGAGGGTGAGCAAATATTATAGCTCAGACAAGAGAGGGTGATAAAATATTATAGCTCAGACAAGAGAGGGTGAGCAAATATTATAGCTCAGACAGGAGAGAGTGATAAAATATTATAGCTCAAACAAGAGAGGGTGAGCAAATATTATAGCTCAGACAAGAGAGGGTGAGCAAATATTATAGCTCAGATAAGAGAGGGTGAGCAAATATTATAGCTCAGACAAAAGAGGGTGAGCAAATATCATTGCTCAGACAAGAGAGGGTGAGCAAATACATTTCAGACAAGATATGCCAAATATAGTTCAGACAAGATATGGCAAATATAGTTCAGACAAGATAGAGATACAGAGCAAATTTTATTGCTCGAACATGAGAGAGAGTAAATATTATAGCTCAGACTAGGAAGAAAAAACAAATATTATAGCCTAGACAAGAAAGAAAAAGCAAATATTATAACTCAGACAAGGGTGAGCGAATATTATAGCTGAGACAAACGAGAGCAAATATTATAGCTGAGACAATAGATAGCAAATATTATAGCTGAGACAATAGATAGCAAATATTATAGCTGAAACAAGAGAGTGCTAATATTATAGGTCAGACGAGAGAGAATAAATATGTTATCTTAGACGAAGAAAGCTGAGAGTGTATTCCAATCGAGTGACAGAGCAAATAGTATTGTCGATAAGGAAGAGAGAAAATAGGAATGACGAAGAAAGAGGGCGGGAAAACACCCAGTAGATAAATAGGTAAATTATTGTTCCTTTATTCCAACGGACATCCACTGATTTACAATGGCTCGGAGTTGAGAGAAGGGGTCATATATTATGTGTATAAAAATAAACGATATTCTTCGTTTTTAGTTTCCGGAGGTATGTATGTTCCAATGTATTAACGGATTAGTTTTTAAACTCGATATTTCCACGGATTATAACGACTTGTCCAACTAATGAAAATTGATCTAGTTTTAAAATTTCCAATGAATTTAAAATGAAATTGACTTAAATTGTTTTTTTTTATGTTTACATTTAGGCGTTCTCTCCAAGGTCGAGTTTTGTTTCAGCTTAAAGAAAAACAGGCTTAAGAAACATCAAAAAAGGTTTCATCCTTTTTTGTAGTTCATTAAATATTCAATGAAGAAAAAAATCAATGAATTAGAATTAAAAGAAATAAAAATGGTAGAGCGCAGAAAGAAAATTGAAATGATTTCCATGTTGTTCATTTTTTTTTCATTCGGCCCGGCATCTGTAAGTAGGGTTAGGGTTAAGGTTAGGGTTAGGGTCTGTCAGGCTTAGTTTTGAAATAGCATTTTAATCACTAAACGCGCAGATTGAAAATGCGCATCAGTAGAGAATAGTTAACATTTGAGAACTCGTATAGCTCTCCCCCCCCAAAAAAAAACAAAAAAAAAACAACACAGAATGTATGTAAAATGCATTAGAATGAAATTCTCTACGGAACACGGATAATTTTAATGCGTTGAAAGATATTTCAAACGGTAAAAGTAAACTCTTTGGAATTCGTACCCCCTCCAAAACAATTAATGGTATTTGAGAACGGGGTGAGGGTAATGATTTATTAGATTTTTAAACGGTAAAAAAATCTTACAAATCGTTTCTACTAGTTAAAACTAACCTGGTTAGGTAGAGAATATCATTCTATGTGTTTTGTATAAATTATGTAGTTAATTTTGGATTACGAGTCCTTAAGTGTTAACTATTCTGTACTTTTTTCTACGCATCTTATTTTAAACGCGACCAAGTATCTCTATAAAAAGGGATAACCGTTTGTTGATCTCTGACGCTTAAGTTTGTAACATAATTTTCGTCGTTCAATCACATTTAAGTGTGTCTGCAGATTTAAGGTATTGCTTATAGTTACGATCCAGTTTCTTATTTGATTGGGCAAGACAAGTCTCGCTGTCCCGGATGTTAAAAATAGAGACATTACACGAGTCGTCGTCGCTTTGACTAGTGTTGCTGTCGGTTATCATTAGGACAGTGTTCGATTCATCTCGTTTTACCCGATAAATAGCGAAAACATTCGCATTCTTTAACGAAGCCATTCATGATAGTCTGGCTTAGACCTAGGAGGTTCAGTTTCAAAGAAATTACTCAATCCCATGGAAATCTAAGAAGGTGGCTTAGTGCCATAAATAAATAAATAAATAAATAAATAAAAGGTAATAGCCAGAAACAGTTGATCTCAATCAGCGCATGTCTCATTGGATTAAAGTTAATGCATTATTTTGTACACTCAGATCAGCATTTGAGAATCGTCCTCCACCTAACAGTCACTGTATCATAAAAAAGGGTCCTTTCAGTCACTTGAGACAATAAATAGAATGTAAGGGCACCAGTGCGTCGATTCTGTTGTGAAGCAAGATTTGGTAATCTCAAACTATTCATCTGTTAGACCAGCATTGATTGATTCAATATGGAGAAATAAGTTCAAGACCAATTGAAACAATAACGAGACAAGCAGACAAAGAGTCGTTTTATTTTATTTTATTTTAGACTATTTGCAGAAACATAGGCTGAGGCACTAGCATACTATTTAATTTATACAATCAAGCTGACACGTACCGACATAAAAAACTTCAAATACTTCATATTCAAATTCTTGCTTGAATGAAGCAATATTTTATCTAATAAAGTATCTACACATGGACTAGAAACTAATCAGCAACCAAAGAATGAACATTCCTATCTAAGTATAACGTTTCTACTCTTAACCATGAGAGCAGCAAGTGGACCTTGGGCTTACTTTGGGAAGTTTCGTAACTCACTTTTTTATTTTGTCTTTTAGTCTTTACATTCCATGAGCAATGTTTCTCACAAAGGAGGAAAAATTGCTATTTTCTGGGTCAGAGTATCCATCCAATACTTAGCGTTTGCTTGTTTAGGATCATGACATTATTTTTTAGCTCCTTACATCAAGTGGCTTCATGCCGTGTCTGGACGATTTCCATAAGAAATAGCTGTGATACAAGCATAATAGTTAATCTGTAGAATCAAACTGACACGTACTGGCATAAAGGGTTGAAAATAGTTCATATGGAAAATTCGTGCTTAAATGAAGAAATATTTCATATCATGGATTATATCCCCACGGACTAGCAACTAATTAGAACACAAAGAAGTGACTTGCCCATCAAAGCATAATGGAACGTCCCAGGCTGCTTATAAAGCAAGTGTCAGGGCTTCCATCTAAGTTTTTAGTTAAGCTGAACTAGTCAGACAGCTGGGCACTGACTACTAAATTCATAGCTAAGGGAGCTATGCTTTCTCCAAGGGTGAAAGTGAAATCGAACCCGTCACGCCGAGTTCAAAATCTGCTCCTGTAACCCCTACACTATGCTATGTCCACCTATTGCATCTTAATAAACTTGAAATATACAAACACATACTACTATGACTACTACTACCACAATTAGGTGGGTTCGTTTTAAAAATAACATTTTCATTGCGAAGCGCGCAGATTAAATGGCTACATCTTAGTATCGGTTCGTTTTTAAAATGTAATGTCTATTTTATCAACACCCGCATACAAAGCAAGATTTTATCTAGTGAGAAATGATGAAATTCCTGTATCAATCTAAAATCACTGTTATCTGCAAGTGAAGAGCGGAGCTTCGTTAAATTCCTCTGAAATGATGACGTGTGAATACTTTCGTACGTTTCATCATTTTCGCGCCATTTCTGAAACGTTTGATATCCGTGAGAATTTTGCCGCGTTCATCGTCGCCATTTCTCGACTCTCATAAAACAACAATGATCACCAATTTCCAGGAGACAATGTTCTTTATTTTGACATTTTTGTTCGGCGAGCGGCCAGCATGGCCAACTTTCAAGACGCAGACCGCCGGCATCTCGACATCTTGAGAAACCCGAAGCGTTAATTCGGAGCCAGCCATATCGACGAATAGGAAAGCATTGTGTTCGGAAAATGTTCCCTGGCGAGCATTGCATTCTTTCTCGGCAACACTTCCAACAGCTGTCTTCAATTGATCAATATGTCAATAACGCTTTTCAGCCATCAATCCTTACTCGTTCTGTCTCCACGTATACGTGTATGCGTGTGTCTGCGTGTGTGTGTACGGTTGTACTGAGTTCTCTTTAAGAGTCTCCATTACTGGCCATTCAGACTCCATTTGGTTGCGAGCTGAAAAATCTTGATTGAAAGATAAGGGAAAATACGTATAAATGGTTAGCAGGAATTTGATAATTTCGGTGCCTCGCAGAATCTAAAGGAATGCACTATGTGCGCATGAAAAGAAAACGCCAAAAAACGGTTACTTTAGAAATAAACTGCAAATCGAGCGGGTAGTCTCAAGAAAATGATAGTTCGAAAATAAGCATGACAGACCAAAGCAGGAAAATAAGCATGACAGACCAAAGCAGGAAAATAAGCATGACAGACCAAAGAGAATTCTATTTCACACTTAAGCGTGGCAAACACATATTCATACTTCTGGCAACTTAGTTATTAAAAAGAAATAGTCCCTGTTTCTTCCATGAAATAAATTGTCAGTTAAATATTCTTCAAATCCATGAAACAAATGTCACTCTTTGAAATGTTTTTATTTGCAATTGTACTGTTTTAGTCAAGGGCACGACATAATTTTATTTTAAAACAATTCATGTTATGATAAGTAAAGTCGGAATTGTTAAGCACAGCGACACCAAATCAATTACCAATAACCATAACTAATCGAAATATTTCGTTTTTTTTTTTACTTGTGTACGAACGGTAATAGCGTACGTACGAAGATGAAGTACCTTAACGTATATAGATTACATGGATGGCAATATTAGGGAGTCTCCCTGTATTTAAATTAAATCTTTACAAGCAAACAAAAATGCCTTTATAAATATACAAGGCCTTTTTTTGGAGAATCTAAGATGAAACCCTTCTTGTTTAAACTGCCCGTTTAGTGATGAACATATTTCAAACAAGCAGAATTGACCAACCGACAGACAAAGCTCCTGATAGAGAGACAAGGATTTATCTAGAAACACTCTCACAAGTTCGTCTTACTACAAACAATGATAAG
>OY744540.1:84286235-84303735 GCA_963556195.1 Sepiola atlantica
AGAGGCAATTGTTCTGGATATAAAATGAGCATCCTTGACCTCAGAAACGTTCTGTTTCGCGCCCCCAGGGGGTCAAAGGGGGATCAAAAATGCCCCAAATTGCCCAAATGTATTGCATATTACACTCGCCACATCGAGTCACATACAAAGGGGGACCACGTACGCGCGGCTTGTTTATTCTGTAGTTTAACTTTTTCAAAATTACTTTAAACTTAGTAAAGGTCACAAATAAATTACTTATCAATAAATAAGAAAATATTAATTTTTTTACAAAAAAAACGTAAATGCATTGGTTTTAGTACTTTATGATAATGCATTTTTTTAAATGAATAATATATTAATAGTACGTAATAGTTTTTTAACAATTTGTAACTTTTAAGGATATTGTTGTTGATTTGTAGTTTTTGTAGCGAATCTACGATAATTCTGTTCTGAAGATTGTCTAGTTTTTAAAAAATGTTATCGTTCATTGTATGTATATTAATAGTACGTAATAGTTGTCTAACAATAACGACAAATACGTAATTAATAGGGGGAGCTTTATATATTCAGGCAGACGCTCTCCGAACTCAGCTATTACAGCTGTATATAACTTGTTATTTATAGTTGTACTAGCTTAAGAACAGAGATCTCCAGCAGCTGTTATATAGGTCATTATTGAACTTTTTAAAATGGCGTACATTTGAAAAATAATAATTATTTTAAAGAATAAAACCATAGTTTTTGTTGTTCAGTATATAAATGAATTTTCCACAGTAAAACTGACGATTCAGAATAAAATATTTATTTTGTAGAAAGGAAGCTATTAATAAAACAGATTGGAGAAAATCACTAACTTTGCTTCATATAATAGATATATAATATATTAGTAATATATGTATATATGTATGACAAATCATATATGTCAAGCTGTATATGAGTGTATATGTAGGGTGTATACATTATTAATCGAGTTTACTATTTACAGTTATTTATAAATATAAATGACTTATGAGACGTATGTGTTATTATATTGAAATTCCTTTTTAGTACGAAAAAGTAAGCTTAAATTATTTCCCCTATATATGACAAAGCTATCTGAAAAGAAATATGGCGAACTTTCGTGTATTTTGAATCTCTGTTAAATTATAATAATATCAATTTTGTATGTGGAATAAATGTTAACGCTTAAATCCTTTATGTTTCATATTGGTTTGAAAAATATCATCGAATAAACTCAATACATATTTAGCGGGTGTGCTGATGCAACATCATACTAATACCTACTAATACTTGCCAACAATATCGTTGCAAGTGTGAAACTAGTTGCAGTTTGACACATTTTCGTTAAATGTAATATTAAATAGGCGTTTTGTTGGAATGTGTGATATTTGAGACAAAAATAAATTGAGGGTATATAAATAATGTTTTTTTTACCGGAATTTGTGATTTTAGATTGTTTTTTTGGAGAAATTTGTAACTTTTGTTTGTATTATTTTTAGCGAACCTACGATAATTTTGTTCAAACATTACTTTTTAATGTCACACAAGGCAAAGACGGGCTATTTTATGGCGGGGATGAAGCAAGCTTTCTTCATCCCCGCTCGATCCTGGTTCAGGATCATCACGTTCGTCAGTTATTCCCAATTCGATGATTGTAAGGTTTTTATTTAACGATGTATCCATGTCATCAAACTCTTGAAACAAAACACGTATTTTATACAGTAAATTGCAGCGAAGTACGCCGGTTTATTGTAAATAACATGCTACAACAATAACACATCAAAATAAAAGTTGAATTTGTTAGATTTAATTCTATTTAGGTTCAACTTTTAAAATCCGGCCGACATAATCTAGAGTTCTCTAATATGTTTCCTCCCGTCAAATAAATATATACACGCTACTTTAAACGCTTATCTCCTTCCGCACGCATCGTTTCCTTTCCGAGTGACTGCATCTATGCGTTATATACCCATTCACGCATGCTCAAATGTTCGGCTACGAAACACAAGATGGATGAAAGAGAGAAATAGGACTTCAAAAACTGGAATAAAACCGATTTGAAAAGTAAGAAAATAATGTTATTACGTAACAAAAAATCAGTCAAAGAGGATTTATTTTACAAGAGACAAAAGAATAACTTGTTGAAATATGCGATAGAATCTTTTCATTTTTATTAATAAATCAGAATGATTCCTATTCTGAACTAGAAGAATACTCCATTTCTGAATTTTTGAGATAAGGATTATTTGCATGATCTTTGTTATTCGGACAACATTTCTAATCTTCATGGTTATCATCACAACGTTTCGGCCACTGTAACTTTCAGCAAGTACCCGTGACTCAGTTTATATAGTACTAAGTTAAATTCAGTTCCAAGTGATAGTTATCTGAAGGTTGAAGGTTCAATCATCGGTGCGGGTGATACAAAGAATTGCGAATCAAAGAAGACTTCTTTCAGTCATGGCTTACTGAACAACAGTATGCTACCCCCATGGATTAAATAAAGGGTTCTGTTCGAAAATCCGCCCAGATTCCCGAGTACGACAGAAATATTCCCGACTTCGAAGAGATACACCTGAAGAAGGCCGGATGTTACAGCGGCCGAAACGTTGTGATGATAACACTGAAGATGGGAAATGTAGTCCGAATAAACAAAATTATGCATGGAAAAATACTCATCAAATGGCGGCTACACAATAAATATCTGAAACAGTAAAGTATTTGCACCACTTTTATATGACGCATACAATAAGGTTATAATGATATTGCCCCTTATATCTACATCGTTATTTTAATTCTGAAAAACTACATTACATGATTTTTATTCAATAAAATTTGTAACATAGGTTTAAGCTTAAGGTGTCTTAAGAAATTGAAATTCAGTTAATCTCGCTTAATTTGTGTCTAATGAATGGATGAAATTAAATGCAAATTTGAAACACTTGAATCATCAAATTGGAGGTTTGCCCATATTATATACTAAACCCCTATAAAATAGTTCGAAGAAACGGGCATTTAAAGAAATATTCATTAATTAGTGTGCTAATATTCACAAAACTCTGAGGATATCTGAATTTTCACGAAGGGATTCTACCCACCTTTTGCCCCATTTTTCACCCCGAACAAGGCAGGCCGTCACTGTAGACGTAAGGGGCTACTGAGAAAAAGGGTGAGAGGTTTTGTTTTTTTAGGAAGTCAACCAAAATTAGGAGGTGTGCAGCGAGATGTCTGTTTAGATTAGTTTTAAATTTCTGCATATAAGTACCGTCAGGAACATAGGGAGCAGGTAGAAAGTTCCAGAGTCCAGCAGCACGAGGAAAGAAGCTTTTGGAGTAGAAAGCTCTTCGGCATCTGGGGACCTCCACAGTGAATGGATGGGATTTGGAAGATTGTCGGGTTAGTCTAGTGAATTTACGTCGTGGGAGCACCAGAGCAGCAAGCTCATCAGAGCACCATCCATTGAAGTACTGGTAAAACAGGCACAAGGAAGCAACATTGCGGCGATAGGTCAGGGGCTGGAACTTGGTGGATAGTGAGGCACGTATTAAGTTCACGACTCTTTTTTGGACATTGTCTAAGAGGTAGAGGCTAGTGGATGATGGACCAGCCCAGATGTGGGAACAATACTACATGCATGGGCGGATGGTGGCTTTGTAGAGATATAGGATAATGTCGGGTGTGAGAAGTTTACTAGCACGGTAAAGGGAGCCCACTTTCATTGTAGCAGCCTTGGAAATGTCTTCAATGTATTGGTTTCAATTCATGTTATTTGTGAAAGTTATGCCGAGGAGTTTGAATGATAAACCCTCAGGTTAGGTGTTATTTGCCATGACATATGTATAGAACTAAATATAACCCACATTACACACGCTTATGCTAGGTAACTGTGTTACAAAATTCATAACGATCGGTTATTACTTCAGGAGTGAATCTCAACATGTACACCTACCTTATATATATATGTACACATACCTTTATATATATATATATATATATATATATATATATATATATATATATATATATATATATATATATATATGTATATATATATATAGAGAGAGAGAGAGAGATAGAGAGAGAGAGAGAGAGAGAGCTAGATATGTATATATTGTGAATATATATTTTTAACATATACTCTCAATATTTTTTTTATCAAGCTCTTCCAATTTAAGCTCGATGAATGTTAACAAATAACAACAGAGCATATATACGTAAGCAAAGCTCATTCACATTCTAAAGCCCAAGAGTGTTCTGATATTTTCTTACAAAACATTTTTCAAAAGTACATTTCAGTGCAAATTATTTTACCAATCGTTTCGCTTAAAGTAAACAACATTAATTTGTCAATATTGGATCTATTCACCACGACGTCGTCAGAAAAGTACATATGAAGTTTTTACTCTGAAAAACATTATTTTACAACGTATTGTGCCTTGATAGACAAACGTTCAGAAACTGTTGTTTGGATTATTCAACAAAACAGTTCGACCTAAGGTTTATTGAAAACTTGTTGTTGCTTTTGCCTTTGAATCAGTTTCATAGAAAACAGGAAGAGTTCCGTTTTCTAAACATGGCCAATTTTATCTGATCTTCCCTCCATAGACTACAGACTTGGGTGGAATCACCGTCGCTGGATCTTTACACGGATTCTTTTGAATTTACCAATACACCTGAACCCCATACTACTTGGATTTCCGTATTCGTGACACTCCTATACACTGGAAAATACCCGTTTGAACTTTAAAACTTTTTCAAATTTCGAATATTGACTGGCATCATCTGTCAACTTATCCATCATTAACTTCCTCTGATGATAAGATGTTAATCTTTGAAAAGCCTGGCTTAAGGAATGAAAGAGAAGAAAAATAAATATTATTATTCACTAAACGTCCTTGTTTTGAACAACCGAAAATTTTGATTTGCTTCCCTTTGCAAGTCTAATTATTTTCATTGACTTATCATATATGTTTGCTCTATCCAGTATATTGAGCTTTCCTTACCTCACAATATGTTCAACTCTCTAAATATGTACCTTTAGTTATACATGTTCATGTACATATATGTATATATATATATATAATTTTTATTTATGTACAAAATCTGCGACACTTGCATGTCGATGTTATCGATCAACAGCTGTTATAAACTGAGATCTCATCAGGTAAAATCAAAATCCGATCCTTACCTCAGATCATATTTACGAAGAATGAAAAGAAAGAACGTGGTTAGATTTGAGACTGTTTGAAATTAGATATAAAATAAAATAAAACAAAAATAAACTCGTTGAGGATAGAGAGTTGGGAGAGAGTGGTAGAAAAAGAAAGTCAATGAAGAAGAAAGTAAAATAAACACATAGCTAATGTAAGTGTGTGTGTCGGTGGCTAGTATCGACGTGTCAATATCAGCTTTATGTTTTGGTGTCTTTGAAGCCACAATCATTATATATATATATATGTATATATATATATATATATATATATATATATATATATATATATATATGTGTGTGTACATATAGATTATATATCTATATATATTTTAAAAAAACGGAATAAAGAATAAGCAAATCAAAAACTAGCAAAAATAAACTCAAAAACACATATTAGACAGTTCTACCAAAATATTTCGATCGTTTATAATACCACCCTCTTCAGTAGGTAACAAAACTTTAATTAAAACAGAAAAGTTTTCAAATGTATACAAAGAACGCGATAGGAGAAAAAATATATATAGATTATACATCTCTCTCTCTCTCTCTCTCTCTCTATATATATATATATATATATATATATATATATATATATATATAGCGAGAGAGAGAGATTATATAGATGTATAATCTATATAATCTATATATATATATATATATATTATATATATATATATAGATTATATATCTATATATATATATAGAGAGAGAGAATATATATATATATATTTATATATATAGATTATATATCTATATATATATATATATATAGATTATATATCTATATATATATCGATTATACATCTATATATATATATTATATATCTATATATATATTATATATATATAGAGAGAGAGAGTATATATATATATATAGATTATATATATATAGATATATAATCTATATATATATAGAGAGAGATTATATATCTATATATATAGATTAGATATCTATATATATAGATTATATATATATATATATAGATTATATATATAGATATATAATATATATATATAGATTATATATATAGATATATAATATATAGAGATAGATTATATATATAGATATATAATATATATAATCTATCTATATATATATATAGATTATATATCTATATAGAAAGAGATTATATTTCTACATCTCTAAATTACATATCTATATCTATAACAACGTTTGTATGTCAATGTCGTCTCTGCAACATAACAAAATCATCAGAAAAAATAACAAAGAGTAAAAAGTTATACGATTAAAGTGTCTTGAAAAAACCTACACTATACAGTGGTTGATTTTTGGGTGAAACCAAACAAAAGACAAAGACAAAGAGCAAACCTACACGTGGAGGAACCCACTAATACGCAATGATGATTTTGTAATGTTGCAGAAACTCTATTGACATAAAAAAAACGTTGTTTGGCACAAGACAAATGAAACGCACCGTAAAAATATATCTCACAGAAATGTTATGTTTTTTGGAAATGTGAAAAAATAAAAATAATAAAATAAAACCATGGTTATTGGAATATAATATGAACTGACTAATATTTGCTCTATTGTCACTAATTGACAATCATCGAGCTGCAAAGGAGACTGCAAAGTAAAAGGGCACTGATAGTAGATGCTAATACATATATTGTCATTAATAATTATATATATATATATATCTGCATTTTGCCTTTATTTTGGTTCGTATCGTATTTCTTTTTTATTAGTTCTTTTATTCGTATGTTATTAGATTTGATTTCTTTTATTAAAATGACTCTTTATATTTTATGTTCTTTTTTTTCTTTCGTCTATTTTCTTCCAATCGTTTCAATATCGTTATCATTCAACTGTATTTCCTTCCTGTATCCTTACTCTTTTTTTATTCTACTCTCAGTTCTTCGCCCATTCATTTTCTACTTTTCTTGCCCTCCATTTTATTTCGCCCGTCTCCTATTAGCTTTTTCAGATTCCGATCCTCCATCTGTGTTCCCGCCTCCCTTTTCTATCCCGCATTACTTTTCACTCTTTCTTTCCCTCTATTTATCCATTTATTCACTATCTTCTCTCCAATTCTGTCATACTAACAAATTCGAATTACGTAAAGCGAATAATAAAAAAATATATACGTAAATAAATAATGGCCGCCATTTTGATTCCTGTGATTTAATTCTATTACAGATAGGCATATCACATTCTGCATTTATAGGAATCCTTAAAAGAAATAGACACATACATCTCGTTTTTGGTTTTGTTGTTGGCGTTGCTCAATGTAGGATGACGTTGTTAATAATTTCAAACAACCACTCAGGATTTTATGGCGGGAATGAATCAAATGTGGAATCATAAAAGTTCCAATGACATGCGCAGTGAAATAGAACTGCGACATAGGAAAAAGATCCGATTCAAATGATGTGGTTTCATTGTAATAAGATATTCGCATTCTACGATTCATGGACGAGAGAGTAAGAGGGAGATAGATAGAGAGAGAGAGATAGATAGATAGAGAGAGAGAGAGAGGGGGGGGGGTGATCAGAAGAAAAGTATTCGACTTAACTTTATTCGACGCTTAAGAAACGCACGGAGAACAAAAAATACATATTTTCTTCATGATGAAGGCATTTGTTTTCTTTTTCTTTCTTTTGTCGCTGTTATTTTATGATTTGATAGATTCGCCAATATCGAAAGATTTAGTTTAGGTTGGGTGTGTGAGTCGAAGAGTTTTTATTCGGTGACTTGACTACAGAAAGAAAAGTAAGTACAAAACAAAAGTTAAACTTGGTGAATTTCTAAAGTTCTATTTCTACTATTATCATTATTTCTTCAACTTCAACTTCTTCTTCTTCTTCTTCATCATCATCATCATCATCAAAAACAACTATTATTATTATTTACTCACTAGGAGTTATCACACTGGTCATCGTCAGTGATCGCCCACTGCCAACAACCTGTGGTATTCCCTGGAGTCTGAGTGACAACAAGTCTCCTCAGACTTCCAGTATGCTCCACCTCTTTTCGTTCATCACCGCTGATGACCTTGCTGTATCGCAACAGCCACCTACCACCGATTTCCCGCTGATAAGGGCCATTGGTCCCCTCTGGGGCCCGAGTGGCAACAAGCCTCCCCAAGGTTCCAGAGCTGTCCGCGCTCTTCCAGTGGAGGTCTGGTTTGCGCTTTCCCTCCTCGACCCTCTGTCCATAATTTTCGTGGCGTCAGCCTATGCTTGCGCCTCTCTCGTGCGGTTGTATTTTCCCCGGTTCTGTTGTCTTGTGCTTCCATGTGTTTGTTCCAATTCGTTGCTTATGTGGGTTGGTTTCCGCATTCGAGGACATTTCTCAGGATTGTAGCTATTATTATTATTATTATTATTATTATTATTATTATTATTATTATTATTATTATTATTATTATTAGTTCTATTATTATTATTATTTCTATTATTATTGTTATTTCTATTATTATTATTATTATCATTATTATTATTATTATTTCTATTATTATTATTATTATTATTGTTATTTCTATTATTTCTATTATTATTATCATTTTTATGTCTATTATTATTATTTGTAGTAGTAGTAGTAGTGGTAGTAGTAGTAGTATTGGTATCATTATTATGATTATAAACCATGAAAGCACATTCTACAAGCCAGGTCTCAGCAAGAGACCTTGAACTAGATAAGGTTTGGTATTTTATAGTATGCATCAACAGAGAAAATCGATCACAGCCAAAACCTTGAATCTTAAGAATAGCAGGTTTAAATAAAACATTTAAAAAAGAATACGAACATAAAATCACAGAGTACACAAGCAGAAGTAAAAAAAAAATTGAAAATCGAGTGACAGTCGGTGCGATACATATGAAAAAGACTAAGAGAACATTTTAAAACGTACTTTTTGCCCCCCCCCCCCTGACATACAATTTATGTTTAAATAATACACATTATGCTACACGGCTTATATATAAAGGTACTTCAGCTTTTTTTATAATGCAACATTTAGTCCTATATAATTTTATTGCTAGCTACCATATCGCAAAATGGTTCTTGGGTTAGGGTCTGGATAGTATTATTATTTTTGTTATAATTAATGTTATTTGATATGCAAATTACCATATCACACTGTAGTCTTAGGGTAATGTATTATTAGTAGTAGTATTAGTATTATTATTATTTATTTATGTATATATTAGTGAATTAAAGCTGAATTATTTCTACACTTGATTATTGTGGAAATGATCGTTTAATCAGTATTATTGGAGAGCCACGAATATTATAACGGGCCTGTTTTTAAATCTCCGAAACAGTTACATGGAAAACCGCTGATGATCCCCGTTTTAATATGTTACGCTTAAGTTAAGGTCTCCTGTATAATACTTTGAATCCCCCATTTTTTATGAAATTTCCAATGGTGGGGCGGCTTATGCAGGTGCTAAGTCTGCGATATCTTAGATTTAGTTAGTTTCTCTGGGAATTTAAACTGCGTTTTTTTCTCTCTCTTGTTTAAAATGACACAAAGCTTCTATAGACTATATATATATATATATATATATATATATATATACATATATATATATATATATATATATATATATATATATATATATATATATATATATATATATATATATATATATATATATATAAATTGATCCCCCACTAAATTATAAATAATTTGTTTTTCTTTATCTCCGTTTTTTATGGTGTTAACACGTAATCGCCTAAAAAGTAAGATGTCATTTTTTCGGAGGGGGGGAGAGCATATTGGAAACTATTAATCTGCAAATTTATCCATATTTAATATTTTTAAATTGTATACATTTTTTTAATAATACGTCCCTTTTTATTTTTATTTTAAGCAATTGATTTTAGGTGTGTTTAATTTTCCTGTGAAAATTGAATAAAAATCTTTGAAATTATATAACTAATAACATATGTTATCCTTATGGTATTAATTTAAAAAATATTAAAAGTTTTGATATTATTGTAGATGAACACCCATCTCCCGAATAAATAAGATTCTACTTTTTTAGGTGATTACGTGTGAATATCTTTAAAAAAAACTGGCGTAAAGAGAAACAACAAAAAATATTTAAGAATTGTGACTGGGGGATTAGTTTCGCAAATAAATTTAACCAAAAATGATCCTCCATTTTCGAACTATTCTAGGGTTTTGTGGCAGTTTTGCAATTCTCTGAGTGAAATATTTTTTCTTTTTTTTAATTAACGGCTCCCCGCTCATCCCAATAAACTGCTGTCATGGGGGCGGTTAGGTTTTGCTAGTATATAAAATATCAAATAAAAACCCGTATCAGACAACTTATATCTAGGCATTATTCCATGATATATGCCAGTATACTGAAATCATATGCCCTTAATAGGGTTAAGATGAACATTCATATACACTAAATGTACAAAAGCAAGGAAATTCCCAAATTTGTCCACTTTTATTGTCATTTATTAAGGGTATGATTACATATAAACCAAACCATTTCATTATCACATCACTACAGTATACATCTCTATGCATGAGTGGATGAAGTGTGTGAGGTGCGCTGAAGAAAAATTCCTACCAGTAAAATACACAGCCTGTTGTGCTCGCATACCCTGAATGACAATAAAAGTGTCAAAATTTGGGAATTTCCTTGCTTTTGTACATTTAGTGTATATGAATTTTCATATTAACCCTATTAAGGGCATATGATTTCAGTATACTGGCATTTATCATGGAATGTCACTACTTTTGTAAAGGCTATGCCTCAATACAATGGTGATTTTTAAGGGTTTTTTTTAAATTTCTGGAAAACTAAGATATATGGTGAACTGAAATTAAAATGCCATCAACTAGACCCTAGAACCTCTATCTCTGCTCAAAATCAGCTGAATCCATCAAATAGTTGATGAGATACAGGGTGGCACATACGTACGTACGTACGTCCACACGGATAACACAAAATCTTACCTGACCTTTCTGGATCTCTGGGTTGCCTTGACTACTGATGCTGAAATTCTACACACTTATAGAACCTATCAAATAAAAATTGTGTGCAAAGTTTTAACTAATTTTGTTTATTGGTTTTTGAGTTATGATTGATAAAAGAAATGAGATTTCTAGCATAGGCCGTTTTTGAAGTATATTAAGGTATAGAGCGTCCTCGCGCCTCCCTTGATTCCATAAACACATCATGAGTACAATTTTTATTTTTATTGTTTCATTTATTAATAGATCCATCGGCGCTCAATCAAAGTGAACATATTGTATATTGAGGCGTCATTTTGACAAAAAATTCTATTCTTTACGAATATAATATATATGACTGCATGTCGCTGTTCAGTTTAATAAATCGTATTACTCAATGAAAAGGCGTCTTTTTTTGCAAAACACGATTTAAGACAGTCATATATGAAGATATGACTGAAGTAAATTTATTACATGAACAGCAAAAGACGTCTTGTTATCTTTTTGGGTAACACTCCTCATAAACAGTGTAAACCCCTTCGCATGTCAGTCACTGTTGTTTTATTGTCTGACAACCGAAATAGCAAATATATTGAATTAGCTGAACAGACTTGGGACTCTTCGAAACTTTTTGAACCCATCTCGTAAATAGATTCGTATTAGCTTGTCAATAATGCACGTGGTTTCTTCTGAAAACTGGTATATATATATATATATATATATATATTATTGGGAGATGACAGTTGCTTAGTATTTAAAGACACGGACTTACAACCTGGGTGTGTCATGTTTTAATCCAGCTCATTCCACACAACCACTTTCATTTAGGATGTTGGCAACCTTCACGTTGTCCCTCCCGTAAGTATCCGATGTCTTAGTTGAAAGAATTCTAACGAGAAACATATCGAGGAAACCAATGCCAACAATAGAATAATATTATTCATATGAAATAAATGAATATATATATATATATATATATATATATATATATATATATATATATATATATATATATACTATAAAAATGCATGTCTCAAAACGGGTATAAGCAGTAGATATAACATTAGTCTTAAATTCTATTTTTTTTTCTTTGGGGTTATGGTATGGTTTCGTTGGCACCCATTGAATTGTTACGTTTTCAAAAAAAAAAATAATAAGCCCACGTAACTTACCCTGTTACCTAGAATACATATTCCATAATTCATCATGATAAGTTTAATAGTTTAGGATTTTACCAATCACATACATATTATTGACGATCACGCACGCGTGATCTTTTAAAAAATGTATTGATTCATATGAATCAAAATTTTATGTAGAGCAATTCTTTTCTTTCAATTTTTTTGTGTCTAATTTTAAAAGTTCGTTTTAGCGGGTGTGCGAATTCTGGTGGCACACCCCCTGAATCGTAAAATTTACAACGGAAATAATGGTCCAATGTTACTCACCGGGATATCGAGAATATATATTCTAAAATTGATAATGATCGGTACATAAAAATAAATTTTAATTCTTTTTTACATATATAACTATTGTGCCCATGTTACTCACCGTATGTCATAGAATATATATTCCAAAATTCATAATGATCCGTTTATTAGTTTATGAAAATTTCCACGGCATTTCATGACTTATCGTGCACCTTACCCCATGTATATATATATATATATATATATATATATATATATATATGTATATATATATGTATATATACATATATATATGTATATATACATATATATATGTATATATACATATATATATATGTATATGTATATATATACATATATATATATGTATATGTATATATACATATATATATATATATATATATATATATATATATATATATATGGGGTAAGGTGCACGATAAGCCATGAAATGCCGTGGTAGACAAAATGTGTTAAAAAAGACAAACGGAAAACAGGTTAAAATGCAGGAGAAAAACAAAAACAAGAGATTTGACGGGTTTCGTTCGTATTAAGGAACGTCTTCAGAAAAAGTGAAGATTTGAAAACAATTTTATGTTGAAGGAAAACACATGGTTGAAGGAAAAGATTATCCGATTGGACAATATGAGAAGACTTTTAGCGACATTGAAATTTTATTTGATAAGTAGATGACATATTCTTCTTCATTTGTTTTTCTTCTTATTTTTTTTTAAAGGAAAAATAAAAATAAAATAAATAAAAATTAAAAAAAGAATAAGAAGTACTTGTGAAACAGGCACAATGAAGCAACATTGCGGCGATGGGACAGGGGCTGGAGCTTGTTGGATAGTGAGGGACCTATTAAGTTTGCGACTCTTTTTTGGGCCTTGTGTGAGAGGAGAAGACTAGTGGACGATGCCCAAGCCCAGATGTGGCAACAATACTACATGCATGGGCGGATGGTGGCTTTGTAGAGATATAGGATAATGTCATGTTATCTGTGATAATGTCATGTTATCTGTGAAAGTTAGGCTGAGTAATTTGAATGATGAACTCTCAGGTCGCCAAGAAGCTGTATAATTGTCTTTTTTCAAAAAATCAAAATCAAACGGTATGATCTCTCATTTCTTGCTAAATTGAACCTAACAATCTGAAACGTAAATAAATTTTAACTAATATATTTATATATATATATATATATATATATATATATATATATATATATATATGCAAACATTGTTAAAAGTAACAGAATTCGTCTGTTTAATTATACCTTTTTATTTTTTCAATTTTTCTGATGGTCCTTTTGTATCAACATTTTTTTAAAAGTAATAAAAGTAATAAATGTTCCATAGGTTTCACAAACGTTTTCGTATTTTCGTTGAATCATCCTCAGGTGTCAAAAGCAAAACAAAAAAGCTGGAGAAAGAAGAGAATTAAAAAAAAAACGGCGGAGAAACGCGCAAAGAAGGTTTTTCGCATTGTTCCAGGAAGTCGTTAACGATTTAAATTCAGCAACGCTGAAATAGCATCACAGAACCAAATCGGATTACGTGAAGCATTTTAAAATGTTACCACTGGTTTCCTGTGTGATGTTATTAATTTTAGGTGGTTGTGTTTTTATGTAGATAGCTTCCAGTATTATTTTAAACTGGTTTCGGAATGTATTATTTTTGTGTTATTTACTAGAATTTGTCTTACATTAGATGGAGGGCAGTTATGTTTTGTAGATGTTGATAAATGTGGCTAGAGTGTACAAGATGCATTGTGAGGCGGCAGGAATAGGTAGTGTGTGTAAAACCAATGTATCTATAAGCTTTCTAATTAGTATTATTGGAGTTAAATTCTCTCAAAGGCCATTTAAACGTTTTTTTTTAATTCTCTTCTTTCTCCAGCTTTTTTGTTAATTTGCTTTTGACACCTGAGAATGATTCGAAGAAGAATCGAAAACGTTCGTGAAACCTATAGAACATTTATTATTTGTGTTGCTTTTAATACAAAAAGACTATTAGAACAATTGAAAAAATAAACAAGGTATAATTAAATAGATAAATTCTGTTATTTTTACAATGTTTGCATAAATGAGAAAATGTACCTATATACATATATATATATATATATATATATATATATATATATATATATATATATATATATATATATATATATATCGGAAAATGAAAAAGGAAAACCAAAAAATGGATGTTTTTTTATGTGTACATCAACGTTTCGTCTTTATTTATAAGACTTCATCGGGATGATAATGTAAAGAAAAATGTCATGCAAGTACAAACACATATAGGGTTTACATATTGGGAAAAAGGAAGAAAATAGTAGCCACTACTGGAGAAAACAGTACAGTGGGCGTCCGTGCTTGGTGGAGTTAATAATGAGAGATGAAAAATGAATGTTTATGAAAATGAGTGGGGAAGAAGTGAAAAGATGGGGGTGAGCAAGGATACTGTAGCTGGTAGTGAGAGAAAGCGGTGGAGGGATGAGCAGGAATAATGTGGATAGCAATGAGTGAGGGAGTGGAGGGGTGGAGGAGAGGGAGGGAGGAGGTATTTGAACATTACGTCGGATTACCTTCATCCTTCTCTTCCCATGTATATATATATATATATATAAAGCAAACTAAAATTACAAATGCTCGTAGTATTACATATATTAATAAAAAGTCAGCCATTAATAAAAATCAATTTCCAATAGTTAAAATGTTTTAAATGTATTAAAAATACTAATGCTCTCTTAATACTACCATTAATTTCAACTGCTCTGCGAACATTTCTGCTAAAAATATTCATGAGCCCCACGGAATTTACACCATACATAATTCCTAATTATGGTCCCTGAGTGAACGGAAAGTATTTAATTCCCCAACATACTATGTTAAATTCATTAGACAGCTCAATTCCCAAACTAGAAAAACACGTATCAGACAATCCGAAAGGATCAGACCGAAGATATTCAGACGATTTGCTGCTATTATTTTACATGATACATTGAACAAAGAAAGTCCGAATCAATGTGCATCATATATATATGTATACATATATATATATATATATATATGTATACACATATATATATATATTTATTTTTCCTCCCAATATGTCTACCCTACATGTATCTGTACTTGCATGACATTTTTTCTCTACATTATCATCCTGATGAAGTCTTATAAATAAAGACGAAACGTTGATGTACACAGAAAAAACATCCATTTTTTGGTTTTCCTTTTTCATTTTCCCATATATATATATATATATATATATAAACAATAATATGTATGAATAAATATTAATTATTTTAATACCTACAGACATCGATGTTTCATGCTAACGCAATCTTCAGTGTAGGAACTAATTCTCAACGGTCGGTGGGCGCAAACCCCGATCACAAATCGCCACTGATTCGTAGTCGAGGATCTTATCCATCGGCCATAGCCAATTAGATAGTAAATATAGAGGAATTTTAAATGTAAATAGCGAATCGGCGGCAAGATACCAGGCAGTATAGAGTGATCTACGAAACGGCGTATATATATATATATATATATATATATATATATATATATATATATATATATATATATATATATATATATATATATACATACTCACTTTGAAATCAGACCAAATATAAAACTCTCTTTGGGTTAACTACAAAAATCAATCATGAACTAGCAAACGCTGATATCTCATTATCAACTATTATAGTTCGAACAGCTGTAAACAATTATAATACTTTTGTATATACTCTTTTATTTGGAATATGATTTGAGAATGATTTAAATCATACATATATATATATATATATATATATATATATATATGAAAAAATAATTCTTATTAAAATTACGCTGATCTTCATGTTCAGAATAATATCATGTTTGGTTTGATTTTCTGTATTACGGCAAATCACCCCTTTTGGGTTATTATAATCTGGAACATGCAAATAGTATTCGATCTATCGCATGCAATTAATTGAATATCACTTGCTATTGAAGGAGAAAACGCGAGTGCGAAGTTTTTCTAACAAAATTAGTGAAATAATTTATTACAAGGGAGTTGCTAAGACTTGAACCCGGCATATCAGGTTTAATAGAGTATCCATCGAGCCAATCACGCAGGTCTTTTATAATATTAAGCACATCTGCAAAGGTTTAGCAAATGTTTTCGAACATACTTTGGGCGTAATGGACACGGAAATTCTAGACGAAACTTCTCGTCTGTTGACATTCGCCAAGTGAAGTTCTGAAAACCCACTTTGTCATCCAACCTCATTTTAGTCGGGTTAGCTCAAGTTTCAGAATAAAAAGAAAGTAAGAGAGAAAGAGAAAAATTAACAAAAAAAAACAGAAACATCAGTTGTAATGTCCACTCTACTCAAGGGGAAATCTAACACAGAAGAACTAAAGTTGACTGTCGTCGAAAATTGACAGTCAGTCCCTCCGAGAGAGGCGAAGAACAAGAGTTTAATGGATCGCCGCAAGAAAGAGTTTCCAAGGAAGAAATTTCAAAAAAAAAAGTCCAGAAAGAAAAGTTAATGAATGCAAATGAAAAGAAAGAAAACTAGATTTCTAGTAAAGGAAAATCGGTTGAAATACAGCCGTAAATTCGAAGAAGAAAAAAAACCTTCTTCGAGGAAACATTTATTTGTTATTTTTTCGCAGACGACCGACCGCCATTTTTTCTGTTGGAAACGCTTATTTGACAGCTTCTAGTCAAATTGAGATTGTCGGTTTTGAAAGAAAACGGGAAATAACCAGTCTCTGCGCAACGCTACGAAAAATGCGAATGGCAGATCCATCCATCTTCCTTTCTTTTTGTTTTTTACTCATTTCTGATCAATATATATATTGAATATTCATTCTTTAGGTACACATAGAAAACATGCAAAACAAACTTTAATTACCACAAACGGATAAATTATGC
>OY744540.1:84306235-84401235 GCA_963556195.1 Sepiola atlantica
TTCGTAAATGCAACACAGTCTTAAATTAGAAATGAGATTTGATAGACTGAAGGCAAACTTTTTTTTTTTCGTTTTTCTGTTAAAAGTGAACTTTCTGAAATTATCGACAATCCAATCAATATACACAGAACGGATATTTTTTTATATATATGGCGTCCATTTAATCTGCGCATTCTATGTTCTAAATGCTGTAGCAGATATATGTAGGAATAGGGGCGGTAGCTCTGTGACGTGGACTGACGATCGCGGCGTGGCAGGTTCGAATACTGTCGGTTTCCTCTTTTTTTCATTTTGTTGATTGTTATTTAAAAATTAAGGTAAGCGTTATATTAACATTCACTTTATATACATTAAAGTCAACAATGGCGTCAACGTGACCATTGACAAAGATATAGCATCATATGAAGTTCAACGGTTGCTCAATTTTACCGGGAAACGACGAAGCACAGCTCCTGCTAATCATATAAGAGAAGTTCATTTTATATTCCAATAATTATGGTTTATTTTCAATTTTTATTTTTCCACATTTTCACAAAAACATAGCATTCTTGTGAGATGTATATTCTCGACGTGTTTATCAGGAGGTGAGCCAACCAACATTATTATTATATCCATATCGGCTCTACTACACCTCAAGATCATCAGAAAAATCCACAAAGAAAAAGTTCTCAAATTGAAAAGCCTTGAAAAAAAGACACTACACTGTGGGTCATTTTGGGCAAAACAAAGAAAAACACCTTCTTACAAGGAAAAGATCTCCTTAGGATGCCATTTTGAATTTTATCAGTAGAAAGTTAGCACACCAAAATGTTGAATCTAATATATATAACTTTTTTGCAATATAGCAGGAAAAATCCCAGCAAGGTGCTCGATTAATTGAGAATTAAAGTTTAAAATTAAAAATTAAGAGCGTAATATTTATTTATTTTGGTACAGAAAAATTAGTACAACATTCGTACCGTCGGTATCCGGCCCTCTTCAGCTTCTGTTGTCAACTGTTTCGGAAATGTGAAGTCACGCGTCACTCTCGTTTGGACGCGTTAGAGTGTTTTGTATGTTTGCTTAAATTTAGTGTAAGGAAGGTTTAATAAGGTTAGAAAAAAAGGGGGAGGGTGGAAAGTAACAGTTGAGATTTAAACCGGAAAAGATTTAAAGAGATTTAAATATATATATATATATATATATATATATATATATATATATATATGTATTCGACTTTTAGTCACAAGTTGATTAATTCTTACATGTGAAACCTTGAAAATAAAATAGTTAACCTTATTAACAACACTCCAGATTATTTAGTATATGTTAAAATATGTAAACTTATTAGGTAACTAGTACGGACCAAACAAAAAATATCAATAAATAATCTGTCTGTACTATTCAATCAAATATATTTAGATAACGAAATGCTGTCCAATTATTCAGAGGATATAGTAGTAGTAGTAGTAGTAGTAGTAGTAGTAGTAGTAGTATTCAAATATATATGCCAATTAAGCTACACATAGGCGTTCATGTTTCATCCCCGCAGGGAATCATCAGGCTAAGTCTAACTATACCTTGACGTGGACGCCTCTGTGTAACTTAATTACCACAATATATATTTTCATATCACTACTACTAAACTCTACTCACGTATTGTACACTGCTGAAGTAAATACTGAAAATATATACACATTATATCAGCTTATATTGTATGTGTACATACATGAAATAATAATACATCATTTATATATACAAAAGTTGCGCATCATCTACTTTATTGATCATATACTTAACAGATGCTCAAATTGTTCACCCCTACATATAAAACTAGATAACTTTTCTTTATAAAACTGTATCTACCTTTTCTGAGGATATCAGTGTTGATCATTTGACACTCAGTTGTTATTGCATCTTTAAAATGTTAAGAGTGCATAGTTGATTCTGGTACATAACTGATTTGAGATGTTCCTGAAGGAAAAGGTCAAGAGTAGACATATCTGGTGATCGGAGTGGACGCTCTCAGAGACCTCTTCGCCTAATCCATCTTCCAGTAAAGGTCTGGTTCAAGTAGTTACGCACGTAAATTGAAAATTAGGTTGTTGTGCGCGACTTTTGGGATATCCTATATATGTATATATGTAAAAATAAAAATGGAATAAAGAATAAGCAATTCAACAACTAACAAAAATAAACTCAAAAACTCATCTTGTAAAGTTCCACCGAGATATTTCGGCCGTAGATACGACCATTTTCGATCAGTTAATAAACTTTATTTCAAAACGGAAAAGTTTATATATATATAATATTCTCTCAAAATTGGAAGTGGCCGAGGTAAATAAGATTACGATGTAAACTAAAGATCTGACTTTACAAAGGTCGAAATCTGTTGTCAGATCACCAGCTCGGTTGAGAAAAGCCATGCTAGCGTTTCGTCGTCTAGAGCAGTGATGCCAGCTTCGCCGTTGGGTGGTCGGTGTTTTAGACATGACTCGATGATGTGTTTGACTGTCTGTTCAAGATGACCACAGTCGGATACAGCAGCATCCCCGAGATCTCATGCTTTCATGGTCGCACGAAACGGCCGATACCGACCCATGAGGCGGTTGAGCATTGTCAACTGCCGACGAGGGAGGCCCATGCTCGGTAGTTCATCCGGCTTTTCTAGGAATCCGTGCAGCCTTGATTGATCTGCTGCCTGCCATTTCTTTCCGTCTAGCAACGTTTGAGCCAGATTCGTTTTGTGATGTCACCGGGTGTTGAAAACAGGAGCTGGTGAGCATGCTCCGCGAATTGACGTCGTGACGTCAAGCGAGCACGTGGAGGGGTCTCTTTGGTAGCTTTTCGGGACAGTGCAAGGTCAGGTGCTTCACTGCGCAGGGTTGATGGTGCGATACCGGCGAATATCGGTAGTTTGGTTGACCGGCGTGGCGCGCAGGCAGCCAGAGACTGTGCGTAGGGCGGTGTTGATCGTTATGTCCCAGCTTCTTAGTGGGGAAGCTCCTGCACCAGGCTGAGGAGCATTACTCGGCGGTGGAGAAGACCAGTGTCCGGGTGGATATGCGCAGTGTCTGGGTCGAGCCACTCCATGTTGTAGCAGCTAGACGGCGTATCAGAGCGACGCGGGCTGATGTCTTGGCGAACAGGTTTTCCAGATGGTGGCGGAACGTCAGCGTGCGGTCAAACTTGACCCAGAGATACGTCCGGCTGACCTGAAACTGGGGTCTGTTGTTGTCAACCATGATGTTGAGCTCGTGGATTGTCTCTCGATTGTGTTCAGATGGTATACGGAGGGCATGGTCTTGGCCACGGAGAGCTACCAGTTGATTGCATAGGACAACTTTCACTCTGGATGTTAGTAACTTAGATGTTTAATATCTATAATTTAGACTATACAAACTACTGTTCTAATCTTGGATAGTATTCTAGCAACGTGTCGGTCAGTGTAACCTCAAGCCTTTTTTCAGGTGTATCTTGTCGTACTCTGTAATCTTTTGGTAGAACTCGGGAATATGTATGAAATTTTGAACGAAACTTTTTATTTAATCTACGAGGGTAGCTTGATCTCGTTCTGTCAGCCATTACCGGTCAGAAGTAGTTCGTAATTGTATGCTAAGTATCACCAGCACTGAAGAGTAAATCTCCAATATCCAGAAGACCGTCACGTAAAACTGATTATAACTTAGCACTTTATCCGTTACGCCACATTGCATCGTTAAATATTTAGTTCTTACTAATTCACATTTGAAGTGAAATACACTTGCGAAAATACTAGGTGAAATTAAAGCCTGGCAGATCAGTTGAGAAATGGTCAGCATTCTTATAGAGGTGGTACGTAGACGTATCGATAATTTAATTAGATCGCTGGGGGATTTGGTTTAACAAGACTTCGTACTGATGAGAAAAAGAAAACGGAAACACTGGGGAATTGATGGGAAAACATGTGAGAAATCAAAGTTATGTGGCACTAAGAACGGGGCCGGACGTAACAGGCGCAAACAATAATAGAAGATGTAACACGAGAAATAAATGTTAAGTACATTAAAGATAAAAAGAAATATAAGTCTAAAAAATAAAGTTATCTTGTCGGATTTTCAACGTTAAACTCAAATAGCAATCGGTCTGACATATCGATACTTGATTCTGACTAGCATACTTTTCGTTTGTTTTTCTCCTTCCGCTATGTAACTAAAACAAATATATTTTATTCCGCTTCATTTTTTTTTCTGAAAATACTTTCAGATAAGAAATTGTCGGAATGGAGATATATTCTCTCAATTATCAATACATATATAAACGAAGTTATCATGTTCACTGATACAATTGAGATGTATTCAAGTAGTTTTTTTTAAATAAAAATGACAAATAATTAAAAAAGTAATTAAATAATGAATGTTGTAAGTGTTATAAAAACTAGATGCAGAACTAATTGCAAATAAATATATAAATAAGTTATTTTATTATCCATTTTACTTCCTTTAAATTGTATTTCTTGTCCTGAAATAAAGTTTTTTTAAAACTGTTAAGAATGTAACGTTAATTCGGTATTTTTATCGTTGTCTTTTTTCTAGGAGACAGAAAAAAATCATATTCATTAATTTTGATTTGCCTAAAAACGTTCGAGTTTCGACATGACTATGAATGAATGAGGCAATAATGAAAAAAAACGCGATTTTGGTTAACCTGTTATCTGGACTGTTAACTATTCTGCACTTTTACTCCAAATCATTTTCAATAAGTATTGTTATTTATTAATAAATAAGCCGCAGGGTTGATATGCCGTGAACCAAACCCAGTTGGTTTTGTCATAGAACTTGGCTTCCTTTCTTTAGAGCAATGACGTAATTATAAATAATTTTTCAATTTCTGAAACGGAAATGAAAATTCCCACTGACAGTTTGTGCGACTTGTGGTATTAGACATATATTTGATAAATGTTCACTAATATATTCCTAGGTACTGATATCGATCCTGACCCAGTTTTCGTGAGGTCCGATTCGGAAGCGTTCGGCTGTCCTACGCAAACGCCCGAGTGTTGACGAGCCGAATGGTACCAGACGACAATTTTGATACGGTGCTGCGTCCTGTGATTGTAAGTTATATTTTCAAGAAATTTTCTAAAAGAAACAACAAAAAAAAACAAAAAAAGCAAAACATAGCGAAGTTACTGTTATCAAATAATTTTTTTTATACGTTGCTGCGTCCTATAATTTTTAGTTATATTTGCAAGTAATTTTTTAAACAACAAAACAAGCAAAACAAGCAAAACAGAGCGAAATTACTGTTATCAAATGAATATTTTTAACCCTAACCCTAAACCGTAACCATTACAACAAAACAAGTAAAACATTATTATCATAGGACGCAGCACCGTATCAAAATTGTCGTCTGATACAAATCGGCTCGTCAACTCTCGGGCGTTTGCGTAAGACAGCCGAACGCTTCCGGGTCGAACCTCACGAAAACTGGGTCAGGATCGATATCAGTACCTTAGCTTGTTCACACTATATTAAGGGACGAAACGGTAAGAAGGGGGGGGGGGAATAGCAAAGAAGGTAATGATGAAAATGTACATAATCTTTAATCAATCCCAAGCAACGTCGGATCTACCTGGAAGTTGGATAAAGAGTGTGTAAATAATATAGAGGTATACCTAGAGACGCTAAAATAATCACCAGGCATTGAATAAGAAACCACTATCTAATCACAAATATAACTAGCACATTACCAGAAATACGCAAATAACTTTCCTTTTTTAATGAATTAATTTCCTTTCTCGAGAAATAGACAATCAAATTTGTTTCAGAAAACACGAATCAGGCTTTCTTAAATAAGAACAGGATAAGAAATTCAAGGTTTGCCAGTAAATCAGTAGTAGAAGTTGATTTGGGTTCATCCGTCTTACGGCGTGTCAACTCTTTTTGGCTTATTTAATGCCGGACCTCGTAACATCTTGTCAATGATAATTTGTAACGTATTCATTAAACGGAAGCTATTATTCCGCATATCGGTTGGGTAGGAGTGTTTAGATATTTTCACATGGTATATCATAGTCCAATAAAGTTATTAAGTAGAATTTATTATTGAAACGAAGACTTTATAATTATTTTTCATAGATCGTACAGACATACAAGTTTTGTGTGGCGTAAGTTTTTTCCCCGAACTAGAATGTTCTGATCACAGCTCAATAGTTTATAGAGACCCGATAGCATTTAAGAAGAAGGGAAAGGAAGATACTTACCGACATAACAATCTTCAATATTTCATTTGCTAATATTGCTTGAATGAAGCAATATATATATATATATATATATATATATATATTGGCCGTGTCTGATTTTTCTTTCTTATATCTTTCCCTCTTTCTCTCTTTCTTTTTTGATTCTTCGGTCTTTTTTAACTTTTCCAACTGGCTTGATAATTCAGTATTTCCTTGAGGTTAGCTGACCGAGTTTAAAAAAATGGTCGGTTGTTCAAACTATGTGTGTGTTTGACATATAAATATATATATATATATATATATATATATATATATATATGTATATATGTATGTTTGTGTATAATATGTGGGTGGGGATGTGGGTATGTATGCACATATGATGTGTACGTGTTTATACATGCCTGTGTATGTGTGTGAGTGAAATTGTTTCAGACTTTCAGATCCCCTTTCTTTTCTTTCTTTAGGTTCCCTCCCCCATTCCACTCACAATATACATTGATCGCTTGACAGCAGGTGTCATCTAACAATGAGATGAGGATTAATACTGTTAATTTTTGACACGACCCGATTCTTTTGAAAAGCATTACCCCCCTCCTCCATCACCATCTATGCCCAATTTTACAAGTTATAATTATACATGCGCCCCCCTCAGTGTCTGTAGTAAATTATGCAATTCCCCCTCCCAAGTTAGACTTGAAGATTAGATATGCTTCAAGTTTACCCCTCTCTCTAGATGTGCATTAGATGGGTTGTTACTCCATCTCTCTCCAATTATATTTCAATTGTCGAGTGTGAATTTAATTCTTTCTTCAATTTCAAAAATGTAATCGTCTGGATCGGATGCTTGAAAAAAACACATGGTTGAAATAAATTATTGCATCGATGATTATGTAATTTCGTGTTATTATACTTTATTTTATTTTATTCTTGCTCTGTTTATCACATTCAGCTCTCATACCTGGATTTCCTCCTGTAATTATTTCATTATAACACATATATATATATATATATATATATATATATATATATATATATATATATATATATATATATAAAATCAATTATCCACTCGTGGACTGTAAGCCAATCAGAGCTCATATAATGGACTTGCCCATTCTGTCATAGTGAAACATTCCAGCTTTCACATAAACCGACTTTTTTCTTCAATTGTTTTACTTATTTTGTTACTGCTCAATTGTGTAACAGGTGAGTAAGTACTAAATTCTAAAGTTTATTAAGTGCTCGATCAAAGCCCCGACGCGCTGACTCACTGTGGCTACTCGCATGTTGAAGTTTGTCATCACTCTGTCCAACATGTCCTGAGGAATTTTATTTAGCTCTGTTCGAATCTTATTATTCAGCGCTCTAATAGTTTTGAGATTGTTAGCATAGATCCTGTATGTTATGTATCTCCTAGCGAAAGTAACTCAAAGGGGATAGGTCTGGTGACTGTGCAGGTCAAGGGTGGTTTTATGACGAGAGAGGATTCTGTCTTCAAGGAAGTAGAGATTGAAGTATTTAAGTGGAGCATTGAAGCAATGCGATATTGCTCCATCCTCCGGATAAGGCAAAATAACCATGTCCATTTTCGTGCTTAATTTTCATATAAATGATAGCGATAATAAAATAAATCTTTTGGACCACCTTCTATTATAGTGCAGGTGACTGGATATGAACTCTGTATATACGATCACATATTCCGTGCCGGTATTTATACCATCACTCGTGCTTTACATGTAAATTATGTTGGGTATCATCTAGATAATTACTCGTCCATGACGATGAGGAATTTATTAGATACAAAGATTCTCATATATCTCGACGAACGAACATATAAGCTACTCTCCTTACTTTCCTTTTCTTTTTTACTATTTCTGTACTGCGTGGAAATAGGACGCATTTAAATCAAGTGCCCCTTGCTGCATTCACACAATCCCAGCATGTTTACATGTAGATGCGATTTCGCGAATTCGCAACGAATAAGAAGGATTCCCGCTCGTTTAAAACGTATTTGCAGGGATCTACAGTGACCCGGCTTGTTGCAATATAAAGCACCGCTCACTAATCAATAAAGAAGAGTTTGTTTGAACTGACACTCATGTCTCCGTTATTCAGATACGATGAGAAAGCTACAGCTAACAACAACAACAACGCGTCGGATTATGGCAGTGGACTCACGAATAACAACTACCTATGCCTTTCCGAACAGCCCTTAAGGAATACTACAACTGCTGCTTGGCCTTTTGGCTAAGATCAAAGTGTAGTATCTGTTCCGATGGATACTGCACCCCATACTGGTGTTGTCTTGGCCTTCGGGTCTTGATTTACGCCGGTCAATGGGTCTGTCCTGTGCAGTTCTGAGAGGTCCACCTTCCCAGGCTTTGTCTCCTTTCTTTGGGGAGGAGTAAGTTTATTGCTTACTGCCTGAGGCGCCTCTACCGGGGAATGCCGACGGGCTGCCTAAGCAATTTTCAAACCCCACTTTCCCGACTCGACCTTGGGTTACATCTTACTCGTGGGAGTAAGATTAAACTGGCCTTGTGCCTAACTCTTGGAGAGGAGTAAATCAATACACCAAGCGGAAAAAGTAAAACTATGTACCTACACAGAAAATAGAACACTAAACACATACATGCTAAAGAAAATTTAAACAAGTACCAAATATCGTGTTTAATGAAGATGAGATTAGTTTTTGCTTCCTTATCGTCAAATTACAGAAAATAACAGAAATTACAGAAAATTACAGAAAGACTAATGTTCAACGGAACACCAGTTTCGTTTCTACAAATAAAAAAAAATAACCTCTAATTTGAACATTAGGAATGTTTACATTCAAGTAATCCTACTGTTTAGAATACACGACTTTTTACAGATTCGAATTGACTTGGCCATATAAATGAGATCTGAATTATTGTTTTATGATTCACAACGCCAAGAGGAAGGCGTAATATTGTAAAAGAGTCATATTCAGAACATCACAAACTTAATATATTTTCCACGGCTTGCAGAAAATTTGTTTTAGCCCATTTTTGTATTCTAGGAAAGATGATTTAATCAATTAGGACTGTTTTCAGGGCATAAAACACCGCTTTATGAGCGAGTGAAGCCGTTATGATGCTATGACGTTTCAAAGCGAAAGGTGTAAATTGATAAAACCGGACTCGTTTATCTCTACGTAAGTTGTTTTTCTCTCTGTCTATGTTTTAGTGAGATTAGTTTAGGCCTTTTTTTATGGCGTAAGCGAAAATAATCGTCGCCAATCGGAAGGGAAACAGACGTTTTGCGCATTTCTGTTTTTATTGCTATCATTTTTGTTTCTCGGCTTTAGCAGTTAAATCGTTTGGCGAGATCTTTACCAACATCTCGTCATGCTTCAGTGCGAACACGAGATATGAGGGAAATTAAAGGGAGACAATTACGTTATTCTCTCGTTCTATTCTCATCTCGAATTCGGTTTATTTATAGATGGGTTCTGTAATAACAATATTTTCGTAGCGTACAAGCATACGAAAATACGCACATTTTTCTATCGCTCGATGCTAGCTTCGAACATATGACTGCCTATATCGTTATTTCCTCACTAACTCCAAGACAAATGGTACCCTTTACGACATATGGCTTTTTTCACAGGTTCCCACGACCAGAGAAGATATGACTTAAAATATTCTTGAGAGAGTTGTTATCTTATTCATGCTAGACCCTTTTATTCTCGTACACGCACAACTAAATTCACAAAGAAACTCTCATACTCCATTCTGCTTGAGATGCGTGTACATCTTCACTTTCGCACCTCACTCTAAAATAATATTGTATTAATGTTAGACATCGTTCATTTTTATTTCCACGTGCATTTCATTTGGTTCCGCCATTTCTTTTACTGTTCGTATTTCTCGCCATTCAGCGTGAGTGAGGAAGTATAAGTGCATTAAGTTCATCGGCGCACATTCCCTGCAAATACCTCTTAAGTAAGAACAGGGATACGACACTGCGGTGATGCGACAGAGGCTGGTGTTTGGCAGACAGTGCGAGAAATATAAGGTTAGAAATTTTTTTTTTTTTTACTCTGTCCAAAAGTGAGTTGTTCGTACACAAGCTCGGATGTGATAACAGTACTCCATGCACGGGCGAATGATGGCTATAGAGATATCATATACTGGCAGGTGTGAGAAGATTTCAAGCAAAGCCTAACTTCCTTGAGGCAGATTTGGCAGCATAAATGAGATTTTCTCTGCATTCATTGAGATTAAAAAGACGTGAAATAGTATTTGACGGCTATTGGATCACTCACACAAAGTCTCTTAGGATATAGATCTAAGCCAGAGATCAATATCCAAGAGTTGAGATATAACTAGTAGGATAAACAGCACTCTAAAGCATTGCTCGTGCAATCTATGACTTCGTCCACTGGAGGGCAAAGTTAAACACAATGCCCGTTTTTTTATTAGGGTGAAGAACTGATCCTCCCTCAAAAATGTCCTCCACTCTTATTAGTTAGTTCAGATAGTATGAAATGCGGCGCTACTGGTCACGGTTGAAAGTGATTCGACGTCTAGGTTTCGAAACTCACGGTTGATACGCTTTTTTACTAATTGGGTAAGCTCTTATCAAGGTCCATTAGACCACTCGAAGTCGGACTATGATCACTTCAACGAGAGATCCGGAAACAATGGGTGGGATTAAAAGAAGGTTACTTAAGAGCAATTTATTATCCAAGAGGACTACTACACAAGTGTTTGTTTACATGAGACTTGAAGACGTCCATGCTATAGTCAGTTGGAAAGCAGGCTCGTGGTATACGCTTGCTACGTCGAGCCACACTGATGTGTTGTGATAGGAGGAAACAGCTGCCCAAGGAGTGTGTATGTTATTTAGACTACATCGACATTGCAAGGTTTTAACCTAGTGGACTCTTAAAATCGAAATGATTTAATGGGAAAATATGTTAAATTTTTAATGATTTAATGGGAAAATATGTTAAATTTTTAATGATTTAATGGGAAAATATGTTAAATTTTTAATGATTTAATGACAAAATATGTTAAATTTTTAATCATTTAATGGGAAAATATGTTAAATTTTTAATGATTTAATGGGAAAATATGTTAAATTTTTAATGATTTAATGGGAAAATATGTTAAATTTTTTATGATTTAATGGGAAAATATGTTAAATTTTTAATGATTTAATGGGAAAATATGTTAAATTTTTAATGATTTAATGGAGAAATATGTTAAATTTGTAATGATTTAATGACAAAATATGTTAAATTTTTAATCATTTAATGGGAAAATATGTTAAATTTGCGGGCAAATTATTCTCATTTTAGTGCTATTCACAGCGTTCGAGTTGATATCATCTTCGACCTTTTTCAGGCGCATTTTGTTTTCAAACTTAGGAGCGTTCTGATCAAACTTGGGAACCTATAAATGTGGCAGTCTACTTGGGGTTGAAGGTTCGATCCTTACTACAGGCGATAACCACTAAGTATAACGTAAACTAAAGTTCTACCCGCTCATGGATGACGGAATAAGAACAATCTACTCTCGTGAAGTAAATAAAGGGTTCAGTCCGAAATTTCGTCCTGATTCACGAGTTTGATTAGAATGTCCGCGTGTTCGGAAAGGTGCACCTGAAAAAAGTAGAAAGTTACATCGGCCGAAACGTTGTGAATATAAATAGAGCAAGATGAGAATAGTAGTCCGAATAATACAAAATATCAAGTCAATTCATATAAAGTAATCAATTTTTTTTTTAGTTAGGATAATTAATGTGAATCATTCTAAAGTCACAAAAAAGATATACATGTGATGTGTGTGTGTGTGAGTTTATTTGTGTGTTTGTAACTGTAGTTTGCATCGACTTGATTTGCACGTCAATGTTCAGAATATAACGTATGGCCATTCTCATGAATTGCATTCATACAGGTCTACATTTCTCGTAGATAACGATTTGGTTCGACGTGTTTCAATGAGGTACTCATGGATATGCAGTTGGATTTAGACGTCTAAGATAGTATACAATTACGTGTGGAATTATTCTTAAGACATACACACAGTTATACGCACACAACTATGCATACGTCTCTCTATTATATGCACATACATATAATTATATGTTGTATTTGGTAGAAAAGAGATCCAACACAGTGATCGACTATTTAATACAGAGCGTAATATTTATTTATAATAATTACAGAAGTTCAGATACAAATGAAACTTTAGGTTTCAAGCTTGGGGAGCGGATCCAAGCGAAAAAATACTCACTTGCTTTCTGTAGCCATATTTTGAAAAGAAAAAATACAGTGAGCGGTGTACAATTATGAATTAAACTCAAGAAAATCCAGTATTTTACTTATCCGGGTTTCCTTTTCCCAGCTTGAAACCTCAGGTACCATATTGATCTGAATTTCTTTAATTTATATATATATTAGCATTTTAGACTGAAGATTCTCCCGGGTATGAAACGCGGGAGCCTCTGTGTTGCTTCATAAATATATTTTCCTTACTTACTACCTAGCTCTACTTACGTATCGAGCACTGCTGAAGTTAATACTGAAAACTGATACATAAAAAATGATATCTCCTTATAAAATTGTATGTTGATACATACAATAGTAATATATATATATATATATATATATATATATATATATATATATAACCTTAAGATTTCTGATGATGGAGCTCTTATAACAAAATTCTACAGGAATGCAGCTAGCAGAAACATCTTTGTGAATTACAAGTCGGCCCTCCCTCTAAGAGCCAAAATAGGATATACGTTGAATGAAATCCGGGACAAGTGTAGTGTATTAGCAGACAAAACTAGGCAATTCAATCAGGTGCTGGACTTGAATGGATACGCCAACACTCATCAGGCATCTGGAGAACCCTAAAAACGGAAGAGACGCTTTACAGCCAGCACCTGCTTCTTTAAACTGCCTCATCTCAGTGATAAAATCCAAACAGCAATCAGCAAACCCATTAGAAGAGAGGGATTGAACATACAGCTTGCCCTATCGGGTCCATCACAAAGGAAGCAGCTAGCTACACGCAAATACCAATATAACCCAACACAGTGCATCCTAGCTAACTGTCCAATGAATACACGGACATTTGCTACCGCATATATACGGTGTACAGATTGGAATACACCATCTGCAACAAATTTTACATAGGTAGTACTATGAGACCCCTACATATCAGGATTAAGGAACATACACAGACACAAGCATCATCATTCTTCAAACACCTTAACACATGAAAACACACTCCTAAAGTTATCATTTTGGTCACGGAGAGGGAATTTAGAAATCTTCGAATTAAGGAAGCTCTATCCGACCTGAATTTAATAGTAGGCTTATACTGAATTCATCATTTATAATATAATATATAGTATAGTATATCTCGTATTTAACCTCAGCCCACATACATTGCATTAACACAATTCTTAGTAAACTTGAATCAGTTTAAAATATATAGATTAAAGAATCATCAGTAAAACAACACACTTGGTATATGGATTTACAATTACTCCCATTTAAATTTGACTCCGCTGATGAGGTGTTATATATTTATACTGCATGCCACATTCACATTCACTGTTATATGCAATATTACTGCATTGCTATTTAGATAGATAAATTATGTAATAAGTATATAAATACAATAAAATAAATAAAAAATAGTATTCTTATGTTTATAGAATAACGCACCTAGTGTGTAGATACACATTTCATCTTCTTCCTCTACAAAATATTAAAAGTACACCCCTAAATAAACTCTATAAATAAAAAAAAGAAAAGAATAATTTTTTTTTTTAAATATATATATATATATATATTTATAAAAAATGAAATAAATCAATAATAATAATAAAATAAATAGAGAAACAAATGTATTAATAAATATATAAGTTATAAAAATATCTAATAGAATAACACATTTTATTATATCGATTCACTTTTACCTTTCTACAATATATATATCAAAAAGTAAGGAAGATAATTTAAAGGTTTCAAATAAGTGTTGAAAATCCTTTAAAAGAAATTATATATTGGAGATTCAAAATTTACTGTTTTATTTGTATATATAAGGGAGATAATTCATGACTATTTTGCAAGTGTTGTTCCTCTTTCTCGGAAGAAAAATAAATTAGTTAAATTTTAATTTAAAAAAAATCGTTAGTTAATTAAACTCTGAATTTTAATAACATTTCACTAAAATCATAACGGCATTAAATAGTTTCAGATTAAGTGGATAATGATAATATTAAACATAAATTAAACAAGAACTGAAGAATTAGTTGCGTTCATTACACTTACAAAACATATTTTGTATTCTTTATCGACACAAGCAATATTTCTTAACATTCTTATAAGGTCGTGTACAAATATCTAATAATAAAAAAATCACATGTGATAAATATGTCATGCTCTTACAAATATAATTGAATACTGTTTTTTATTTCTCCCAAAACACAGGATTATAATACATAGAATGTGTGATAGCATATATATTAGAATAATACACGTAGCAGGACGAGTAACATTAATTCCCTGAACGGAACAGTTCAGCACCATTTTCATATACGAAGATAAAAATCAAGATATAATGAAAATTAACCTGTTAATTCTGAATTGTAATTTCTATTTTTATCAAAATCAATTGAATAATTTTGAATCTAGAAAATGTCACAAATTTTAGGCTTAAGATTAAAAGCCCGTAAGATAAAATTGAGATTCAGGGAATCTCGGTGTTGATGACTATAGATAACATTCAATGCAAATCTGAAACTAACTTATATATATATAATACTATACTTAGGATCGGTCATTCATAACGGTTTCAGGCTCAATGGGAGTTGTCATCAGTTTGCTCCGTTCATCCGCCAGTGGTTATACGCAGCAACTGTGATATTCTTTAGCTCCGCGAGAAAGATTTCTCAACACACTTAAAACCGCAGGTATCAATATATAATCGAAAGATCACTCTTTAGCATCACATTGAATACGTATATTATGCTCCTACAAACGTAACTGCGCAACGTTTTGATTTCTTCCAAAATACAAAATTATAATACCTAGCTCATGTGTCACACTATATATTTACATAAAGTTACATTTGTTTATACGTTTATATATTTGTATGTACAAAATTTACTCCTAAACTAATTAACCGATCATGACGAATTTTCAAACACAGCTGCTAGGCGTAAAGGTGTTACATTTATGTTATATTTATTTTAATGTATTTTTATTCAAAAGAGGTGGAAGCTCATCCGATTTTTTTTGGAGAATTTAACAATAAGTATTAGAAATCAATTAATACATATTCTTTAAATTTCAGTTTTTTTGTGGTGCTTTAAACGGTTTTTAGGGGGGGAAATAATATGGACACAACCTCCCATTTGAAAATCCAAATATATCAGATTTTAATTTTCTATGTATTTATAAGACTTTAATTAAGCAAGATAATTCCGAATTTGAATGTATTATTAAGACATATTAAGCTTAAGCATTTTAGATATTTTTCAGAATAAACTCATGCAATCAGGATTCTAGGCATACGTATTAGTATCATTGTGTAAGGAGGAATAAAGTGGTGCAACACTGTGTTGTTCGGGGAAATTATGTTTACCCGTTGTGTGACGGGTATTCTTCTAGTATATATATATATATATATATATATATATATATATATATATATATATATATATATATATATATATATATATATATTAAGGCATGTGTTATTGAAGACGACAGAAAACTTCTGTTTAGTGATTGCTTTTTTATTTTATTATTTTTTTTTTTCCATTCGTCGAATGATCTTTTTGACGTGTAGATGGAATGAATTGATGAAGGATCCATGTGTTTGACTAACGTTTTCGATTCTCTCCGGAATCATCTTCAGGTCTTTAATGGCAAAAATGAATACAAAGCGAGTGAAAGAATGGAATTTCTTTAAAAATACGCCGGCAAACCGGACGTCTACATTTTAAAATGTGACAATTGAAACAGTTCTTCGTTTATTTATGAATTTTATTTCAATAACACATGCCTTAATGAAAAAATACTGCCTAAATACACACACAATATATATATATATATATATATATATATATATATATATATATATATATATATGATCAAATATAAACCAAAAATAAACTTTTAGTAAATAGGACCTATAGTGAAAAGGTTAAGCTCAATATACGAGATGGAGCAATTATGAAGATAGAAGAAATAAGAGTGATAAACATGTTCGAATGTCCAAATTTATTTCAAATTTCGATTGTTCAATGCAAGGTGTATTCTGTAATAAACCAGTGTTTATTGTTCTTTCCTTGAGCCAAGGCTTTTCAAAGATCGAAATCTTATCATCAGAGGAGAAATACAGATTGATAAGTTGGCTGTAGAAAAAGCCAAATTCACATATTTCAAAAATATTGAAATATTATTAAAAATGGGGTGAAAAAAGTTCGTGTAAAAGGAGTATGTGGTTTGTCCAGATGGTAGTTGTCCGTTGAAGGAGTGTCCGCTGACGAGATTTTTGAGAAGACGAAAAAACAGAAAATTTTCCGTAGGAGCAGTATGGAGAAGGTGTTCAAAAGAAATACATCCAAAAGTGAGATGTTGAAATCGAAAACGTAGATGGAGCGCACTTAACTGGAATTGAAGTAAGAAATCCGGCCATTTTTTATAACTTCCTGGGCCATGTTGGAAAAAACGAGAGGAATAATTGGACAGATATGCTAGCGAGCGAATCCAAGTGTAACTAAGTTTAAAAGCTATCAAAAAAGCTATTGTTAAAAAACAATCGAAATTTGAAATAAATTTGGACATTCGAACATGTTTATCACTCTTATTTCTTCTATCTATCTCTCTCTATATATATGTATATATATAAAAACATGAATGCAGCCCTTTTAAAGAAATACACTTTTTAGTTAATAATGTAAACATAGCAGACAACTATATCATGATGAAAATAATCTTCTTTGAAAATCCATGGATTAATGATAATAAGACTCCTTGCTTTTAAACTTCTGATGTTTTAATAAATATTGTATCAGTACAACTTTTTTTTAATCATTAATCTTCGGACTATATATATATATATATATATATATATATATATGAAATATTCTGCATTAATCTTTATCACTTAGGAAGTGAAAAAAATAGAAAAGCTACAAACAGTAAGTAAGCACTACCAATAAAAACAATTACATAAATACAATATATAATTAGCTGATAAAAAGCGTACATATTTCCCGGCAATGCGTCATAGCCCAGAGGTAAAACTCCAGACTATAGACAGTGGGGTCGCTGGTTTGATCCTTATCCAAGTTTGCCATTCTGTTGACGGCTTATAAACAGAAATACGTGTCTATGGATTACATTTATGGACGTTTAAAATTATATATATATATATATATGGAAAAAGTATTGCAACGTAATGGAAAACGGAAAATTAAAACATATTATGTATGTATTCATCAATAATGTTGTACTTGTGTTTTTTTGTTTCAGACAATCATCCTGAGGAAGTTATGAAATAAAGACGAAACGTTGATGAATACATAAATAATATTTGTTGGTTTTTCGTTTTTCAATTCCCATTACGTTGGAATACTTATTCCATTCTTTATCACATATATAATATATATATATATATATATACACACACATATATATATACATATATATATATATACATATATATATATATGTATATATATATATATGTATACCAATATGTATATATATATATATATGTATATATATATATATGTATATATATATATATATATATACATATATATATATATATACATATATATATATATACATATATATATATATACATATATATATATATACATATTGGTATACATATATATATATACATATATATATATACATATATATATACATATATATATACATGTATATATATATATATATACATATATATATATATATATATATATATATCGCTCCGAGTCAGATATATTAAAGTAAACTATATATAACACTCTTAAGATGTGTCTATTCAATCTACGCGTTTAACGCTTTAATTCTTAAGCTTAAACATGTAAACATTTAATTGAAAACTTTAGCGTGACAAATCAGTGAAAACCATTTCAAACTTAAGCCTGACAGACCGACGAAAATTATATTCCAAACTAAAACAAGTCTGACGTTCCGATCGACGGATACGTATTTGAGGACGCTTCGAAAAATTTCACAAGAATAAAGAGAGAGAAAATACGAGAAAGTCTTATGAGTGGTTCATAGAAAAAATGGTGGCTGAGAGATGGAGGATATCGCCAGAACACGCGGTAGTGTATTATTAAGTAAACGAGAGAAAGAAAGGAAAAAGTGTACATTGCAGACATCGACCGACAAATAATGATACAATTTATGTAGGTAATGCGCATGCGTATTGGTTGATTTTTTTCTATGAGAAAATAACGAGCTTGAATTATACGTTGGAGTGGATCGGTCTGTTTCTTTTCAACTTACTATTCGTTCTTTTTGCTATCGCTCTTTCTCTAGTTTCTGTTCGATTCTTCTTCCTTCCTCAATTAATTTTACTTATTTTCTACGTTTTCATTCAATTTCTTCTTCGATAGTATTCTCAATCACTTTTCACCCTTTCTTTCTCTCTCACGTGTATCCTCTTCGCCTCCTGGCCCCTCTCCTCACTTCTTTCTCTTACTTCTCTTGTTCTCAATATATTTTTATATTTTTTGTTCATATTTTTCCTTATTCTCAATCACTTTTCACCGCTCCCTCTTCTTTCTCACGTTTATCCACCGCGTTCTTTTCGCCTCCTTACCCCTCTCCCCACTTTTTTCTCTTACTTCTCTCTTGTTCTCCATATTTTTTAAATCATTTTACTTCATATCTTTCCTTATTCTTAGTTCGTAAAATACATCGATATGATGCAGAGAAACACATTGTGAATGACGTAGTAGATTGCCCATTTCGGAGTTTTCAAAGTCAGACCCTTTCGGCCAGGCTACCCAGCTGTTATTTAGCATATACCCATTTTTGACGCTTAACCACGCTAAAAAAAGGGGTAAGTTATCGAAAGTTGTGCATATTTTCAACAAGAAGATAAGCCAGTCGTCAAACTTCATACCTCCGTCTGACAATGTAAGGATGAGACAAAGTCATCTGAGCGTTCTCTATATTGTATGAAGTATTCTCAAATTTATGTCATAGAAATGTTAATAAATCACAAACAATTATATGATCAAACTGAAGTTTGTCCTGATAGTTACTGTTATCAAACAGCATCAGATCAACTTTGGAAAAATCGAGTCTAGAATAGAACCGAAGTTATCGACAAAACTATGATTTTCATACTTTCATTTACCATTGATCTACATATCCCTAAATTAGATCAGTTCTAACTCAGACCATGCCCGATATTTTGACCAAGTTTGGTGACGATTGGTCAAGCGATGTGGACGCTCGGCTGTACACACAAAAACTCTAATGAAAACATATCCTCCGCCTTGGCAAAGATAATTATGCTCCTGAAAACGCCCCCTCGACATCTTTTAGTAAGTAATAATATTCGTTCTCCATATTGTATGAAGTATTCTCGAAGTTAGTTTATAGAAAAGTTAAGTCACAAACACTTATATGATCAGGCTGAAGTTTGTCGTGGTGGGTACTGTTATCAAACAGCATCAGTTCTGTAGATCAACTTTGGAAAAGTAGAGTCTAGAACTTCGGTTCTGTTAACGTATAGATTAACAGAACCAAAGTCATCGACAAAAGTCTGATTTTCATATTTTTAATGACGTAATAAATAAATCTATGACCTCAAGAGAGAGAGAGAGAGAGAGAGAGAGAGAGAGAGAGAGAGCTATACTTTAATAAATATAGTTATGGTAATGTTTTAAGCTCTATTTATAAGCAAGTCTAAATAGGTTAGTTGGTAGCACCTCAGATTAAAGATCTCAATGTTCCGGTTTCTAGTCATGGCATCCGCTTTATTTGTTAGAAATTTATCATTTACTATTGATGCAATATTCTGCATTTCTACAAGTAGTTAACATCTGATATTTCGAAATGATACAAATTCATGATTGTTTCTATTTATATTTTAACGGGCGGACAGACAAAATCTCTATTCAAATAAAATTTAACATCCTGTAATGAATATGTGGGTGTGTATAAGTCCAGTACGTTACCTTATTCTTTTTTTACTATATTTTATTACTATTATATCACCAATTATGAATGCCAAAAGCCACTCGAGGATAAAGATTAATAAGACGGTATGATTATCATTTAAACGATGAGTAATATTATGGTATGCACTGTTTAGTTATTTACTTGGGGGCGTGTAGGACAATAATTTGTTGACAATGGATTTATAGACGGCCAAGTTGTAATCTACAGGGAAGCAGTCCCGTTACAATGTGTTTTACAGCTGGGAAGCGATTGCAAAGAAACTCTGGCCATTGAAATTCAATCTGACGCTAGAGACATGAACAGAAAGGGGAAAGTGTTTTCCGTTGAGGTAACATTACGAGTTCTTGCTGTGAATGTCTTACAAGTGTTGGTACATAGACGAGTTCTTGCTGTGAATGTCTTACAAGGAGGAACCAAAGGTTGTAGCTCAGCCGAGCTCCTTCCACGTAAATACACGAGACCAACTCAACAATCAGCTAGATCTCATCCATTCACTGTACAGTTATCCGGATGCAGGAAATCCTTCTACTCCAATATCTTCTTTCCTCGTGCTGCCGGCCTCTGGAACTCCCTCCCTGCTTCCTGTTTCCCCAACTCTATCGACATGCAGAGGTTTTCAACTAATGTAAACAGACATCTCGCTACACAGCTCTCAACTTCGGATGACACTCTAAACATACACCTTAATTCTCAGTAGCGCCTTACGTTTACAGTGGCGACCTGTCTTGTTTGGGGTGAATTATTTTTTAAAAAATGAAAATAAAATAACGGTAGAGTAGAAAGCGACTAGCGGGGAATGCGCGCAGGGCTGTTCATGATGTGTTTATAGGCCAGCGTGCACTTAGTCTAGTTTACTGGCTTTTCAAAACCTCACCTGACCTTGTGCCTAACCGCCTGGAGAGGATGGAAATAAACTCAGTCCCAACTCGATGCATTCTGCGATAATAGTTCCTTGATAGTGATTGCTCGTTCAGCGTCGATCCCACCATCTTAATTCTTTTTATACTTTTGCCGTTTCTAGTAGATTTCTCCTAATTTTCTCAGCCGTTTTTATACTTAATTTCTCTACTTTCTTTCTTCGAATTTCTAATCTCTATGACTTTGCCTTTTTTGTAATCCATATTTCTCTCTCATATCTCGGACACGACGCTAAACTACCTCAAACATATTTAGGCTCGATGTTCGTACCTATACAACGCGAAATTTATCTTAAATACATTAATCTGATTGTCCATCGATATCTTCGGTTTCATAGAAACACTCGAAACTGAGCTCGCAGTGCTAAATATAGCAAATCAATCCGTTAATTGTTGTTGCATTGTCTGTTGTTGAAGTCTATCTTATGGTTCTCAGTGTGATTAACGCTCCTATTTTCACTAGTTAGTTAACTATTTAAATATTAATTGCTAATATCATTTAACCATTAATACTATTATCTGCTATGTTGGTCATGTTATGTAATATCATTTGTTTCACGTAGTATCTTTAGGCTCGCGGGCTGATATTACAATCCTTCCGTGATTAAATTAATGTATAGTTTTACATAAATAAATATATAACCGGCCCATTTGGCATTATATTAGAGTATTCACTAATGAGCCGGTGGTCAACCGTAAGTCAACTTATACGGACGACTCAAAAAATATTTACTTGATGCTTTATTCTATTATCAGGTAAAGATCATGGCTAAGTGGAGTAATCCTGGGAATGGAACGGCGCCTTCCCCAACAGCTCAGTGTAGTAGATAATGAAACTTGAGCTATCGGGTCGCCCTCGACTATTGTCGATCACTTATATATATATATATATATATATATATATATATATATATATATATATATATACATATATATATATATATATATATATATATATATATATATATATATATATATATATATATATATATATATGAACGAGAGAGAAATAAAATATAATAGAAGAACTTTAATCATCATGGTAATCAATATTGTAAAAAGAAAAAGAATAACTATTCGTATGCAACCAATGTCTTTATTCCGTTCATAGTAGCAGGTTCGGTAGCTCAAAATGTTAATACCGTTTTCTTTTAGACACTAGTTGTCATTGTTAGTAGTGACTGGCGTCCGGGTTTCGAATCTCGAAGTAGATACACGTCTCTGTGTTAAGCCACACTGTTGAGTCGTAGCATGGCGAAACATATATTTGTGGATGACCATATTATATGTGTGAGTATGTGTGTGATTAATAGTTATTTTCCTCATTTTCTACCTTTTTCAGATTCACCCTCCTCTCAACTTTTTCCATCTTCTTCCTTTGACATTTTTATTTTGTTCCTCCGTCTCTATTTGCTTCTTTCTTCAAAATTAGTTCCCGATAACCCCCCCCCTTCATTATCTTTATTATTTTTTCTACTTTCAATCTTTCTTAACTGATTCCGTTGTATTTCGTCTGATCTTCGTTATCCCATTTCAGCCATTATGCTGTTTCGCTTATTTAACTTCCTCAGCTTTTCTTCTCTTCTCCAAACCGAGACGGATACATTACTCATAGACTCAACGCAACGTACGCGATTAACAGAGTTTCCAAAGAGAGAATACCGACATTCTAACGATTTTCGTTGGATTCAGTTCACTATTAGGCATAACCAAAAATATGAACAAAAAACGGTATATTGTCTCTTCTCTATATATATAACATCATATATATATATATATAAGGCTTGTCTAAAATGTATCCGACCTTAGGCCAGAAACATATTTTAAATGCGTGACGGGGTAGGGACTCAACTCCCCTTCAAAGTAGGCCCCTTGTGCTTGAACACACGTAGCCCACCGATCCATCCACTGCCGGAAACACCTCTGAAAGTCTTCTTTTGGAATAGTGTTCATCTTCGTCGTCGCGTTCCGCATTATCTTTTTTTCGCACCCTCTCTTAACAACAGCTGCACTCCGAGCAGTTTGGGGTCTGCCAGAACGCTGGTCACTCTCCGCTGATGTGCGGCCATTTTTGAATCGGTTAAACTACTCCTTAATGTGTATTACACCAATCGCATCTTCTCTAAAGTGACGAAACATGAAATAAACTTACCTTGTAATATAATTTTGAACGAGAAATAATTTTCCACCAATGTAAAATATGTCTAATTAATGTCAAATCTATGTCAAATATGCCAATTTTAGTGACTTTATTTTATGAGATTTTATTATTTTTTAATCGTATATTACAAAAAGTGGACAATTTTGTCAATAGCTAGTTCATTTTGCATGATTTTCTGAAAAGAAAATGAGTGAATAACTTTTAGCAAGATCTTTCAAAAAGCGAATTCCTCAAAGTATACCGGTCACTTTTGTGCAAAGCGGTCGCCCAATAATCAGCTTCTACCCTTGAATTTATCTTTCTCAACTTTTTGTATCATTTTTATTTGAAATTATTTTTTAAACCTACCTTACTTCCCAACCGTATCAACTAAGCTAATTGTCTACCCCAACCCAGGTCGTGGGTATGACTACATCCTGTAGTAATGCGTCAATATATATATATATATATATATATATATATATATATATATATATATATATGAGTGACGACTCCACACATACATATGGCGGCTGCCTATTCAGTTTCGAATATGACCACTATATATATATATATATATATATATATATATATATATATATATATATATATATATATATATATGCTGCATACCCTTTTATTTCTCGTACCTTCTCGTCGCGTCGGGTGGCGTCTCGATGTCGTCTGTTGTTTCTGCAACAAAAACCTATCTACCAAGATTGAAGGCTGGAAAACAATCTTTTAAATTTTGATTTATTTATTTTAGGCGTCGAATTTCTGTCGGCCACGGAGATGCTTTGCTAACGTTGAGGGAGAGAGCAAATTACTACTTTATCGTAGTTAATTCCTAGCTTAATTCCATAGCCATTTGAGGAGGGTGGAAAAGGAATCTAATGCCTGTATTCTCTTAGGGGATTTAATTCCCCTAATCATTTGAAGATTAGAGAAATCGTCTGTTCGGCTGGCTTCCAAAACCCAGATTGGCAAAACTCCGTTTCCCACACAAACGTCACGTGAACCCCTATGCGCAGGTGCACATTGACCCTTGACTTGAAGTCTCGTCAACGTGGTTGCTCTGTCAACGTCTGTGAGCTCTGACTGTGAGAACCAGTTTATTTTGCACTCGACTGTACGGGTCAACCCGCATAAAATCGCGCAAGCCAAACGATCTCACACACAAACGTCCGGCCTCACAGGGGCATTATCCGACATATATATACATATAAATATATATATATATATATATACATATATATATATATATAAATGTATATATATATATATATATATATATATGTGTGTGTGTATATATATACGAAACTTAGAATAAAGTTATATGATCAGAAACACTAAAAACTGGCAGATAGAGTTTCGATAAAACTCTTGTTTGTCTTTCACATGATAACATACCGTAAATTGAACATATTTTACAATAATTTAAGATTAATATCCATTTACATATAACAAGCAGAAGTTACCTCAGGGAAACTCTGATTTCCCCTTAGAAATATGGAAAAGTGCCCCTAAAAATTGTCAAAAAGTGCACATTTTCAAAAAAATCGATATTGTAGTGTTTTCCCACCAAAAACGAATATAACTTGTGATTAATGGTTGTGTATATTATTCAAGCAGTAGTGATTGTAGGGGGAGATAAATCATGATTGACTTGTTTAACGTTCTAATTGAGACAATAAAATAACATGCTTTTTTCAGTAGAAACTAGGTATTTACTATGAAATGTTTTTAAAAGTCAACTGAATAAATTAAGAAAAATTGTATCATGAAGCTAAATTTTTAATGCGAACCGGAACACTTCTGGTAACTTCTCTAGTATATGTTGTTTTTATTTCTATTTAGATGAAACTTTAGTGGCATTACTGATGTCAGGTGATATTGAATTGAGACAATCTTCATCTTTGTGTCAATGTCCTTAGAGTGTTTCAAAGGTTATGATTGGATGGAAGAAAATGGTATAAACAGAATCGGAGATGTTAATCTTGATTGAAAGACTTCTTGTTTAGAACGTACGAACAAAAAGAGGAGAAAAACAAGAAAGAGAGTTATTGTCGTTTGTCGGTCGTTTTTTTGTTATTAGATGGCATCGCCATTATCTATATGCTTACAGCTGATTTCCCCGTAGCTTTGCCTTTTTGCCGTGCGACGGACATTGCTTTTGGCGGCGTAAGACTCGGGAATACTTCAAGTCGCTTACTCGCCGTCAAGCCATTTTTTTTGTCATATGTGTTTGTCCTTTATTATCGAACAACTTGAAGTGAATTTGGAAAAAAAAGATAAAAAGGAAAAACTTAACTAATTGAAGAATATAAATATAGAATTGTCATTTTTTTTTTGGTATTTCAAGAAAAGTACAAATGAAATAATAAAATCGTTTTGTTCCCGAGTCTAGACTGTGTCGATAAAGAACAATTAAGTTAATTGAGCGCTTAGATGTTTACATTGTTTCCTCTGCACTTTCACGTGAAGGCACAATCAGATAATTAAAATATTACAGCACTTTTACTAGAAAACGAAATATTGTAACTTAGCATCCTCATTTCTTTAAGAACATTAAATAGAAAAACGTAACGTGGCCCGTCATTTCAATGAACAGAGTTGTTTTTCCAAAATATTTCTAATTGTAGAACGCAATAGCACGGTACTGTTTCCCGCAAACCTCAACTTGATCGTCATCAAATCCAATATCAATGATTACTTGTCATGAACCGTCCTCATAACTAATCAAATGTTAATTACATTCATAATTTTCAATCCTCTCATAATATTCATCATCATAAAACTGACAATACACCCATCTCATAAAGCTTAATCGGTGAGGGTTTGGTTATGTTTGCTTGTTTGGTTTAACTGCATATCAACCCTTTTTCGAGTTATTTAATGTCGAATTGGGTCATTTTGGTAAAAGTTATCATGCTTCAAGTTGTTTTATATCTTGAAATATTTATTCATGGTTTTTGGTTTGGTTGTTTTGTAGAGGAACATTTTTGTTTTTAGCTTTGTATAATGTGATTGAGTTTTGTAAAGGAAAAGGAAAAGGAAAAAAAACAATAGCATCACTGGTTTGTGCATTTGAACCCAGAAAGCCGGTTTACCGTGGAGGGGCTTTCAGCGTTGATAAACAGTGATCCAACGCTCGGATCTTCATTTTGTCTTAGTTGAAATGAATGGCTTTCTTCTTTGAAAAAGCCCGTTGCTTTGATAAGCCCATCAGACTGACTTTCACTCCAGATCTTAAATGGAACACTTACATCCAATATATTGCTGAGAATGCTGGAAAAATGGTTGGATCATTCTACTGCTCTAGTAAGTTCCCGACTCCAGATGTAATTACGTACCTGTATAACAGTCAGATGCGCCTTAAGAGCGAGTACTGCTGCCACATCTGGTGGGGTTCCTTTCAAAACACTATTTCTTACCTTGACAGTGTACAAAAAGAGAGAGTATCTCTTATTTTACTGACAGCCTCTTTCTCATAAAAGAGACATTGCTAGTCTTTCTCTACTCTATCGTTATTTCCATGGTAAGTGCTCGGCTGAGTTCCAATCTCTGGTTCACTCCTGTAAGACATTCACTGCCAAAAGTCGTCAATCTACCACAACGGCCAAAAAATTCCTCTTGTGTATCTAAAACCTAAAGAACCTTCCATTAACAGAGTTTCTTTCCAAGAACTAACCATCCATGGAACACAATACCATGCGTCTGCTTCCTTGCTGACTACAATATAGTCATCTTCTAGTTCAATGTCAACAAATAATTGCCGAGTCGTCTTCTTAAGTAATCAAACGCCGCCCATTCCACATATCGTTTCTAATCCTCTCATAGTATTAGTCATTATCCAACTATTAAATTAAACATTATCTTCGACTGACTGTTGGACTAATGACTCATTAGTATAAAAAGTAGGAAGGCTTAAGCCAGCGAAACTATATTATGATACCTGGTTACAGGCTGATAAGAATGGGGCATCGCAAACCCTACCACACGTTGTATGTTTGAAAAAGTCTAGGGTATTATTGTAGATTAACACCCTCAGCTAAATCACCCCGCCCCTCTCCACAAAAAAGTGATTCTACTTTTTTTAGTTGATTACATATAAACCTCTTCAAAAACTTGACAGAAAGAGAAAAACAATAAAAAATATTATTTTAAAATTTAGAGTGAGCGATCAGTTTTCATATAGATTTAACGAACTGTTCTAGTACTTTATTCCATTTATGGATTTTTTTAAAGGGATGGGGCTATGGAAAATTAATTTATTATTACATTTTTTTTGTGGGGTCGACATTTTTAGCCGATTACGTGTAGTTTTACTACCTTGCCACTCGTACATCGGGTTAGTGATAAAATATAGTTATTTGCCCTAAGACGTTAGAATTGCCTAGAAATGTTGGATCAGTTTACGTTAATTCATATACGAAACTGATCGCCTACTCTAAATTCTAAAATAAGATTTTTTTTATTTTCCTTTTCCCGTCATGTTTTTCCGTGTGTTCACACGTAATCGACTAAAAAAAGGTAGAATCTCATTTTGGAGGTGAGGGGTATTTATCGGAGAGTGTTACTCTACAAGTTTATCTAGAGAATATTTTTTTTACTATTGCGACACCACTTATCAATGACACGAGCCCCTCTCAAATAATGATTAATGAAACTGGAATTATTCTCAGCTTAAAGATAAGAAACTCTACGGGAATCCTAACATTGAACAATAGTGTGAACTGAGTATTCCTTATGAGGCGGTGTTTAAAGAATTTGTTGACATTAGATTTGAAGATGAGCAAGTTATATCAACAGGGAAGCAGTTCACCGGCAATGCTTTACACTGGCGGGAAGTCCTTGCAAAGAAGCTCCATCGATTAAAATTCCGGCTGACACTAGGCACATGGATAGAGGAACCCAAAATTGAAGCTCAGTCGATCACTTACCATGCTAATAACGATAGAGTAAAGAGAAACTAGCAACGTCACTTCTGTGAGAAAAGGTTAGGTTAGGTTTTCGGGTTAAGGTAAAAAGTATTAGGGTAAAGGTAAGGGTATGTTTTGAGAGTTGGGAATAAAAAGGGTTACGGTTTAAAAGGGTTAAGTAAAGGCTAGAGTAGGGTTAGAGTAGGTTTTAGAGTTAGGGTTAAAAAAGGGTAACGGTTTAAAAGGGTTAGGGTTAGGGTAAAGGTTAGGGTAGGGTTAGGGTTAAAAATAGGTTATAGATAAGGGTTAGGGTAGGGTGTGGAAGGATTAGAGTTAGAAAGTAGTTCTAGGGTATGAGTAGGGTAGGGTTAGGGTTAAAAAGGAGTTATAGGGTTAGGGTAGGGTACAATAAAAGGGAGGTTCTAGGGTTAGGATTAGGGTAGTGGTTCGGGTTAGGGTTAAAAAGGAGTTCAAGGATTAGGGTTAGGTTTAAAAAGGAGTTCATGGGGTAGGGTAGGATAGGGTGAGGGTTCCAAAGGAGTTCTAGGGTTAGGGTAGGGTTAGAGTTTAAAAGGGGTTCTAGAGTTAGGGTTAGGGTATGGTAAGGGTTATAAAGGGGTTCTAGAGTTAGGGTTAGCTAGGGTAGGGTAAGATTTTAAAAAGGGTTCAAGGGTAAGGGTTAGAAAGGGGTTCTAGGGAAAAGAGGAGATCACTTTTTACTAGATTTCGAAGTCGAGTCTGTACGCTGTCAATGCAGATCTAACCCAGACATAACAACATCGTTCCAACTTTGGACGTATCTGGCTCTTAAATATAATTACAAAAAAACAGGTCTAATTTATTTCCTCACACTTTTAAAAATCATTTTTCTCATTCGACTTTCGAACTGGCCGCATCTTTATTAGTGTTATGGCCTAGTTTGAGGACAGATGGCATTCACAGAAAGACAACGGTTTTCTCTGTCCGGACCAGGCCCTAAGAAAAGACAGATCCAACAAATAATCAATAACCCAGGCGTTATGCACTATTCAGGAATTCGTCGAACCGGAGTAAAAAAAAGTGATTCCAAAACTACGTCCGTCGTCAGCCTAAAGAGATTGGCCTATAAGACTTCGCGCTAAAATTATTATAGTTTTTCTTTTCAATATGGAAAGACCCTGGAATAGAGGTGATCCATCTTCATCCGTTTCCGAATGTCTGTCAGCAGGTGAGGAGCGGAAATGGATGCACCTGCTATGGTTTTAAGAAGAAAAGGCGATTCAAAATCTGCTGGAGCCGCTTATATTGGTCAGCACGAACCTCAGAAGAAAGGCCTTTGTCCATTTACAGGTTATGGATTAGAAATTAGATTAAGCCAATATTGCAAAGACCCAAGAAATAGTTGGAGATGTCGCCTCACTTCTAAACACATAATAATTGAATTTAGTTTTATGGTTGAAGAATATGTGAGGATGGGGCGCCCTCAATAGCTTACGGCCTGTGTATTTCTTAAAAGTTTGGTAAAGTGATTTTCTTCCATTTTTCTCCCCTATCTTTATCATATATATATATATATATATATATATATATATATATATATATATATATATATATATATATATATTATATGTACATAAAAGTAATCTATAGAAAACGTGTTTCTGGCGTACAGCTATCATCAGTATGACTAACTTTGACAAGGATAGAACCTTCAATATTGATTTTCTATAGTTTGGCATTTATCCATCAATATTGAAGGTTCGATCCTTGTCTAAGTTAGTAATGCTGATGACGAATGTAGGCCACAAACACATGTATCCATGGATTCATTTTATGTAGTATAAAATTAATTAAAAAAACAATATATATTAACGAAAACTACGTCGTATAAAGTTAAGGGCAACTAATAATGAAACCTTCCGAATAAGCAACGAATGCTACAATCACCAATAAAAAAAATTACGTAAAAATATATCGTATATAAAGCCCGCTGTATACATGGCAATGTAGCGTTTCATTCATTACATAAACTCTGGAGCCGACGAACCAAGATCCCGTTGAAGACTAGACTCCGTCTCTATAACGCGTACTGCGTGTCCATCATGCTCTACAATAGCAACAGCTGGGCAATAACAAAAGCCATGCTTGACAAGCTGGATGCGTGCCACCGCAGACACCTCCGTTCCATCACAGGTCACTGCTGGCCGAAAAAACTTATCAGCAACAAGGCACTATACGAGCTGTGCAACGAAAAACCCCTCTCCACAACGGTCGCTGAACAAAGATGGTCTATGTTAGGCCAAGTCCTACGAATGGACCCTGACACTCCCGCACAGAGGGCGCTAGACTTTGCCGTTACTGGCTATAAAGCCTACCAACGGTGACTAGGACGGCACTGCACAAATCTGCTGGGCACACTACGTGCTGACCTCAAGCAGGCGGAATAAAAACCACTACGTACAGCGAAACAACTTCATTGCCTACGACAACTTGCGCATGACAAGGCCAGATGGCCTGAGACTAGCATGGAGGACTGATTGCAGCTACGGGATTTCATTTGACTACAGTAACCGCAGAACACAGTCGTCGTCGTCGTCGTAGTAGTAGTAGTAGTAGTAATAATATTAATAATAATAATAATAATAATAATAATAACATATATATATATATATATATATATATATATATATATATATATATATATATATGAAAATATAGTTGTTTGCTTGGAGCATTGTTTATAAATAAGTATAGATGTATTTAAAATGGCTATTGAAAACGGTTTGTCAACCGTACCGGACTCTATTAACTATAAGTGAAAGCTTTACTGAAACAATATCGCATATATTGTCTCTAATCATTTCTTTTGCGTTCATTTACTTGTTCACCGTTCCAAGTTTTTCACATAGCAGACAGCATTATTAAAAAGGTTTATACTTATATATATCAGGATAAATGTTGCGTAGACAAAAGGTAGTGAAAGACAAAGTGTAAAAAAAACAAAAAAAAACAGGAAAAAACAATTGACCGGTTACGTTCGAATCAGAAAAAGGGTTAAATTTCAAATGTTCCTTTTTTTTTCTGAAGACGTTCGTTGATACGAATGAGACCGGTCAATTTTTTTTTTTTTTAATTTTTCCTGTGTTTAATTTGTTTTTGGCTTTCATTACATATATTTAGATTACTAATTGAGATATATACACCAATTATAAAAAGTATAATTATAATATCATAAAAAATATAATAGATTGTGTAGATATAATTTCAGTATGTACATCAATAGTGCTCAATACGTAAACACAGCTTTGTAGTAGTATGGAAATATACTTATGGCAGGCTATTAATGATTTCCCACGAGAACGTAACAAACTTTTCGTTGTAGTTTACTTGCCATAAGCATATTTTAATACTAGTTTATATATATATATATATATATATATATATATATATATATATATATATATATATATATATATGTATATATATATGTCTTCGAAGTTAGTCAACCATTAAAACTAAATGAAAAAAAAAACTTTTTCCACCAAGTTTATCGTTGGAAAACTACTTTGCTACTAAGTCAATGTAATCTGTTGCAATCACTACATGCGTTTGCTTCCAAGAATTGACGCTAGTCTTAATATTGTTGTATTTATAGTCCAGGGTTTCGAATCGGATGACCAGTAGTGAATAGTTATATCTCTATGCTGATGTGTCCCGATTATAAAGGACGAAACGTATACGCACATAGATAATAAATAAAACAAATATTTATTATATATATATATATATGCATGGGGAGGAATAAGAAAGACCATTAACGAAAGAACACGTGAAAAGTAACATTTTGATAAACGTTTCTCAACGTAATAGCGATCGTCAAGTAATTAAAAAATAGAAACCAGTTTAGCAGTCATAGAAAATCTTTTATCAATTTCATTGTTATGTGTTTGTGGTTAAGTTAATTTATCAGATACTTTATTTGACTCGATGTCAGTGTCTCTTCTCGGAGTTTATACAAGCATTTGGAAAACAGGAAAAAATTCATCGACATATATATATATATATATATATATAATATTTGTTCATTGAACCATGCACTGATTTGTTGTAATGTGTTTCACGAAGTAAACGTGATATCTCAACACTTAGCCAGAAGGCTCGGTGTCACCTGAGGTTGCTTTACTGAAGGCTGTCCGGCATTTTTGAGGCAATTGGGCATTTGTTAGAAATTGGCTCTGTTCCATTTTACATTCACACGAGTGGAGGCGCTATAGAGACTCTAGTCGCGCAGTAGATGTGGTATCCTAACATTTCAAGACCAAAGCACAATGTGCCATGACAACAACACCCTTAAGTCATAATACCTGGCACCTTTGATTCTATTCACCATTTGTTAGAAATTGCCTATGCTCCATGGCACTCTATCACAAATAGAGGCCCATCATATGCAAATGATACCGACTTCGCAAGGGTTTACCGTTTCTAGAAAACATTACTGTGGGACGTGCTCCCTGCTGTTTACAACGTGTTTTTTTTTCGAAATTCAATGTCATGTAAACAAATGCTTGTGATCGATCGCCCCAGAAGCAATCGAAAGCAGTTTATATCATTGATTAACATTAGTACTTCCAAAGTATTCTTAATCTTCCCCTGGCAATTATTCCCATCTCATTTATTAACAGTAAAAATAGTAAAGCTATTTCTCTCTTAATTTATTAACAGTCAAAAGTAATAAAGCTATCTCTGTCTCTCCTAATTTATTAACAGACGAAAGTAATAAAAATCTCTCTCTCTTAATTTATTAACAGTCGAAAGTAATAAAACTATCTCCTAATTAATTAACAGTCGAAAGAAATAAAACTCTCTCTCCTAATTTATTAACAGTCGAGAGTAATAAATCTATCTATCTCTCTTAATTTATTAACAATCGAAGGTAATAAAACTATCCATCTCTCTTAATTTATTAACAGTCAAAAGTAATAAAACTCTCTCTCTTAATTTATTAACAGTCAAAAGTAATAAAACTCTCTCTCTTAATTTATTAACAGTCGAAAGTGATGAAGCTATTTCTCTCTTAATTTATTAACAGTCGAAAGTGATGAAGCTATTTCTCTCTTAATTTATTAACAGTCGAAAGTGATGAAGCTATCTAACTCTTAATTTATTAACAGTCGAAAGTGATGGAGCTATTTCTCTCTTAATTTATTAACAGTCGAAAGTGATGAAGCTATTTCTCTCTTAATTTATTAACAGTCGAAAGTGATGAAGCTATTTCTCTCTTAATTTATTAACAGTCGAAAGTGATGAAGCTATTTCTCTCTTAATTTATTAACAGTCAAAAGTGATGAAGCTATCTAACTCTTAATTTATTAACAGTCGAAAGTGATGGAGCTATTTCTCTCTTAATTTATTAACAGTCGAAAGTGATGAAGCTATTTCTCTCTTAATTTATTAACAGTCGAAAGTGATGAAGCTATTTCTCTCTTAATTTATTAACAGTCGAAAGTGATGAAGCTATTTCTCTCTTAATTTATTAACAGTCAAAAGTGATGAAGCTATTTCTCTCTTAATTTATTAACAGTCAAAAGTAATAAAACTCTCTCTCTTAATTTATTAACAGTCGAAAGTGATGAAGCTATTTCTCTCTTAATTTATTAACAGTCGAAAGTGATTAAGCTATTTCTCTCTTAATTTATTAACAGTCGAAAGTGATGAAGCTATTTCTCTCTTAATTTATTAACAGTCAAAAGTAATAAAACTATCTCTCTTTTTCTCCTAATATATTTACATTTGAAAGTAATAAAACTAACTATAAGACCTACGACGAATCCATTATGAACAATTAGGAACGTCACTTCAAGTATTAATCTCATATAACCTATAGCTAGAGAGCGAAAGGGAGATAAACAGAGAAGTAAAGCGAACGGAAGTATAAGTTGGGATTTAGTCTTTATTTTTTAAAGTTTAACTGGGTTTGCAAACTCACTTTAATCAAAAACGGGGAAAGTGGTGACACAACGGTTCACATTCTTGCTAGTATATATACAAAGTTCCGAGACATGAAAGTTGTTCGTATTTGTGAAGACTTTCTTTTAGTGTTCAAATGTTCAGACAGTTAAATTTTTCTACGTGTGCATATTGGAAAAGAATGACTTATACTATGTAAGAAAAGTTTGTTCATATTTGTCTCCTTTTTTATCAGGGTGTCAGTAAGTGCGTGTGTAACAAAGTTAATAGTAATTGACGCCACTGGTCGATAGAGAATGTAGTTGCGTCCCTTATTTTGACCGGCATCTCTTGGCGGACTGAGGAGAGACTGACTTTCGTGGGTGTTTGAATTAATTTTATCAGGGACAACCAGCTCGCAGGACGAATTTGATTCTGGCGCGAAAAAGTATTTTGCCTGAGAACGTAGTTGAAAACATGTCAGATTATTATTTTAAACTGGTTCGTGTTTTGAGCAAATTTGGTGAAAATATGTGTTAACTTGTTAATGTATTATATTCAAGCGTAGTTAATGTTTTAGCTCGCGCTATTTGTTAATAAATATATAGTATTGAAAAGCATGTTGATCATATATATATATATATATATATACATATATATATATATATATATATATATAGTTATCCACATACAGACTGTTTCGCTATATTACAGCTCTTCAGTGCAGATAGACCATCTAGTGCCTCAAGCCGGGTTTGAAACTCAAGCTGCGCTATCATACGAAACTGACTGAATGTAAGTGTTATCTCAATGTAAATATTGCCATGTGCCGGGAGCTCGAAATAGTTTTACCCAATGAGATGCCTTAAAGCTAATGGCAGTTGGCGATATCCTTACAAACAAGCTCTACCCAAGAAAGGGGTTTTATCTAGTCATCCACATAGTTTTCCTCCATGTAAACGTTGTGTAATTTAATCAAGAATGTGTAAGTGTTAGAAGTCAGAACAGCACAGAAATATTTTTTAAAATAAATATTTGTTTATTTAGAAACAACATAGTTTCGAAGATATAACGTCATCTTCAGGCATAGAAACAGTTTGTGTTTTTTTCTTCTTTTTTTCTATTCCATACATCATGTCACTAGAAAAGTAAAAGTCCGTGTGATCGTAAACGGTGTTTTTTTGTTTGTTTGTTTTTTTTTAATTAGGAAGGAACGCGGTGACTAGCGAAGAGGTGAATTTGATATGTTTCCACGATGTAAGCGTTGTTTAAATTTGAATAGGAATTTGTAAGTTTCAGAAGCCAGAACAACGCAGAAATATTTTGTTTTAATGCGTGTGTATTTGTGTTACTATTTCAACTTTTCAATTTTTCAGAGGTCAAGGATGCTCGTTGTATATTCGGAACACTTGCCTCTACAGTTTTGCCAAGTTTCAGAGAAATTGAATGGATGGATGAAAAGTTATGGGGCAAAAAATGTCATTTTTTGCCATTTTGGGTTTTTTTTTGCCTCCTGGGGAGCTAACCAGATTTTTTTTCAAAACTCGGAGAATGTCACTTTCTAACCTGATCAAAGTTACAACTTCATGCAAAATTTCAGAGAAAGTCAATGGATGGTTGCGGAGAAAAATCCGGATGGACCGACATGCCTCAAAACATAAGTCCCCCGATTTTATAAATCGGGGTCCAACAATAAGATTTTGACTCGGCATCCCCGATCCCATAGTCCGTGACTCTATGTATTAGACAACCAATCGATATAATCTCAATGATAATGATTTACCAATTTAGCCATGCGAAATGAATGTTTAATGCGTATCTAATAGCGAACTCTTCCCCACCCTCAAGTCACGCCTGATGTGCACGGAACCCATCATGCCTACTGATGAGCGATAGATATATCTATCAAATATTTACCTCTTAATGGAAATGCCAAGTGATTTCTGATAATCCAACTACTTCATGTTAGATATCTTAGCGATTGTCTAGATGTAATCAGGCGCACGAAGTAGAGTTGCGCACGGCTGAATCGATTGAGGAATAATTCATTAGTTGTTTAATAAGCGAAATCTATTCTGGTGGAAATAAACGCAATTCTTGTGCAGTCGGAGTAAAATCGAATGTGATAATAAATACTCGTTCTAGTAAGTAATCCACGTCAGACGTAAAAGTTTAACTTACCTTGAAACAGTTTCAAATATCGAATGGCCTTGTGCCATACTAGGCGGCTCAGATTGTCGGATCCATTTAAGTGTATCCTGGAGTCATTTATACAACAGCATAAAACGTCTTAAATCATTTTCTTTGTATGGAAATCGCTCCAGACAATGCATGAAGCCACTTGATGTAAAGAGCTAAATATCTCTCTCTCTCTCTCTCTCTCTCTCTCTCTCTCTCTCTCTCTCTCTCTCTCTCTCTCTCTGTATATATATATATATATATATATATATATACTACTTAAAGGTCAAGAACTAGTCAAAAATAAGTGTTAAATGGATAAATACCCACCCAGAAAGCAGCAATTCTTCCCCCTTTGTCAGAAACATCACTCATAGAATGTGAGGACAAAACAATAAAATAAAGGGAGCGAGAGTTAAGAGGCTGCCGAAAGTGATCCCAAGATATACTTTCTGCTCTTCTCCTTATAGAAGCATATCAGGAGACAATATCCCGAATCACACTCTGAACATAACTAGTATGGAAGTAGCAAAGTATGTCTCAAAGACACCTCGACAGAACTACCATGGTTGTAAAGAGACGACCGCATGTTACTGAACTTTTCTAGTTAAGACAGCAGTGCACGACGAATGTTGTCGCTTCGGTGATTAAACTAAAAAGGGAAAATAGAGAGGGTGTTCCGGAAACATGTTGCCATATCGACGGTCAGCAACAAAATAGAAATGAGAGGATGTTCTTTGTTTATGAAATATAAATGATGTCAAACAAGTAGGGTAGTACAAGTAAACCATAAGTGTGTTCTTCAGAATTGTCTTATTTATTACCGGCTTTCTTTTTTTCCAGCTTGTTTGACTCGTTAGTCTGGTGGTCTTCGTCAATTCGCTGTTTTTATACCTCGTTATCATACAGATTTCTATTCTAGTAGCATCTTTCCAAGAACTGCAGGCTTACGAAACTCTTCCTGCTGACTCTTTTCCTACTAATTATATATTTGATATGTTCAAGACTAAGGTCAATAGATGTTTCCTGTCTTTGCGATGATCATCTTTCGTTTCTTTCAACTTCTTATGGGAGGTGACGGTCGTTAAGTGAACATCGACACGGACTGAAGACCTGTGTGCTCCAAGTTCGAATCCAATCGGTCCCATAATACCACTTTCACTTAGGGGTGTTGGCAACCTTCACGTGGTTCCTCCCGTAAGTACCCGATGTCTTTCCAGAAAGATGTCAGACTAGAAAAACATCGGGGAAACTAATGCCAATACCAGAATCATCTGATTCACCAGAAAGAAGAAGCTCCTTATAACCAATGCGTCCATGCTTTTTCTGAAGGGACTTCCATGAAAAAAGAGAGAAAGAATTTGGTTATCGGTGTGCGTTAACTCCTCCTCCTCCTCCTCCTCCTCCTCATCATCATCATCATCATCATCATCATCATTATCATCATTAATCGGTTTAATGTCTGCTTCACACTCTAGCATGTGCGAGGCGGCTTTTATTAATGAATGTTTAAACTAACCCATCCCTCGCCAGGTTTTTATTCATAACCTTTTCTTTCAAATGCATTCTAATCAATTCATCCGATTCTTTCTCACATTAACAAACTAAAAGCTAGTTTGATACGGCAGACACAACTAATTATATTAGCAGAATGTTTGTGTATTCTCTCATCCACAAATAAATAAGGCCATATATCATTTGTCTAATAAGATACCTAAGTATATCAAACGAAGGATTTTACATCCATAGTCAAACACATATTCATTGTATTTCTTTATCACTTTGATTGTTAATAAAATTGTTTGATATAAGAACTTGACCGGTAATATACCATAAACTAACGAGGAAAACCGACCGGTTCGATAATCATATCTGTGGCAGTTATTTCGAATCCCAACCTGTTGTAGATCGATAATTAAGATGTATTCTTGTATCGAGTGGTTTTGTGATTTGTTTTACGCACTTTAAATAAAGAGTACATTTGAGACGAATTTGAACAGAACTTTTCTCAAGCTACTTTCTTGGCCTTTTGGCTAAGATCAAAGTGTAGTATCTGTTCCGATGGATACTGCACCCCATAGACTGGTATTGCCTTGGCATTCGGGTCTTGATTTACGCCGGTCTATGGGTATGTCCTGTGCAGTTCTAGGAGGTCCACCCTCCCAGGCTTCGCCTCCCCGCTTTTGGGAGGAGTAAGTTTATTGCTTACTGCCTGAGGCGCCCCTACCGGGGAATGCCGACGGGGCTGCCTAGGCAATTTTTAATGGCCAAAGTGCTCACCTCTCGGGCGCTGGCTTTTCAAACCTCACTTTCCCGACCCGACCTTGGGTCACATCTTACTTGTGGGAGTAAGATCAAAACTGGCCTTGTGCCTAACTCCTGAAGAGGAGTAAATTAATACTCTTTTACATCAGATACTTTAGCCGTAAAACTAAACCTCTATTAAGTTTCAGACGCCCATCTTTATATGGAGAGTGAACAAACGGCACAGGTGATTTAGCCTATAAGATACCTAAGTCTATAAAACAAAGACATTTACATTTGTATTAGTTACACAAATATTCGGTTTTATTCTTCATCACCCTTGAATGAATTTTAATTGATTTGCTGAATATGGCAAACTCGACTGTTTTAAACCGCTAAAATATTACTGCGTTGGCGAGAAAAGGCGGCCGATCCGACTAATCAGCTCTGAGTTTGTGCGATGAAAGCCCAACCTGGTGAGGATCAACCCTGTCCGAATGTATTTTCTTTACCGCATGTTAACGAGTATTGATCGTTTACCGTGCTTAGTTCGGTGCGCGTAAAAATAACGAGCACATTCAAGGCGGATTCTGAACGAATCTACTCCACTGATTCGTGGTAAAGCGTGATTCTTTCAGCAGTTCAATCCTCGCCTGATATCAAAGCCGTGATTAGAACCGCAGAGATAAAGAAACAAAAAGAATTAGAAAAGAAGAAAAAAAATTCAAATTATTTCTTAAATGCTCAGTTTGTTCGACGTGACGACAAATACTAAAACAGTTTTTTTTTGTCTGAGAACGAGGAATAAAAAAAGATTGAAAATTATTATTTATAAACGTGTTCTTCTTTTTTATTAAGCTTTTCAACGAGCCAAATCAAATTGGCACAATCACAATATTCCATCTGATGATTTCCAGAGTCCATATATTAGATCATCTTTCGGTGTTTTCTTATGTTTGCTTTTGTATTTTTTTTATTTCCTGTTTTTTATTGGTTTATTTCCAGCCAGTTATTTCTTAATTCGCTTAACTTAAAATAGTTCAACCATCATTATTCACAAGAGATCGGCCTTGAAATATTAACTCGAATCAAATTCGAAATGTTTTGATCGTAGAAAATACACGAATCGCCCCGAATACACAATCCTATAATTTACGTTTGTTCGGCGAAATGCATAAAATAAGAGAGCACTATGGTTAGCTTATTGCACAGGTGCGTGAAATAGCATCTGCAATTAACTGATAATTCCGAATATGAGATAACAATCGGGTGGGGGGGTATGGTCTGGTGTGTGTGAAGCTCATTCAGGATCACATCTGCTGAAGAGACGATGACTAAAGTGTCCCCCATATCATTGAATGGCGATAAAACAAAGGCTGTTAGACATTCATGATTGAATCTTTGACAGATCAGGCATGGATTGAAGTTTATTTGTACCAAATATGATTGGATTGCAGAAAGGAGTGCGAATTCTATTAACAATTCTTTCCGTGGGTGGCATTTGGGTGGGTGGGGGGGCGCCCTGTTCTTCTGTTGATCTATACTTTTACTTCAAGAGAAAGTTAGTATTATAACAATTATAAAACATGGTCTAAAAGCATTTATTTATGAAGATCAATTATTAATCACAGCTATCGATGGCCCAAATTATACAGCAGGGAACTTCAGCTTGCTCCAGCAACTGTCTGGCGTGTCTTAAGGAAACGACTGCAAATGGTACCTTACAAGCTCAAGTTGGTCCAAAAGTTGAAGGACACTGATAAGCCACTTCGCCGTGACTTTTGCATTGCAATGCAAGAGAAGTTGGAAGATAACGGCTTTGATGACCAGCTTGTTTTTAGCGATGAGGCGACCTTCCATCTGAATGGCAAAGTTAACAAGCATAACACTCGCATATGGGGTACTGAGAATCCTCATGAACTTCTTGAGCACGAGCGAGATTCACCAAAAGTGAACGTGTTTTGTGCAATTTCCACGAAAGGTGTCTATGGACCGTTCTTCTTTGAAGAGGCAACTATCACTGGTGAATCCTATCTCAACATGCTGGAAGACTGGTTAATGGCTCAGTTGGAACAAGCAGAATCTGATGACTTCATTTTTCAACAAGATGGTGCACCACCACACTGGGGTCTTAGAGTAAGGCAGTTTCTTAACACAAGGCTGCCTGGTAGATGGATTGGGAGATCTGGGCGAGGTGATGACGTTCTCATGCCCTGGCCTCCTAGGTCTCCAGATCTTACCCCGTGTGACTTTTTCCTTTGGGGCTTTGTCAAGCAACAAGTCTATGTGCCGCCCCTTCCAAGAGATATTGACGAACTAAAGGCTCGAGTAACGGCAGTTGTGGGAACCATTGACGTCAAGATGCTGGAACGCGTTTGGCAGGAAATGGACTATCGACTAGATGTCTGCCGTGTGACGAATGGTGCTCATATTGAGCAACTTTGAAGATTCCCCACAAAACTTGAAACTTTAACCTTTCCAACGGTACCAATTTCATTTTTTAACTCCTAATAGTTTTTGAGTTATTAAAAATCGTTATGTTCCCAAGACTTTTGAAACACCCTGTATATTGAACAATGGGGGGGGGTCGTAGTAGGGCGCGATTCTGGCGTATAACATATCAACCAGAATTGAAATATACGTTTCGATAAGTTTTAACCCCAGCGCCAAAATGTTTTCTCCACGGGAGCCAGAAAAAGCTGTACCAAAGTCGCTTTCGTGGAGGTCCCACAATGCCGAAGAGCCTTCTACTCCAATAGCTTCTTTCCTCGTGCTGCCGGTTTCTGGAACTCGCTCCCTGCTCCCTGTTTTCCCGACAGTACCGACATGCAGAGGTTTAAAACTAATGTAAACATAAATGCTCGCTACACTGCTTCCAACTTGGGGCGACACCCAAAACCCACACGCAAATTCTCAGTCACCCTTTACGACTACAATGGCAACATGCCCTGTTTGGGGTGAGATATGTTAAAAAAAAAAACAAATCCTTCTTCCGTGTTTCTGCTTCGTGGAACAGGCTACCAAATGTAGTGACAGTGTATATTATATCTAGGTTTAAATTCGCTTTTGACAAACATCCAGACTGTGTATAAAGATGAACATCTTCTAACTGTCCTTTTAAATGGTGTGTTTACTTTGCTAATTTTTGCCAATAAATGTTACTTTATTTGATGTAATGTGTTATTTTGTCCAGAACACTGGTCCATTCAAACAAATAATCTCTACGAGCAAGTAAAATGAATGAAGCCCCCATTAATTTTTGTTTTTGATAAGCGCTTAAAAATCCAGATTTAAAATGGAAGACGTATATGCCGACTGTTGCAAAGCTTGCTGGGAAAATCGTTTTATCATTTTACCGCTCCAAAAAGCATCTGACTCTAGATGCGACCCTTGACCTATATAAGAGACCGATACATCTTAACATGGAGTTCTAATGCCACAATTGGAGAAAGTGTCGCTCACAAAACTCTTTCATGCGTTGGCAGAGTACAAAATCGACTTCACAATCTAGTAGGGACTATATCTTATATTCCCTATGCGCCTTTTCTCACAGAATATGTATTGATTGTTTCTCTTTACTCTGTCCTGATTACGGTGTTCGACAGAGCTCTAATATTCGGTTTATCATGCAAAACATTCACAACAAGAACTTGTCTAGCTACAACTCTGATACTATGGACGTTGCAAGAGCCACAAGACCCCGGACAAGGAAAGGAAGTTAATCATCAACACACACAAAATAAATTGCAGAAGTATTCAGGTTGCATATTTTAGAGAGCAAAAAGACCGGAGTTGGCGAGTTGGCGACTCTGAGGAAAGACATACAGTTTATTTTCAACTTGAGGGCAGATCGGGCAGATCGGGCAGATCCTTGGCGGATGAAGACATGAGTTGACGACTTGAGTAACAACAATGTGGGTCTCGACAGTCCGCGACGGTGTCACACACACTTATAGTTTAAACAGACTTGTAAACAATGTATCTGAGTTTGTAATTTTTCTTGTGAGTTGCGTTTTTTTTTTCTAAACAAGTAAACCAGTGCTGTGCCTTCGACGATTCGTCAGTGGAATAGACGATTTTGTCAGAACGAAAAATGAAGACGAACAGAAGAAAACCACGGCCCACACAACGTTGGGGTCGACAGTCGTCGAGAGGGGAAGTATTGTTCTACACAACAACAAAACAGATATTCTTTTATTCCTCAAAGAGCCTAGGGTCAGAGGGTAGTTACATGGACAAAGCTTTTTCGAAAAAGCTTTTCATCGGTGGTACGCATTACCACGGGATTGATTCCCTGAAGATTGCAAAATAGTCGTATTCAAATACCTCTAATAATCTGCCCCATGAGAAATCCAACCTATTTAATATTATTGATTCTTCCTCATTATTCGGTTAATAATTTACTCTTACGATTTGCTCCTAACAAAACAGTAAGAATAACATGTATATTTAACGATATTTAATTCGACATACTTTTGAAACTGTTTATTCCATTTTTTTTTCACTAAAATTAAACAAAAGAGAAAGAAAAACAAACGACAGATTGGCCAGTTTCGTTAGGAAATAAAGACGTGTTCCATAAATTATTACTTGAAACAAGAACTGTGTTACTACATTTTGTCTCCACGGCATTTCATTTTATGACAGATCATGTATTTTATATTCACACTTCTATAAATTCCAACGATCTGGCTTGGTTGTATGTTTGTATTTTTTCACCGTGCCCATTGGATGACGTTACAAAGCGAGATGTATCACGTGATGAAGTAAGCATTAATCAGTTATGATCTCATTCACTTTCAATTATATACAAATCCTCTCTTAGTAATCATTCGAAAGAAAGAGACAGAGGAGAGTAATAGATAACATCTCAGGAAGTTCTACCAGTGTCTGTTTATCGTAAATGCAGTATCTTCGTGTATATGATTGTCAGATGATTCGATTAAAAACAAAGTACTATAACGAGATCAAACAATAATGTTCATGTAAAATTTAATCAAGACTTTCTATTAGTGGAAATGATATAGCGCTTAGTAATGGAGTTTTATTCTTTTATTACTTCTACCACGATACTGATTACCGAAAGGATTCAATTGCTTTTCTTGAAGAATGTTACTTGATGGTAAGTCGAAACCATCATTTATTCCATCACTCGGAGAGTAAAACACATATATATATATATATATATAATATATACATATATATTTCTCGATGTATGTACTTAAAACTAAACGAAACGTCTCTGAGCAAGTTTATTTTTTAGAATTACTCGTCTGTGGAAAAATACCGCGGGTTGCTTCCCTTCTGACTACAACAATCGTTTTCAAGTCTAATGTAAACAAATTCTTCTTGAGCCGTCTTTTTAAATAAGTACATTCTACCCGGTTTCAACCAGCGTTACCAATATCATTAATCTTTATCATCGGGTTGCCTTTGGAGCTATATAAGTGGTGACTCATTAATATATATATATATATATATATATATATATATATATATATATATATATATATATATATATATATAAAAGAAAAGAGGCAAAATACCTTCAAAGCATATTTAAGATGCGATATTAATTTAAAAGAAAAATCGTAACAGATTTTCTCTTTTTTTTTTCTCTTATAAACTTTCATTTAATTTATAATAATTACAAATATTTCACCAAGTATAATTGGCCTCATCAGTGTATCTGGAAATCCTGATCTTATTGGATTACTCCGTCCTTGATGGTGTAATATGGACATGTGGTGTCGGTGGGTTTTTTTCTTCCACTTTTAAATATGAGGACGCGTATGCGCGCGTGATAGGTATCAAATATAGAGTTCATATTGTTTTTGTAAGCATCTATTAGGAATTAAGAATAAGAAAAGAGGCAAAATACCTTCAAAGCATATTTAAGATGCGATATTAATTTAAAAGAAAAATATATATGAGAAAAGAGAGAATTCCGTATGTATATAATAGTGCTCTGTAATAAATTAGGCTGTATATTTAATTGATATTTTTGTTGGTAGGAACATGTTTGGCTACACATTTGCAGACACGTTTCAGTTCTAGCTGGGGATCAGCTGAATTTCGTCGAGGGAGGTTCCTAGTGTTTAGGTGGAGACAGAGAAGATAGATAGACAGGTGTATTTATATATATATATAGTCTCGGAAGTTTCTCAACCATTAAAACTATATTAAAAAAAAATTAATTTAAAAAACTAATAGTCGCAAGTCTTTCAGTGGAAAATCATTCATGTCAATTTATTTTTCACAGTTATTATATTAGTTTGTTTCTAACACTAGTTTAAGGGATCATCAGTTGTTTACCATGAAAAACTGTTTCGGGAATATATATATATATATATATATATATATATATATATATATATATATATATATATATATATATCCGATTACATAAATAGTGTCCTTTTGTAAACTACCACCTTAGACCTGAACATTAGTAAACATGCAAACATTAAATTAGGACAGTGAAAGGGACATTAAATAATTATTCTACAAAGAATATTCCAAAATATAAAAATACGAACATCCCGTTGGCGTTCAATCAATGAAATATCGAATCCTATGTGTTTGTCAGTCACATAAATCATCGAATATTGTAGAGAAACGATTCTGATAATTGCTGGAAATAATGTCCAATTGAAAGACAAAATCCTATCAATAAATAATTGAATAAATAAATAGCAGATATCGATCCGAGAAGACATCCATATTCAAACAATATAGAAATAAAATTAAAAAATAAACTCATTTTCCTTTCATTGAAGAGTTCAAAATGAACGAATCAAACGGTGAAATAAAATGGACTTTTTTGATTTTTCAAGAAACGCCAAAGACAGAGTTTTCGAAAACGGAATAAATACACAACTACCAATATTATTTAATAATCGTTAATTAGATTATTTCACTTTGCGTCAATTTCAATTAGAAAAAGATTCAATAAAACATCAAATGTTTATGCTGCATGTAATGTTTATTTTTCAAATAATTTCTCTCTACTTTTTAAGCAACAGTAATGATGATTCATCACTGTATTTCTTTTAATGGAAATCGCTCCAGACATAGCATGAAGCCACTTGATGTAAATAGCTAAAAAAACTACCACTTCAATCTAAAAAAAACAAACTAGTCAACGATAAGTGTTAGATGGACCGATTCCGACCCAGAAAACAGCAATTCTTCCCCTTTTGTCAGAAACATCTCTCATAGAATGTGAGGACTAAAAGACAAAATAAGGGTTACGAAACTGCCGGAAGTAAACCGAAAATTTACTTTTGACACTCCTATTAATCAAACTAGCAATAATATTCTCCTTTCGGTTGAATATTTTTGCTAGTGTATATAAAGAAAAACACACTACACTGACCAACAAAAGGAAGACGTAATGCCTGGGAGGATGGTCTCGTGACAACAAAACATATACTACACAACCCCTTCTAAATTGGGCATTTAGGTGATAATTAATCGCTATATTTCTTTTAATGGAAATCGCTCCAGAAATAGCATGAAGCCACTTGATGTAAAGAGCAAAAAAAAACTACTGCTTCAAGCTAAAAAAAAAACTAGCCAACGATAAGTGTTCGATGAATAGATTCCGACCCCAACAAACAGAAATTCTTCACCTTTTGTCAGATACATCTGCCGAATTTACTCGATTCAATGCTTGTTTTACAAATACTTCAATGAGTTGTGCTCCGATGAACTGGCTGATCTGGTGTCCCCTCAACGTAAATACACTAGATCAACTTGACAATCAGCTAAATACCATCCATTCACTGTGGAGGTCCACAGATGCCGGAGAGCCGTCTACTCCAATAGCTTCTTCCTTCGTGCTTCCAGCCTCTGGAACCCCTTCCCTGCTCTCTTTTTCCCCGACTGTACCGACATGCAGAGATTTAAAACTAATGTAAACAGGCATCTCGCTACACAGCTCTCAAGTTATGGTGACACCCAAAACCCACACCCTAATTCTCAGTAGCCCCTTTACATCTACAGTGGCGACCTGTCTTGTTTGGGGTAAAATATGTAAAAATATTTATTTTTTTAAATTGATCTAAGCATAGCCGATTCTAGAGTCAATGATTGAATCGTTCAACTCAATCTTCATAGAAGAATAGTTATCTAACCAGACTCATCTGATATCGATGATTATAATGATGAAATAGGTTTAATCGTATTTTCGATCAAATGTCCCTATTGTATTTCCCCTTTCACTCTCTCCTTCTCTCGCATTCGCATACTCTTTCTTTCTCCCTAACCCTCACACACACTCATTTCTGTTCCCACAGCCAAAATCAAATTCTTTTTCATCTCTTTTCAAATTGAAAGCAAAAACAAACTATCAACAATATGGCGTATTCATGGCAGATCTTTTTTGCGCTTTGTGGTTGATTAAAAAATTGTTGAAATACTTTCAAATATTCAATAACTTCAAGGTTATATTTTTAACAGCGTGTGGATTAAAAAAAAAGAAAATATCACGATCCATTTTCTTAATCTATGAACTGATATCAAATTAATATCGATAACCTTTTCGCCTTTTAATAAAACAATTCATAAAAATAATTTTCAAAAAATCTATTTCCAATATTCTCGTCCTAACTCTACCAAATAAAATATTCTATGATATAGGATATACACCGACCTTCGGGCGAATGTAGGTGGAAATGTCATCGAGGTCGAACACAGGGTATTTGGAAAATCGATGGCATAACTTGGGGATTATGTTCTATATGTGTAAATGAGTCCATTTGTGTGAGGGTTCCTTTTATAAAAGCAATTAGTCTAATTTTCTTACTGGTCCATTTCTTTCTCTGCTTGGTCTTTGGATTGTGCTGAGCATAATTATTTACCAATATTTCGTCTGTTGTATTCTGTGGTGCTGGTGTATTTGATCGGTACCAAATTAACTTGTATGTGATCGGTACCAAATTAACTTGTATTTACTATGTTATTTTTGTTACCCGTTCTGGAGGTAAGACTTTTATCCTCTGTACGGCCGATACTGCTAATACAATTTCTACCCAGTCATGGTTGACGGAACTAGAGCAAGCTACATGACGCACCTTAAGAAGGTCAGAGGTTACATTGACCGAAACGTTGTGAGAATAAAATCCGAGATGAGAACAGTAATCCGAATAATAGAAATAGTAAAGGTAACAACTGTATTTTTATTACCTCCTCTCCAAGAGGTTAGACACAAGGTCAGGTGTGGGTTTTTATGAAAATGTTTCTGTGGAACGAACTGGATTCGAACCTGGCACACCGAGATCATCAGTCCGCATCGTTAACCACTTAGCCAACTGGGTCGATGTCTTTGAGTTTTCGCTTTTATTTCCGCTTGTAAAGTTTAGGAGTGAATCCTATACATAGAAATATATAAACCTATACACGCACCTTACTTTATATAATGATACCCGCAATTTTAAAGTTTACATAAAAATAATGTGCTCATGTTATTTACCGTGTTGATGAGAATAGATATTCCAAAATTCATAATGATTGGTTCATTAGTTTAGAAGTGTATATTATTCAACTGTATGTATGTATGTATGTATGGGTGTATATGTATGTATGTGTGTATATGTATGTATGTGTGTATGTGTATGTATGTGGGTATATGTATGTGTGTGTATATGTGTGTGTATGTGTGTATATGTGACAGTTCCCAATGCCAATAACTATAACATTAGTTTTAAATCATGTATTTCTCTTTCTTATGGGGGAGATATGGTACGGTTTTGGTGGCACCCGTCTAAATGGTCAAGTTTACCAAAAAGATAATGTGCTTGTCTTATTTACCGTGTTACCTAGAATAAATATTCCATAATGATGAGTTCGATAATTTAGAATTTTACAAAGCACATGAATATCATTAACACTCACGCGCGTGAACCGGTCTTTAACAAAAAAATCTGTATTAAATTATTTGTATCTAAATTATTTTTAAAAGCTTTAGGGAAGGATGATCGTTTGATAAGGCGCACATGCTAAATGGAAAGGTTTACAAAAATACTTATGTGCCTATGTTATTCACCGTGTTGCCTAGAATATATATTCTCTAAATTCTGGATAATCCATATCTTAGTTTAAGAGATTTTTCTGTTAGAATATATATATATATATATATATATATATATATATATATATATATATAAAGATAGATGAAAGAAGAGTGATGAACATGTACGAATGTCAGATTTATTTAAAACTTCAATTGTTCAATGCAAAGTAAATTCTGTAATTAAATTGTGTTTATTATTCTTTCCTTAAGCCAAGGCTTTTCAAAGGCTTAAGGAAAGAATAATAAACATAATTTTATTACAGAATATATCTTGCATTGAACAATTGAAGTTTGAAATAAATCTGGACATTCGTACATGTGTATCCCTCTTCTTTCATCTATCTGTATAACTGCTCTATCTCGTATATTGAGCTTAAACCATTTCACTATAGGTTCTATGTACTAAAAGTCTACTTTTAGTTTCATATTTGATTCTACTATATATATATATATATATATATATATATATATATATATATATATATATATATATATGTATAAGTATATATATATATATATATATATATATATATATATATATTCGTAAGGTTACAGAAAAGTTGTTCGGTTCGGTTAATTAATTGTATTATTAATTAGTAAAATGCTCGTCCTAGGCCAGGTATTTTACCAGTCAATTATAATAGCGAAAAAAATGAAATGTATTTACCGGGGAAACGCTGGCTAAATATGGCTACTTAATAATAAAACTATCTAATTTATGACATTAAAAAGTTTTTTGGAGAAAAAATGAGTACTGCTTCCACTATAAAATCCTAATTTAGTGTAAAGTATTTATAATTTAATTCATTTCTTTTTAGTCATCAAGGGGGCGCGAGAGCGCTCTATCCCTTAATAGACTTCACGAATGACCTATGCTGGAAATCTCATTTATTTGATTAATCATAACTAAAAACCAATAGACTAAATTAGTTAAAACTTTGCAAAACATTTTTATTTGATAGGTTCTATAAGTGTGTAGAATTTCAGCATCATTAGTCAAGGCAATCCAGAGATCCAGAAAGTTCAATCATGAAATCATGTTATCTGTGTGTACGTACGTATGTGCCACCCTGTATCTCATCAACTATTTGATGGACTCAGCTGATGTTTGGCAGAGATAAAGGTTCTAATGTCTAGTTGATGGCATTTTAATTTCAGTTTACCATATACCTTAGGTTTCCAGAAAATTCTAAAAAAACATTAAAATAACCAGTATTCATACACTTTATTCTATATCATATCGACCATTTGATGGATTTAGCTGATTTTTGGCAAATATAGAGGTTCTAGTGTCTAGTTGATGGCATTTTAATTTCAGTTTACCATATACCTTGATTACTCAAACTACCAACTACATCAGTTATGAGAAGGCATTCTATTGAGGCATAACTGTACAAAAGTAGTGACATTCCATGAAAAATGCCAGTATACTGAAATCATATGCCCTTAATAGGGTTAAGATGAAAATTCATATACACTAAATGTACAAAAGCAAGGAAATCCCCAAATGTGTACACTTTTATTATCATTAAGGGTATGCGAGCACATCAGGGCTATGTATTTTACTGGTAGGAATTTTTCTTCAGCGTACCTCACACACTTCATTCACTCATGCATAAAGATTTATACTGTAGTGATGTGATAATGAAATGGTTTGGTTGATATGTCGTCATACCCTTAATGATAATAAAAGTGTAAAAATTTGGGAATTTTCTTGCTTTTGTACATTTAGTGTATATGAATTTTCATCATAACCCTATTAAGGGTATATGATTTCAGTATACTGGAATTTTTCATGGAATTGACATATATAAGCGAATTTTGAATAAAGTCTGCTTAACGAGGACTTTTTAGCCTCGTTTTAATTGTTTTTCAATAATTTAAAGAAACATGTTGTATTTAATTAGCGTATATAGGAAGCCAACATTATTAAATAGAAAACAATAGATAGTGTGCATGTAATCGCTATGAGAAATTCTTTGTTTTAGATCAAGGATGAAAGTTGTAAATCCATTGACGGAATTTCAACTCGTTTAGTCATTGGCGCATATAAAAATGTCATCAAATTGTCTGTGTGTAAAGAAAAATGGACGAAAATAGTTTTTAGTGAGTGATAAATAATGTATTAAATGTGAGTATGAACTGATATTATATTTCCCACGAAAACGCAGTGCAATATCAGGTACCACCGCTAGTATATAATGTTTTTCATAAAACTTTGCATTAATATATCCATGTAATTTTTCTTTGTTCTCAATATTGCAGTTTTTCTGTTAGTTTACGTCAAAAACACATTCAGATACATTGACGAATTCCTTATTAATATCTCTCTTTATGCCGGGCAAATTCAAAAAGTCATTTGACAGCACTTCCTCTAGAACAACTCACTACGTTTTATGCTATAGAATAAACATCATCCGACAAGTCATTCTCATGTGACATCTGTGCTTGCTTGAGCATACCCTCCGCCGTCAACCGAGAGAGTTCATCTGCGAAGCAATTGTCCCAGCTCACCTGCAGGGTTGGAAAGAGCGATGTGGTCGACAAGAAAACTGATTAGGGTGAAAGCTGACCTTGAACACATCTTGGGTAATCGTTTCTACGACGATCGGCGTTGGAACAGAGAGTGGTTAGAGATCACCCGGTTGTTGGCTTGTTCGGTCTTCGTGAGGATGGATGGCGCCAGCTAAACCCACCCCAAGAGAAGTATTTTCCAGGTACAAGTAAGTAATTCAGAAAGTATGACAGAAAGTATGACTTCCTCTAGACCTGTTCATAACTAAGAATCAGTAAATTCAGAAAAAACGTCTACCATTTTATGTATAAAGATCAGATGTTAATTCAAAAAAACTAACTTATGCCAATAGCAATAAGATTGGACAAAGGTCCAGACATACATGTCCTTTAACTAATAGATACACTCCTAACCAAAGAAACGGTCATAAAAATGTCCAGGTCTTAAAGTAATGAATTTTACAATTTGGAGTTTAGCGTTACTTCTACTTCATTTGCAGAGGATTGATGTCACAAGTATAAAAGCTTTTCAAATTCTGTTGATAGAAGCTTAGGGCAATATTCCGCTTGAAGTCATCCAAATGGCGATTGGAATTTGGTGACGTCATCGTGGGGCTGCTCACCAAAAGTGCGCTGAACATCGCATCTAACATTTGGGGCTTTCTTCTGTGTTTTGCTTTTGGTATCAACAACTGTTTTCTATTTCCAATAATTATATATGTACGTGTGAATAATTCGTACTATAATAGCGGCTATTTTGTGAGCCACCTGTTAATTAACATTTACTATCAAAAATGCTATGTAAAATGCAATAGACATATTTAGAGTTTATCAAATGATAGTTATGAAAATACAATAGTGTATATGAACGTTTCCTGTGTAATAATAATAACGATGAAAGCTGCAGTAACAGTGACCGGAAATGGCGTAACTAAAAGAAATATAAGAAAATGAAAGATGTAATAAAAGAATCCGATACATTTAGGAATCAAAATGGAGAAATAAATAAAAGGCTTTAAAAGAAAGAATCGAAAAAAGACAAAAAAAAGTAGAAAATAAGACAGGAAGAGAAAAGTAAAAGAAAAGGAAAAAAGAAAAAAGAAAACAGTAAAAAAGGAAAGAAAGAGAAAGGAAATAAAAGAAAGTTAAATAGAAAGCGAAGAGAAAGAGACGAGAAATGAAAATAAAAAAACAGAAAAAAAAGGAAAGAGAGAATAATGAGAATCCGAAACAAGTTAAAACAAATAATCTCAGCTTTGTTTACTCTTGTTGGTAAGAGTGTCACGTGACTAGGAATCAATTTCCAGCAACGATTCTGTCTAATTCGTTGGAAATCAGATTTGAAATATAATCTGGATATTCTTTATAATTTTGTGTTGTTTTTTTCTATTTGTGACGAAAAAAGTCATGAGAGCAGTTTTTTCTCAATTTTTTTTATCGTTGTTGGTTTTTCCGCCATTTTGTATTATTTTCTCGTCTGTCTTTTTGATTTGCTTTTTCTTATCTCTCTTGTATTACTCGTCAGTGCATTTTGCATCCATTTTAAGTTAATTCATTTCAACCTATTCTACTATTCTGGATTCTTTGTTTTGTCTCGCTTTTATTTCTCGTCTGCATTTTAATCCGAGTGAACAAATATCTATATCTATATATACATATATATATATATATATATATATATATGCATGAGAATCCCAATGATTGGCAAAGAGAGCAACAAAAAACAGGGATGAGTCATCTTATAGAACACAGAACAATAGAATAGGAAATAGGAAGTAAAATCAACCGAACCTTTATTTCTGATAAGCCCAACGATTGACTAAGAGAACAACAAAGTATCTGACATGTATATAAAAACACCCGGCAAAACTAAGTCTATGCATTTTAGTCTGACGATTCCACCCAGGGATGAAACGCAGAAGCCTCTGTGTAGCTTAATTGCCATAAATATGTTTTTATAACGTACTTAATATGTATATATATATTGGCAAATATTATTAAATAACAGAGTTTTCATTTGATAAAACTTTTTTCAATTTTCTGAATAGTCCATTTAGTATTTCGGTCAAATTGGTGTATGTGAGTTCCATTTTTCTTTCCCTTTTCGCGAGTACTTTCGATTTAAGCTACCAACTTATCTTAAGGTGGGGTTAGTCTTGGTGTCATTACACATATGTATTTACTGTTGACATTTTTTAACGGGTAGTAATTTACAACTTTAAAAAACGTCATTCGAACGTGATTACATTTAAAGCGCATGGAAGATCTAAAAGTGCGATTACTAAACGGCTAAGAATTTGAAATGTGACTAGTTTCGTAATTCAAATTATTGATTGTGGGATGTTTAGTTTCTCTGTAAAAGCTTTCAAGAATTGTTAATCCTTGGATGTTGGTATATTATTTTAGGATGTATCTATATTGAGACAGAGGAGATTAATATCGTTTTGCTGTTTTACGCTGGATGCATTAGATATAAATGTGATATAGTCGTGAAAGGTGGTGTGTATAATCAATTATACACATCTTGCAGATTGATATGATTAAGGATATGTAATAGCGCCTTATTCAACGATACAATTTTTGTGAAATTTCCATGAAGTTTTGATCTGTTTTAGATAGAGATACAATCTCAGTTACATGCTACATATGTCTGTCAATCTAACCTAACCTTTCTCTTAATATCGGCTTTAATCTTTCTAATCTATTGCCCAATGACTATTTATCAAATTTAATGCAAATCTGAAATATTCCAATTTTCAAACCAAAGTGTATGCTAATATTATCTTTCTTAAAATAACTTCTAAATAATCTTAAAAAACTAGAATGTGGGGAATATGTATTAATTGATGTCTAGTATCTATTGTAAAACTGTCACAAAAATCGGAGGTATCTGAATTACCACTAAGGGCCGCCACACTGCTTGCATAAAACTAAATTAAACAAAACATAGCCCACACGTGAACCCCTTACGCCTATTGGCTGCTTTTCAAAATCCATAATGATCGGTTAATTAGTTTAAGAGTGAATCATGTACAATAAAACATGGCTAACTTTATAAATATAGAATTGTGAATTAATCAAGGTTCATTTCCCTAACGCTTTTTTATTATATACGTTAGTAGCACAGAATATATGCCCAAATATACCGTAGTTCTAGGAGTGAGGTATATTTTTAATGAATGATATCTTAGTTTTTATAATTAATTGTAATTTATAATTAACTGAACAAGCCACATATCTCTCTAACTTTGTTATCTGTATATTTATCTCGCTATTATCACTAAAATGTTGATTTAACTATTCTCTAAAATGCTAAACGTCTCTCAGCGTTTGGAGTAGGATTCACTATTTTTCAGCGTCGCGATGTAATTTACATACGTTCGTCAGTACATCCTACAAACACGTATGTAAATTAGATGCAAAAATGTGTGTCTTTACTTCTATATCATAATAATAAAGAATACTGATAAAGATAATAATAATTATGATAATAATCTCAAGGTAAATCGTCGAATGAGGAAAGCAACTCACGAACTACGAACACTAACCAATCACATGGAGGTTGCAACAGAAAAAAAACAAAAATATGAACAATACACCACGTGAACCCGAGGAACCTTAAAGTGCAATAAACCTTATGAACTGCCCCAAACACACACAAAAATGGCATCAGCCTCGGATGATACCACACTAGATATTCGTGAAGGGCCAAGGAAGACGGAAAGACCGAGAAGGGAGAACACTAACCACACCTCCATTGGGAGAATGCAGAGAGTACTAGGACCTTGGGGAGGCTTATTGACACCCTAATCTCAGAGAAGACTAATTTTCATTGCCATAGAGAAATCAATGGTAAATAGCTTTTGCGATAACGCAAAGTCATGTGAAATGGTTTAGGAAAGCTTATCAGAGTACTGGAAATCTGGGGAGACTTGTTGTCATTTAAACTACAGGGAACATCTCTAGTTATCATCAGTCAGCAATCACTGAATTGTGTGGGAACTCCTCGTGAGTACATAATAATAATAATAATAATAATAATAATAATAATAATAATAATAATAATAATAATAATAATAATAATAATAATAATATAGAATTAAAACAACTTAAAGGTATGTCACAATTTTTTAATTAAATCAAAATAGAATAGTGGCAGAGTTGAACTGGTGCGTCTAGTATTTTTCATTTACAAATCTAAGTGATATTTTATTAATTAAATTACTTTAAACATATGCCTATATGATATATATATATATATATATATATATATATATATATATATATATATATATAATAATAATAATCTAGGTAAAGCATCCACAGGATAGTAATCCAAATAATTTCAACCGGGTTTATAAAAAGTGCTCAATATGAAATAGAGCTTTTATATATGATTATTTTTATTTATGCAGACATTTACAAAATCTACAACACTGGCATGTCGAATTCTCGATCAACAGCTGTTATAAACTGAGATCTCATCAGGCAGAGTTAGAATCCGATCTTAACCTTAGGATCTAAGGTTATGATCGGATTCTAACTCTGTCTGATGAGATCTCAGTTTATAACAGCTGTTGATCGATAACATCGGCATGCCAGTGTCGCAGATTTTGTACATGTCTGTGTAAATTAAAATAATCATATATATATATATATATATATATATATATATATATATATATATATATATATATAAAGAGAGAGAGAGAGAGAGATTGAATTATTAAAATACATTTAAACATGGATTTAGTCGATTAGTTGTGCTAAGAAGTTACTTTTTCTAAATTTCAATAACTTTTAAATAATTATATGAATATGTAATATTGTTGGTAAAACAAACTATTTACTAAATTTGAATTCATATTAAACACAAATATTAATAAATGTTGTTAAGATAGCTAATTGTAGACAATTCGAGATGTGAGTCTGGGTAAAAAGAAAAACATGAACATCAGTGCGACAACATTTTTATATGATTGCTGCAGAACATAAAAAAAAAATGTTTGTCGCAATTCTGAATCGTGTTGGCGTCCAAAAATAAGGCTGTCAACCTTTCATTGCTAAATTTTAATGCCTATTTCTATTCTTGGAATCGCCAGACACGAAGACGCTTTCGGTTCTCGTTGCTAGAGTAATGGCGTCAAATTCTAGCTGTCGGTATTTGTCAGAAATCATTACAAAGTTCATTTCCGGGTGTATAAAAATAAAGAGAAGTTATAAAAAAAAGGACAGAAATTAAGAGATCAAGATTAATGTGTTACGTTCGGATTGGTTAATAGAGATCACGTGACAAGAGATCTGGTTACCTTCCCATTGGTTCATAGAGATCACGTGACAAGAGATCTGGTTACGAGAGATGGATAGACGGAGCAATTACCAGCAGAACGATCTGTGGAACACGCGCCCTTGAAAACGCAATGTAAGGAGTCCAGACCATGAACATGTGTCTGCTTACTTGACTTCTAGCCATTTGAAGTGAGAACCAACATAGAGCGCCCTATATACCAACCTAACTACGAGGGTCGGATGCAACACAAGGTCAAGCATTAATGTTGAGTTAGGCCATGATCACAACGACGAAACTAAATTTGGACGTTATTCACTACAGGTGCCGGAACGCCATACAATGCATTTTAGTTATATTAACTTTTTTTTTATTCAATTTAATTTTCGAAGATATACTTCCTCGATAGAATTTCAAATAAATATATATTAAAATACCTTTTGTTTTCTTATCTTTATCTCGTTTTTGGTGTGTCATCAATTCGTGCGTTGTTTAAACGAATCTGGGATGACAGTCTCTTTAATCAAGAACGTCACGGGCCAATGTAAATTGTAATAAGAGGGAGAAAATTAAATTGAAACTAAAATGCATTGGATGGCTTTCTAATTGTTCATTATTATTTGTAAGCATTCATTTTACCATATAAACAATGCCTTCTAAAACAAGAACAACATTTATGATAACAAGTTGCATAGCCACGTGACTTTCTTGATAACAAACCAGAAACAAGATGCAGAAAAGAAGAAAAAAAGGTATTTTAATATATCTTTATTTGAAATTCTGACCGGGATGTATATCTTTGAAAATTAAATTGAAAATAAAAGTTAATACAACTAAAATGCATTGTATGGCGTTCCAATTGCTCATTATTATTTTAAATAATTCATATTACCATTATATATATATATATATATATATATATATATATATATATATATATATATATATATAATTATTGTTTTCAACTATAATTATTATTATCTTATTTTTAACTATATCATTTAGTTTGTCAATTTGATATTTCGTATATAGCTAAAATTAGTCATTAGTAAAATATAATTATGTAAGCAATTCACTTTTAATTAGTGTGATATCGCTGAATTCAGAAAATGTCTCATTTATTTATTTGCGTTCTTCGTGGATGACAGTGATAGTAGATTAAAGAAGTAATATGAACGCCACCTTTTTCTTGTTCATGAACTATTAAATATTGACCAGGATTAAATATTAAATAAGTAAAATCAATCGGAACTATAATTTTTATTTAAAAAAAAAACACAGACTAATATTTACCATAAATTACTGACAAAACAGATGTAAGTGTGCACCTTATATTAAAAAAGTTATTACGGTCAAAGATACAGTGAACCCCAGACTGTACTTTATTAAATAAATTATGTATTCTTATATATAAAGTTCTGATAATGTTATTTATATTGTAACAGTAACACCCCGTGGGAATTCTACAGTGGCTTATCTACTATTAACTGTAAAGATATTTGTCAGATAGATATGTTTAATCAACATAACTATCGTTTAACGTCTTCATTTATTTATTTATTTATTTATTTATTGTAAAAAATTAAATGTCTTAAAATAGATAGTAGCTTTGTTGTTGTAAAAATAAATGCTAGATAAATATTTTTTGAATAAATAAAACAAATGCCGCCTTTGAGTCGGGGGCTGCAACATAATTCTGTTTATGACGGCCTGTTCTATTTTAGAACAATTCAATTGAAAATTGATAAAAGGGGAAATTTCGTAACCCCTGTTACATCAGATAGTCCGGAATACATTGTGACAACCAGACTATCTCCTTTTTTTTAAGTGTGTGGGTTAGGTTATAACATACGTGCAAGCGAAGTTTGTTGCGTATTATGATGTAGATAATTCTTTGATTTTTAGTGATAAAAAAAATAAAACCTGATAGTTTACAAAAGTAGTACCATAAATATAGGGTGACGCCATAAAAGTTACAATACCTCTGAAGTTATTTCTGTGTGCTTGTGATTGACGAGACGCAATCCAAACGAACGCCAAAATGCAAATGGCTCGTATTGCTACCCTCGTTCTCTTTCTAGTTCGTTGGGATAAGCTTTCCTTTTCACTCACTGAAAGCAAGGGTTCGTAACAGAAACGTTTTGACTGCGGAATTACAACCAATCAAAAACTAGCACGTCGATGTTAAATTGGTAAGCGACGCGAACTCGATAACCCCTATAAAAGAACGTAGAGAGTTCACAAACCTGTTTTTTCACACAGACAGATCACATCTATGGACCTTGAATGAACACACAAAAAAACGTTCCCACTCTTACCTGACTCGTTTTGGCCGGGGCACCAAGAAAAATACGAACACTTCACAACTCAACAAACTATCCTTGCCTCGCGCACAACTACTTACACATAGACAAGAAGTCAGGCGAATAGAAGAAATTCGCTATCAATCACACAGTAGCAGAGTAATATAACAAACCCATCAACCCACACAGTATCACATTGCCACTTACCCACATACACGCTCTATCACTCACGCACTAACAAATAGAGACATACACATCTTTAGCCCCTCGTTTTCGCCTTATTAATGAACATTTCTAACAAAGAACACGAGTTTAATAAACTTTACCAAAGAACATTTCTTAATTAAAACTACTCTTTATATTATTGTAATATCGTCGTTCTATAAGTGTTTTGTGGATCAATCATGTTTTATTTTATTTTTCATTCAGAAAACGCTATACATGTTTTGTTAGCGCTTGCTAGCTGGTGAATCGAATAGTTCTCATCTGATATATGCATATCTTTCCTTCGCCATTTCATTTCAATTTTTATTTACTATGCATGTCAAGCACTATAACTGGGGGCCACATACTTTCGGGTCGCCACCATTAATTATCACCATTTGTGGTGGTCGGCAAACATGTTAACATAACACAATAAATGACAGTTCACCTTTTTATTAAACCACGGCCAGCGAAAAATATTTTTTGTGAACCGGCGTACTAAATCTTCATTGGTATGTACTACAAACTTCCTGCCTTCTAGGCTGCGGGTGTGCATTACTGCGAAGGAGACGTCCACTCTCACTGGAGTCTAGCCGAGAAAGAGATCGTTCGATCTCTCATTTGTCCCTCGTGACGTCACAGCCACACCAGACTTATTCTCGACCAGACCCTAAATATGAGCCCCCCCCCCACAGTTCGATTATAAATATATTATTAATAAGATCTACGCGTCCAGGCGTTTCTGTTCATCCCTTTTGGTCTAATGAGTTGTTTGTCAATTATGCCTGGCAACAGACACGATAGGCGCTGGTCAGATTGGATTGACCGGCTTTATGACAGCGGGTTTCACTAAAGCGTCCATCAGTCAAAGCCAACAGCCGAGTCAATTACCGCGATAGGCGTTTGAATACCACCCAAGACGTAGTGACGGGAACAGCAGGCATTGGCCTTTAAGTTAATGTCGGACATCAAACTAAGCAGGTTAGTGGTCGTAGTTGAAAATATATGCGTCGGGGATGACGTCTGGAACATCTGCCAGGCAACAGTTAATTATAGAGAGACGAGTAAATGGATAAACACTTTGGCCGCTTATTCCAGCAATTACAAGCTAAGTCTGCTTTTGGCTCGTCTCCAATGAGACGCCATTTTTCTGGAACAATGAGTTGCTCTTGTCCCATCGCATATTCAGCACATGCGAATGACGCGGGAAATCTGATTCACTTCAGCGCGGCTTTTTTAACGCGCGTACACGCACCTCTACAAGAGGCTCTGTCTAACGACTGTTCGCCGGTCTGTCACGTTTAAGTTTAAAATATCATTGTTGTCGGTCTGTCACGCATAATTGTCTGATAGCAGTTTTACTGTTAAACGCGCGGGTTGGATGGACATAACTTGTTTTGGATACTTCGACGTATCTTTAGAAGATGTTGTTTTCGTCGTTTTGTCTTTTCTGGTGAAGTTTTTTAAATGCATTTACGCATTTCTATAAGCGGTTCTGTCCGTTCGTCCGTCACGCTTAACTTTAAAATAGCAGTTTCATTCGTTAAAAACCCACATTGAATGAGAATGTTTTTTTAGATACGTTCAAGTATGTCATATAACTCAGTATTCGTAGGTCGTTACATCATTGTAAGTTTGAAATTATATTTTCGTTAGTCTGTCACGCTTACATTTAAAATAGCATTTCCGTTGATCTGTCACGCTTAAGTTTGAAATAGTATTTTCGTTGGTCTGTAACGCTTAACTTTGAAATAGTATTTTCGTTAGTCTATCACGCTTACATTAAAAATAGCATTTTAATTGGTCTGTCACGCTTAAGTTTTAAATAATATTTTCGTTGGTATGTAACGCTTAACTTTGAAATAATATTTTCGTTGGTCTGCAACGTTTACATTTGAAATAGTATTTTCGTTGGTCTGTAACGTTTAAATTTGAAATAGCATTTTCGTTGGTCTTTAACGTTTAAATTTTAAATAGCATTTTCGTTGATCTGTCACGCTTAAGTTTGAAATAGTATTTTCGTTGGTCTGTAACGCTTAACTTTTAAATAGCATTTTTGTTGGTCTGTAACGCTTAACTTTGAAATAGCATTTTCGTTGGTCTGTAACGCTAAACTTTGAAATAGTATTTTCGTTGATCTGTCACGCTTAACTTTGAAATAACATTTTCGTTGGTCTGTCACGCTTAACTTTGAAATAGCATTTTCGTTGGTATGTAACGCTTAACTTTGAAATAGCATTTTCGTTGGTCTGTAACGCTTAACTTTGTAATAACATTTTCGTTGGTCTGTAACGCTTAACTTTTAAATAGCATTTTTGTTGGTCTGTAACGCTTAACTTTGAAATAGCATTTTCGTTGGTCTGTAACGCTTAACTTTGAAATAGTATTTTCGTTGGTCTGCAACGTTTAACTTTTAAATATCATTTTCGTTGGTCTGTCACGCTTAACTTTGAAATAGCATTTTCGTTGGTATGTAACGCTTAACTTTGAAATAGCATTTTCGTTGATCTGTCACGCTTAACTTTGAAATAGAATTTTCGTTGGTCTGTAACGCTTAACTTTGAAATAGTATTTTCGTTGGTATGTAACGCTTAACTTTGAAATAGTATTTTCGTTGATCTGTCACGCTTAACTTTGAAATAGTATTTTCGTTGATCTGTCACGCTTAACTTTGAAATAGCATTTTCGTTGGTATGTAACGCTTTACTTAGAAATAGCATTTTCGTTGGTCTGTAACGCTTAACTTTGAAATAGTATTTTCGTTGGTCTGTAACTCTTCAGAATAAAATAGCATTTTAGTCGGTCTGTCACACTTAGAATTTAAATATTATTTCCGTTGGTCTGTCACGTGTTAGTTTGAAATTGTATTCTTGTTGGTTCGTCACGGATATTAAATGTAAGCATATGTTTCCTGTCTGTCGGTTTGTCACACTTTTGAAGTGAAAGTTGACGCAGAAAATCTTATACAATTCAACGTGTGTTAGATGCGGTCACACCCCCTCATACGAGACTTTGCCCGTTTGTTCTTAGCCGTGTCTGTCACGCTTAAGTTTGAAACACCCTTTTCTTTTGTTAGGTTTTATTTGGAAATATTACTCTCGTCAGTCTTTCAGTTTAAAATAGCAGTTCCATTACTAAACGCACAGATTGAATGGACGCATCTCATTTAAGTTACGTCGAAACATATTCATACAATTCTCTGTAAGTCGATTAGTCTGTCATACTAAAGTTTTAAAGGCAGTTTTACAGCATAATCACGTTGTCACTTTGTATCTCGTTAGATCACCGAACGTAAGCGATGTTTAGCCTGGTCATTAGCAGATGGGTGACGATGCGGGAATACCAGGCGCTGTGTGTGAGAAGACGGCAACACTTTTGATTGGGATTAAGGTGTAGTATATGTTTTGATGATACATTTAGTCTATTAAGTCCTTGGTCAGTGAAGGAGAAGTTCTTCTAGGCTGAGGCAACTTTCATTTTTGTTCTAACCAAGAATGCCCCTTTTTGGGGAGCTGGATTTTTCCCCCACATCAAAAACCGATCTTGTATCAAACTTTGCCCTCGGGGAGGCGGGATGGGCAAGTAAATAAAAACACCTTAATGCAAAAACTACGAAAACTAACTTCGTCAAAGTAATACATGTGTTATTGTCTCCCCTTACCGATGTTACGTCAATTTTGTACCCGATATTAACTACATGGTGACAAAATCACACAGACGAGAACACTTTCGATTAGATTAGCTGTAACATAGCTGCATTTCACCACCCCCAATAATATTTAAAAACACCTTCTTTCTCCAATAAATTATTTGCTTAAACATCCGTTACGATCTTAAACATAATATTAAACCCAACCCTAACCTAAATGGCAGATACTCGTATTGTTACATGCTATGTTACGTTACATTTACACACGGAACTTATCCCTCACTCTAAATTCTAAAATGTTTTTATTTGGGTTTTTCCGCCACCTTTGACAGTGTTTTTACAGGTAATTGCCTACAAAAGTAGAGTCTTATTTTTAGGGGGAGGGATTCAGCGGGCAGTGTTGATTTACAAATGTACTAAAAAAACATTTCTACTTACGGTTTTATTTTTTTTAAAAAAAGGTAAAGAAGATTACATAACACGGTAGTAAAAGGCAATACAATAAACTCAAATTAACGGAAACGAAATTGCTCTACTCAAGAAAGTTAAAAACTACCTATTTTTTATAATTATCCTTTTCCCCTATCTGTCCTCTGTCCTCACTCACTCTTTTTATCAATCACCTTTTAATTACGCCATGACGTCATAAAAGATCTCTTCGGCCCTTTTTTACAGAATGACTTCAACCATGTGTGACGTCATCCAGTATGAAGAGATTTATCTACCTCCCACAAGGTAATATGTGACACAAGGTCGGGAAAGTAGGATTAGAAAAAACAGCGCCCGAGAGGTGAGCACTCTAGCTATTTAAAAATTGCCTGAGCAGCCCCGTCGGCATTCCCCGGTAGGGGCGCCTAAAACAGTAAGCAATAAACTTACTGCTCCCCAAAGTGGGGAGGCAAAGCCTGGGAGGGTGCACCTCCTAGAACGGCACAGGGTTGTCCCATAGACCGGCGTAAATAAAACCCCGAAGGCCAAGACAATACCCGTCTATGGGATGCTGTATCCATCGGAACAGATACTACACTTTGATCTTGGCCAAAAGGACAAACAAGATGAGTTTTCTTTGTGACGTCATTTATTATGCACAGTGACAAAGAAAGTAACTCACAAGCAGAACCCACACAGTATGACAAGTATATAAATGTCCTTAATTTTGAAATAAAATCCATTACATGACACACTATAGCAACGGCTTCAGCATTGGTGTGTCACAGCCTCATGGTTTGGGAAGCCACGGTGTCCATCAACTAGTCTGATGATGGTTTAGTCAAATATGCGCTTCTCTTAGACGAAAACATAAGATGGGCGTTGTTATGAAGTGTATTAGTGAGAAGTAATACACAAATATGAAGAAATAATTGGATGAAAACGAGTCGATGTAGATCAACATAAATAATCATTTCTCTTTGATTTTCAACTAAAGGGAATCACTTTTAACATGAGTAGGTTTGCTAAGCCGATGTCGGTAGCGTCAATTGAACTATTCACTGTTTCCCTTTGTTATCGTCTGGTCAAAATAACGGGCAAATATTTGCTTCAAAATGGCTTATGTAAGGGAGATAACTATTAGGTACGAAGTTATTTCACTTTAGAAATATTCAATTTCCGTTTAAATATAAAATTTGTAAAAATATTATTTTCTCGAATGAATTTTTTATCAATCTAACAGATGTAGTTAAATATACTCAGTTCATGAGCCAGAATGTTAGCCATTTACACTACACCGACCGAGATATGCCGATAAAAGGGCGTTGTCTGCGCACCGAGCGTTCCCCGTTTAACGAGAACAGTGCATTCCGAATGAGATATATAAGGCCACGTTTTATCAGCCATGATTATTTTTATTACGCATTCGGCAGAATCAGTAGCCGTTTCATGTCGGCCTCTGTTTGTTCAATGTTTTCTGAAGCCACCGTTAGCAAAGGGGTCACATCGTACAAACGTTAGAAAAATAATAAAACCTTGAATCATTTCGCGACTTCCTATAAAAATAGTATGCCAAAATGCATTCAGCGTATAGAAAGGAACCAGATTCCATCGATATCAGCAGAAGTTATCCTCATATCTAAATCAAAAGAATACCCGTTCCAGGACGAATAAAATTAATTGCCCGAAACGAACAGTTTTGTTCCACGTTTATGTTTCTTACAGAAATCAAAATAAAGATATAATTATACTAAACCCTATATGTAGAATCCTTATTCTAATTCTGCTCAAAATCTATTACATGATTTTGATTCGAGAATATCTCCACACTTTAACGTTTAAGCGTAAGGGGTCTTAAGAAATTGAAATTCTGGAAGTCTTACTTAATTAATGGTTAATGACTATGAATCAAATTTAATGCAATTTTCAAATATTTTAATTGATGAAATACAAAGTTGTACCCATATTCTCACCCCTTAAAATCCTTTAAAATAATCCAAAGAACCTGAAATCTTGGGAACATTTATTAATTGATGCTTTTTATCTATTGTAAAATATCACAATCCGAGATATCTGAATTTTCACGAAGGGCTTCCATCCCCTCTTTACATGTAACAATTTTTTTAAAAATATAGCCCGCATTACCGACACTTACGCCAAGCAATCCTGTTCCAAAATTCATAATGATCTGTTAATTAGCTTAATTGTGAACGTTACTCACCCTTTAGTTTGGAATACATGTTCCATAATTCACAATGATAAGTTCAGTAGTTTAGAATTTTACCTAGCGCATACATATTATTGACGAGCATGCGCGCGTACCGACTTTTTCAGGATGTATTTCTTAATATAACTCAAAATTGCATTTTTTCAAATTGGATATGAATGAATATATATATATATATATATATATATATATATATAGTTTTTTTTTATACAAACATTGGTTGCATATGTGCATACATGTTTCAGCTGTAATCTCTCGAGAATCAGCTTCCTCAGACCTTCAGAATGTTTTTTTTTCCTGAGGAAGCTGGTTATTGAGAGAGGTCGCAGCTGAAACATGTATGCACATATGTAGCGAATAATAGTATATTTGTTATTGAGCACTTTTTTTATAAACACTGGTGTTTCAGTGGATTAAGATCTAGGAAACAAAAATAATACATGTACTATATATATATATATATATATATATATATATATATATATATATACATACTATGAAATTGGATAGAGACCAGATTAAACGACGCAAGTTGTTTATATGTTTAAACATTCATTTATTTTTTTAACAAATAATTTCGGCATAACATACTATCATCAGTGTTGTACATACATCTTTCTTTTTTTTTCTTCATTGTCGGCATCTGTCGGCGAAGCAGTCGAAGATTCCCGAGTCTTCCTCTTGTTAATGGATAGATGGTTTTAAAAGTCCGAGTAAATGTAGCGATCACGCTGGGACGTGTGTATTTAGTGAAATAAGTTGGGCTGCATTTATAAGCGTCGGTGAGTTACCAAATTAAACGACGCAAGGTGTTTATTTATATAAACATTCATTTATTTTTTTAACAAATAGTGTTTTACAGACATGTTTACTTCATTGTCATACATATGTATATATACATATGCAAAAATTGTTACAAATAAAAGAATTAGTCTGTTTAATAATACCTTTTTTCTTTTTTTTCAATTTTTTTGATGATCAAAAAAGACCAATACAAATATGTATTAAAATCAAAAACATTACATGTTTCATAGTTAATATATGAAGAGTGCGTATGCGAAACGCGATAAACGCCATTTGAAAAACGCGATGAACGCCATTACAAAAAGTGTGGCATTTCAACACTCGATCACTTTCCAAAATCATGTTTTACATAATCTGATATCGGCATAATTTTTTTATGCCTTCAGTAAAATATTTTTTTAGTCGAAGTCTAGATTTAATAGATTCATAGTTTTATTGTTGAATGCCTAAACTTTGACCAATTGGATTTATAGCGTTTTGCATTCGAGCTCTTCATATATATGTGTGTGTGTGGGGGGGGGTGTTCATGTATCCGTTTCATATGTATAATTGTATTTGCTGAGGAGTGGACAATTTCCACATGTTACAGTATATTATTTTATTTTATTTTGTATGTTTTTTTGTTTACTTATCATAACGAATAATTAAATTAAGAACTTAGTCGGAATATTTCATTGGCAAGTCCCCGCTTCCGCAAACATTTGTATTTTTGGATTTTGAAAAAAATGAAATAATTACGCTTTATCATTTATTTAATTATCTATTACTTTTTTTCGCCCCAAACGAGAGGGCACATTGCCAGTGAGAGGTAAGGGCCTACTGTGATTAAGTGCCAGATTTATAGATGGCATCCGAAGTGGGGACTTGTGCAGCAAGATATTTGTTCACGTTACATTTAAATGTCTGCATGCTGGTACAATCGGAGGAAACAAGGAGTAGGGAGGGAATTCCAATAGCAAGCAGTCCAAAGAAAGAAGCTATTAGAGTAGAATGTTTTTCAGCATCTGAGATCTATACAATGAAGGGGTGGGATTTTGCTGCTAGTTGAGTTGATTGGACGTATTTACGTTGAGGCGGGTACAGTGGAATCATTGGAGCGCACTACGTGGAAATATTTGTAAAACAAGCACGAGGATGTCACATTGTGGCGATGGGACCGAAGCTGGAGCTTGGAAGTTATATACAACGGATGAAATATAAAACTGTTGAATTTCCCCGGGTCTCGCTAGTATTCATAACATTTCACTATTAGAGTGTCACCACATATATTGTACTATTTTAAATATAAAAAGCAACATTTTTAATTGCATGGGAGGATTCTTCGGTTTTGTTACGAATTAAAAATACCCCATAACTTCTCTTTCTTGCATACTTTATCTATCATCTATTATATTCGTTTATTTATGTAATTGTGATCGACCAAGTCTGTGAACCATTCAAATTATGGTAAACTCGACCCGCGTTTCGTCTTCTACTCTCTTTGTCTATGTGTTTATTTATTTATCTATTCTCTCCACCGCATGTTCACGTACAAGTGGCCATTGTTGAAAAAACATTTCCCCGAGGGAACGAAAAGCATCCCTGGTCATATGCCATTTATATATCGGAGGGACATGCCACTGCACGCACGCTACAGACCACATAGTTTCCTTTTTATATATTTTCTTATTCGTAGCATGCTCTCCTTTGAATACGAGAGAGAGAGAGAGATGTTGTGTGAGATGGTAAAGGCCGAGCAGGGAGCAAACTGAAAGAGTATCAACATAAATTGATCAATGACTTCATGGCTGCCATCACTTTTATCACAATCGATCGAAGTATTTGTTTGCGATCGTGATCGAGGTCAGCAACAGACTCGCCGTCGCCATCTTGGACCTTTGGCGGGAAAAAAGCATAGGAATATTTTTCTCAAAGTTCAGAACGAGGCTGCCCGAATATGTTTTGATGTTTGAGACAACTTGGCCTGCGTTCAGTAAAGACGAACCTATTGAACAATAAACACACACACACACACACACACACACACAAACGTCCATTGTTGTTATTTCTGTTAGTCTTTTCATCTCCCGCTTTCAATATATTCTCAATTCCACCTGAGAAATACAAATATTCATCTGATTCTATCTTAAATTCATCTCCATTATTACTGTTTTAAATCCGATCCGTAAACGACGTCCAAACATATGGTATTCTATGAAAAAAATAACTGAGAAATGGTAATAGATCTATTTAATTACCCTGGAATGAATATTTAAAAATCACATTTTTCTTTTAATTGAAATGGAAACGTTTACTATTTAATTATTCTTGATTGGTTTATCGGCTCGTATTGTTTTTTTCTTATTTAAGATTCTCTGTAATAAAAACAAACGATTTATTCGGCTCTAGTTGTATGATCACATCAATCGACGTTTTTTTTAGCTTGTCCATATATAAGTCTGATTAGGATAAATAGATATAATTAAACACATCCGGACATATATATATATATATATATATATACTGGTTTTATTTAAGCGAATTAATAATACACTATCAATCTAAGTGTAATGCAAGGTCCGACTTCCGCCATCGAACACTTATGACTAGCTTACTGTGTATGCCCACCGACTCGACATATAATAGAATTTCAGTCTCTTCTTGTCCATGCTTATTCAGGGTGGCCGTGGTGTCGAATACCGTGCTGCAGAGTCAAAGGAGACTTTGTAACTGGGTTCGAATCCTTCGACCGGCAGTAATTAGCATTCCCTAACCTGAAGACTGCGTAAGCATGAAACACAGTGTCTTCTGGTAAAAATTATTTAGTTACACATACACACACACACACACACACACACATATATATATATATATATATATATATATATATATATATATATATATATATATATATATATATATATATATATGCAAAAAAATAACAGAATTCGTTTGTTTAATTACACCTTTTTATTTTTTCAATTTTTCTGATTGGAGCTATCTACATGAATACAAAATAACCTAAATTGAAAAACATCACATATGAAACCAGTGGAAACATTTTAAAATACTTAACGTAATGCGATTTTGTTCCGTGATGGCATCCAGCGTTGCTGAATTTGAAGCGTAAACGACTTTCTTGGAACAATGCGAAAAAAAACGTTCTTTGCACGTTTCTCGGCCGTCTCTTTGCAATTCACTTCTTTCTCCAGCTTTTTAAAAAGTTGCTTTTGAGACCTGAGGATGATTCTACGAGGAATCTAAAACGTTCGTGAAACCTCTGGCACATTTTTTTTTTTTTGATTTTAATACAAATAAGACCATCAGACAAATGGAAGAAATAAAAAGAGGTATACTTAAACAGACGAATTCTGTTATTTATAACAATATATATAAAAGAGCTTGGCAGAACTAATGGTTTTTGAAAGCCGAATCATTTTCGCATTAAAAAGTAAAGTAAGACGTGACTGATCCTTTTTACTTACCCATTTTTACATATGATTTCTAACCTACCCTTTCCAGGGTTACCGCTCTCAATTTTTTTTTAAAGTTAGATTTGCCTGCGAAATGAAGCTAGATTGTTTTTTTTAAACCCAGACTAAATTTAATTCTTACATATAGACTATTTTTAGGTATTTAATAAGTTAATACACTAAAATTATTAAGCGTCAATTATATTAGTGTTTTCAATAATAACAATAATGTATTATATGGCTAAGATCAAAGTGTAGTATCTGATCCGATGGATACTACACGCTATAAACCGGTATCGTCTTGTCCCTCGGGCCTTGATATCGCCGGTCTATGGGTTTTACCTGTGCAGTTCTAGGAGGTCCACCTTCCCAGGCTTTACCTTCCCTTCTTTGGGGAGGATTAAGTTTATTGCTTACTGCCTGAGGCGCCCCTGCCGGGAATGCCGACGATGCTGCCCAGCCATTTTTTGTAGGCCAGAGTGGTCACCTTCTCGGTCGCTGGCTTTTCAAATCCCACTCTCCCGACCTTGTGTCACATTTTACCGCTGTGGGAGGAAGATAACATTTTTTTTTTAAATAATGTATAATATGAAACAGTATTTCGTAAACAAAAATTATTCGTGAGCCGTTTATTAATGAAGACTATCTGTAGTGTATATTCTTTACATTTTACCACACATTATGGAATATGTTTATACATTTTAACAGGTGTTTTAAAAATACAGTTCCTATGAAAAACAGACTCAAAAGTAAGACATTGATTTAAAAAAAAACATCTGGATTTAGAACACCAGGAGTGGGAACCCTAAACAGGACTGTTTACGTTCCATCAGTCAGTATGCTTTGGTTGCAGTCGGCGTGGTTCGGGAACCGAAACCTGGTTCGAAAATCGAGGAATCTCCGAGTTAAATGTTTCGTTGTTTCAGTTTCAAAAAGTTCATGAACCGAGGTTTGACTGTACGTATATATATATATATATATATATATATATATATATATATATATATATATATATATATATATGTATATATATATGTATATATATATGTATATATATATATATATATATATATATATATGTATATATATGTATATATATATATATGTATATATATATATATGTATATATATATATGTATATATATATGTATATATATATATGTATATATATATATGTATATATATATATATATATATATATATGTATATATATATATATATATGTATATATATATATATATATATGTATATATATATATATGTATATATATATATGTATATATGTATATATATATATATATATATATATATATATATATATATATATATATATATATATATATATGTATATATATGAGAAAGGAAGGATGGAAGTAATCCGACGTGATGGGAAATGAAAACGGAAAAACCAAAAGGCTGTTTTTTTTTTAATATATTCATCAATGTTTCGTCTTTATTTGTAAAACTTCCTCAGGATGATAATTTAAAAAATAAATGTCATGCAAGTACGTGAAAATATTGGGTTGACATGATGGGTTGATGAGAAAAAGTAGTAGCCACTACTGGGTGCACAGGACCGAGGTTCGGGCGTAGTGAAGTCTGTAGCATGGAATGAAATTAATGAGGATGGTTCTGAGTGAAAAAGTGGAGGGGTGGGGGTGAACCCAGTAGTGGCTACTACTTTTTCTCATCAACCCAATATTTTCAGGTACTTGTATGACATTTTTCTTAAAATTATCATCCCGAGGAAGTCTTACAAATAAAGACGAAACGTTGATGAATATATTAAAAAAAATCATCCTTTTTGGTTTTTCCTTTTTCATTTCCCATATATATATATATATATATATATATATATATATATATATATATATATATATATATATATATATATATAAGTTAGGCATGTTCACGTGTTTATTTATTAGTATTTTCTTTTAATTAAACGATTGTGAATTTTGTAACACAGCTTCAAGGCGTAACAGATCATAATGTGGACTATATTTTGTTTGATTTCGGTTTATGCTAAGAAGATAAAAAGGGAGTGACGGCGCTACGCGAGAATTTAAATACCTCTGATTCTTAAGAGATTTTAGCAATAGGTATTACATCAATAAAATCCCCCCGAAATTTCTATTTCTTTGAAGTATTTTAAAGGCTTTAAGGGGGCACAATATGGACACTACCTCCCATTTGAAAACTAAAATATTTCAGATTTGCATTAAATTAAGTCCATATTGATTAGACACCAATTAAGCAAGATGCCGTCAATTTGGATATCTTCTCATGACTACTATCCTTAAATTTTACACATTTAACGGATTTTGATCAACATTCGAATAAGGATTCTAGACATAAGGTTTAGTAGCATGTTATCTTGATTGTAATCTTAGTGATGAGGCATAAGTTGTGCAAAACTATTAGAAGGATTAATTTTACTCGTATTGAGACTTGTATTTATTTAGTAATATATATATATATATATATATATATATATATATATATATATACATTAGTATGTTTTTAAAAGGCAATGCAAATTCCGGGTAAGATGTAAGCTTACATCTTACCCGGAATTTGCATTGCCCACAACCTTTTAAATACATACTACTACTATTCCCAGCAATGCTTCAAGCTAACTACCATTCTCTATTATATATATATATATATATATATATATATATATATATATATATATATATATATATATATATATATAATGGTACTTATAAAATAAATAATCCAACGTAATGAAAAAAGGAAAACCGAACGTTATGTTTCGTCTTTATTGTTCAACGAGTTTAAGATAGCTGAGCTCAAGCAAAACATAGAAGTTACAATTTAAATATTAACAATTTCCTGAATGCACTTATCTCTCATATATAACAAGGTGACCATTCCTTTAACGTTAAACATCTATAGACGTTACATTCTGTTTAAATAAATCTCGCCGCAGACTTATTGAGTCAGCACTAAAAAATTCCAACATAATTACACAACGTATAGCTTTCTAAAGTGTAACTTTTTTAATCAGCCAAATAATACTAAACGAACATAATCTAAATTTAGATCATTTAACCTCATAGATGTGCCACATATTTAGAATTTTAACATGTTTTTATTCGAAAGACAACATTATTTTACACCTTATAGACACACTACTTATTTTAAGTTTTAACTTTTTTCCTTCTTAAGTCATAATCTGAACAATAAAGACGAAACGTCGATGAACATCTACGGTTTAGCTTGTTTATAATGACACATATATATATATAATATTTATAAATAAATATTAATTATTTATTACATACAGATATCGGTGTTTCATGCTAACGCAATCTTCAGTGCAGGAAGTTAATTCTCAACGGTCGGCTGGCGCGAACTCCGATCACAAATCGCCACTGATTTGCAGTCAAGAGCGTTAACCCATCAGTCATAGGGAATCAGCTAATAAATAAAGAGGAATTGAACTTTGTAAATAGCGAGTCGGCGGCTAATTTACACGAGCAGTTAAGGTGATCAACAAACTGTATTTGGATCTTGCATGAAGCTATTTGTACTGCTTGTTATTAAACTCACTCATAGTATATATATATATATATATATATATATATATATATATATATATATATATATATATATATATATATATATATATATATATTTCATGAATTTTGGGGGGGTACAAAATGTTATTATTGCAAGCATGAAGGGAAGACGAATTCTATCGTTCATGATTAAAAGTTAATCAAGAGAAAAAAATGCCAGCCGACCGGTTTCGCCCTCTCTTAACAATGGCTGTATCGAGGGATTTAAAAAAAACTGGGTGAAAAGAGAGAGTACATAAAATAAAATAGCGTTATGTTATATGTACAATGGAGGATGAATCTTAGAGACTGATCAAATCTAGTCCCAATAGACATTCCCTTTGCTTGCAAAGGGAGGGACGTTTAAGACGAACGTGGATCGTCTCCAAGATTTTGAGATGCTATAACGAGTGAGCATGACTGAGAATGGTGAAAGATTCCATGCTAAAATTCATAACGCACGATAGAATTCGTCTTCCCTTCATGCTTGCAATATATATATATATATATATATATATATATATATATATATACATGCATACATATACTTTTGGAGAGGGAGATTGACAGATATTTATTTGAACATACTTTGACTGAAAGATAAATAGATATGATCTTATGTTTTCCTAAGTTTGCTGTCCACATTGTCTTATTAGAATCGTTTGGACTTTGAAAGATAAAACGCGATACTAAAGCAAGCAGATCAATAACCGTAATAGAAATGGCAGCAAATATGAAAGAAAAAGACTTTGTTTTCACTCAACCCTTGTGAAATGAAAACAGAAAGCGAAGATGGAACTCTGTCTTTGAAGATAAACTCTCAATTTATTGCAGCAAAATTCTCTTTGAGGACTATTGCTTATTATTAGAAATTGTTCGGTGCATTTTCGTTTGAAGAATTCGTAGCAGACAACACTTGAGACAAAATGGTGCCTCAGTGTCACGGGAAGTTGATCGAACTTTTTGTGTGAGCTTTTTTTCGGGGGTGGAGGGGTAAAATAAAATTATTACAAATATAACATCCTTTTGGTTTTAGGCGCCTTCCCACGAAAATTGTGGAAAATATGCGTGTTTTTTAGGTTCTTTTAAAAAAATATTTAATGTACAATTTCGAACTTGATGTTGAATATCAAGTCACTCTTCCAGAAGTAAATTTACTGGAGAGGATTTTTCCACCAAAAGTGCGAAGCCTTTATTTACGATATACAAAATATTCATAGATAAAACTATGTGTTATATTAAAATAAAGAGGTAAACATACCGCATAGACCGACAAGATTTCTATTTTCTTATAATAAACAAATTAATTGATATAAAGAGATTCAATTTTTAATTTCAAAAATGTCAAATCGTTGACCAAAAACAATCTTGACTTATTTTCATATGTTCAGTTATTTTATTTTTATTTACTGATATTGGAAAGGTCCAGAAGTATGTAGTCAAGTCGGCTTGGAAATTGAATATTAAAGATTCAGAACCTTTATTTCTAATGTTATTTTTACGTAATTTTAATCTTGAATCATGAGTTTAAAAAAAAAGAGTTAAGAACTTCTGATATCGAATAAGAAATCTCCGGTGTGTTTGTCTCTTCGATCAACCATTTAACTGTGTTGCCGTGACACACACACTTAACCGATACGGACAGCTTTTCTTTATATTCATATATAATTAAGTTTCAGTTCGTGTTTGAGCTGCAGACCGTGGTTCTGGGTACGGTACTAGAACCGCCTCGGATATCATTGGGAAAAGTGTTCGCCCCTACTGAATTAAAAAAAAAGAACGACTAACTGGGAACTACAGCCGCAACAAATAGCTGTAGTTTCAAAGCCAAAACTAATTGGAGCTATAAGAATGTAATTCGCAAAAATAACAGAATCTAAAGTATGTACGTAAATCGATATAATTAAATAGACAGACAGTGGATCAAGAGATAAACACCTGTAAAGACCAACAGGGATCGGAAAGAGTGAAGACAGCACTTCCGAAAAGAACGAATTTACTTTAAAGCCAGGTATACAAACAGAACAAAAATCACGCATACATGTTGCTTGTTAGTTAACACGACAAAGCATTCGAAGGTACACAGACACACACACGACGCTTTTCTATATACACAGAGAAGAGTCGCTTAGCAGTTTTTCAAATATAGCATCGATGAACTGAAAATAGAAGATTCTAATAAAAACGGAAGACAACCGTTTCACAATCGAAAACAAAATATTTACATGTGTTTTCCTTTCGTGTGTTGTTTGTGTTAACAACGGCAACCGGAAACTGAGCCGTAACAACCCTCCCTAAAGTCCAACCAACCGCTCCCTAAAGTCCAACCCTTCGTCAATGTGGTAGTATCAGATCTACCTGGCTAACAGTGCTCCGGTGAAAATTCAAGGATCCGTCGTCCTCTGGTCGTCTCTTCCTCTGCGTGTATGGAATGAAATCGACAATGTTGCTTCTACGATATTTCTTTGAGTTATCTTGGCCAAACCTTCCCTGACTTCGCATGCAACCGATGAGCCTGTCTACTCTCGGTTTCGTGAGTAAAACCAGAAAACCTACACGTTAATGAATAGCAACGACCAAAGAGGGGGACTTCATGCAGACCATACAATCCTGAGGCACGATCTTCGTGAGCCCTATACAGAACTTCAACTCTCATAACAACAATAGCCGCAACAAACAGCAGTAGCAACAAAGCTGCGACAAGTGATTCTAGCTATAACACTCTACCTAGATTCTATCCCACTCTTAATAGTACCAGAATTGGATATAATTCAGTATACGATTTTTTAGAAAATATGCAAGCCAATATTTTGATAAGACATAATTTAAACTTTCGTCGAAGTTATGTTTTTTATAGCTAGCACCTAGAAACTAGCGAGTATGTGATCAGCATGTGCTGCCTCGGCTGTGTGTAGCGGTCTCGTATTACAAGACCCGAAACATTTATAAAATCACAGGCAATACGACACGGAGCATCTTGTATTTTAGAACATACACCAATCGGGTGTTTTAGTCAGAATGATACAACAAAAATAACCTGCTGCTTCTTTTGTGTTTTACTAATGAGTCACCACTTATTAAAACCAAGGATAAGAGTTAAGGAAATAGAATGGTTGTTGGGTTAATGATAGAGAATATTACGAGAGGATTGAAAATGCTTAATAGAAATAACAAAGTTTGATTACTTATTTGGAGACGCTTTACGAAAAGTATTTTGACATTGTATGCTGTAGTCGTTAGGAAAACAGTCCTATGGTAGCGTGTTACACAGTGGTGAAATTATTGGAAATAAACTCACGGGAATTCCGCCTGACACTAAGCACACAGAGGGAGAAAAAGTTATTTTCAGTTGGGGTAGTAAGACGAGGTCTCCCATTGAAATAAGGATAGAGTAGAGAAAGACTAGCAACGTCTCTTCTGTTAGAAGGGACGGTAGAGAAGAGAACAGCTCATCTCCCATTCGATTGCGAAGGTGATCTTGAATTCTGTAAAGTTAAGAAAGAGTGCGTTGAGTGGCACCCCTGCAGGTACTTCTGCTACAGTACTATAAAAGTGCGTTGAGTGGCACCTCTGCAGGTACTTCTGCTACAGTACTATAAAAGTGCGTTGAGTGGCACCTCTGCAGGTACTTCTGCTACAGTACTATAAAAGTGCGTTGAGTGGCACCTCTACAGGTACTTCTGCTACAGTACTATAAAAGTGCGTTGAGTGGCACCTCTGCAGGTACTTCTGCTACAGTACTATAAAAGTGCGTTGAGTGGCACCCCTGCAGGTACTTCTGCTACAGTACTATAAAAGTGCGTTGAGTGGCACCTCTACAGGTACTTCTGCTACAGTACTATAAAAGTGCGTTGAGTGGCACCTCTGCAGGTACTTCTGCTACAGTACTATAAAAGTGCGTTGAGTGGCACCTCTGCAGGTACTTCTGCTACAGTACTATAAAAGTGCGTTGAGTGGCACCTCTGCAGGTACTTCTGCTACAGTACTATAAAAGTGCGTTGAGTGGCACCTCTGCAGGTACTTCTGCTACAGTACTATAAAAGTGCGTTGAGTGGCACCTCTGCAGGTACTTCTGCTACAGTACTATAAAAGTGCGTTGAGTGGCACCTCTGCAGGTACTTCTGCTACAGTACTATAAAAGTGCACTTGCCTCACCTTTGTCCTCCTTCGAAAATGACGTCTCTGCGATGAGATCAGTTCACGTTGTAGAGATGAATTATTGACCAACATTGAACAATAGTATTTAATAACTATTCTTTAAGGGGGAGGGGCAACAAGAAAGGTGGTAGGAGTGGCGTTCGGGAAAAATGGCCGACGTAGTTAGGCTCGTTATACGAATTTCATTTGCATAATTGCTTTCGTTTATCAATTAGGACGCATTAAGATTAGGTTCACTTATTATAATTACAAACCAATTTATATAAATCATTATATTCTTGGCTGCATTACTTACACAGTTATCAACTATAGACTGTCAATAATTATGGATGTAAATGAACATAGCTATAGGCATTAAGTACACCAATACACACATACATACATACATACATACATACATACATACAATGACAGCAGTTCCACTCAACTAGTTAAAGCGAATACCATATTTACATACGAGTTTCGTGGCTCAAGTATAGGCGCATTTTCTGCGCGGCTGGAGTTCCACAAATTGAATGCCGACCTTGTGTCTATATTGTCCTCGTAGGGAGGCAAGTAAATAGGGGCATCGCTGCTGATCACATTAAGCACTTGAAGTGTACAAATGACTGAATTCTGGATCATATTTCTAACAACTAGGATTTATACTTTGTGGCATACAATCACGGAGTTTGCTCCGAGCATCACCAGAACGCTTTACGCCACTGTTTAAGATTAAATAACCTAAAACGGATCGATATAACTAAGGATTTATACTTTGTGGCATACAATCAGGGAGTTTGCCCATGGCCTCACCAGAACGCTGTGTGACACTGCTAAGGATTAAATTACCTAAAATGGATCGATATAACTAGGAGTTATACTTTCTGGCATACAATCAGCGAGTTGGCCCCGGGCATCACCAGAACGCTTTACGCCACTATTTAGGATTAAATAATTTAAAACAGATCGATATGCCGTAGACAAAGACAAAACATACATATATATATATATATATATATATATATATATATATATATATATATATATATATATATATATATATATATATATATATATATATATATATATATACAGGGTGGGCCAAAATAAGGGTACTATCTTTAAATTTGAATAACTTGAATTTGAATAACTTCCACAAAATAAAAGTTAAACTCACCAAACTTTATGTGTGTGTAGACTGACCCTTCCGAGATTTTTTGAAATAAACAAAACAAATTTTAGCCGAAAAACACTTCTTAAAACTTACAAAAACTAAAGTATTGTTTTTTACACTGTTTTGAGTTTTTTAAGCAAAAATAATGTTTTCTAAATGAGGGTACGTTCCTTAGGGCTAATACGGCTCATGCTTGCTTCGGAAGGGGTCCTTTACTTATTCTAAAAAAAAAAAATCAATAAATAAAAAAGTTATGAATTTTTAAAAATAGGACCCTTATTTTTGCCCACCCTGTATATATATATATATATATATATATATATATATATATATATATATATATATGGGTATGTATGTGTGTGTGTACGTTATGTATGTACCACGCTTGATTCTTTCCGAAAAAAGCACTTACATTATTTCGGATAGGATGAGGATAATAAAAATGAAAGTTCACGTGCTACGGTCTAGTAACCTAAAAGTAATTAATGCACACAAGAACAGACAAACAGATGAACAAACTCAGCAACGACGAGAAAATGCCTGTCTGCCACATAGAAATGAAATGGGTGGGCCACCTGACATCCAGTTGTAAGGTTCTGCTTAGGACCGGCTAATATACAATGCAAGGGCTAAGTGGTTACCAACGCGGACTCAAAACCTGAGTGTACCAGGTTCAAATTCATTCCACAGAAACACTTTAATCAAACCCCACACCTGATCTTGTGTCTAATCCCATGGAGGTAAATAAAATACAACGCGACAAAACATTGAATATCCAGTGTAGTAGCATGTTCTCTGGACATATATTAGAGAGAACTGTTGGAAATATATCAGACACTATCCACTATGACTATGCTATCTCTACAGTTACATAATTAGAAAACGGACCTTACATGGGACAAGATGAAGAGATTGGTTACCTTACTTGAAGTAAGTGTCCCTAACAAATCTGAGAGGGAGAGTATTACTAAATACCAAAGTCTTATGGATGACATGAAAATAAACTGGAATTTTAGGAAGATCTCAATCATTCCAGTAATCATAAGGGCCACATGGCTCATGAAAAATAATTTTAAAAACAACCTGGTGAATATAGCCGGTGAGTACAAAAGAAGATAAAAACAAGTGTACTTAAAAAAATCTCTGGGTTGGAGTCTTTGAAATGGCGAGTGAATATCTGGCATCCGAGAGGATGTCCCATTCTCAGCAAAAACGAAAAAAAAGAAAATTAAAAAGATAGAACTGAATTTCTACTAGACACCATCCTCTCGTGTATTTGGTCTCTTTACAATAGTTTTTAAAATTATCCTGACATGTTTTCCTCCATTATAAAGTAAACCCTGATCAATTATCTAAGAAAAGTGTGCGTCATCTCTTTTGGCCATCGAACACGTTCCCCGAGTTGCTGATAGGAGCACTCTCTCTTCTAACCGGAGCTGGGTGGAGTTTTTTTTTTTTTAAACTAATGAGAAAGCGATGACAATGAGGAAATTATGAAAAAAATAAACAAAGAAAGAGTCAATACTGGCAGGATTAAAAGAAGCCCTTAACCCGTTTATAAACCAGATGAAAAAAGTTCAACAATAGTGTAAACCCTACATGCCTTTGGAAGTGGGGCTCAAGCCATGGCGGAGACCAACCAGGGGCATCCATCAGGACTAGATAAAAAAGAGCATGGTCCCATACTTCCACAATGTGTAGACAAAACAAAAAAAAGAAGACGGATAAAAATCCAGCCATGGTTAATTGCACAGAAAGTCTATTATATTGGCGTCACGATTCTAAGTTTGACGAGTGGCGCAAAACGTCAAATGCGGTCGTAGCATACAAGTCGCATTTTTGTGCGGGCATATATATAATGTTGCTAACTTGACATTTTATTGTTATACATTTTTTTACATTTTATAAATAAATATTGCATCTTAACATGCTTTTAGGGATTTTCGTTACATTCATTATTAATATATATATATATATATATATATATATATATATATATATATATATATATGTATAAGTGCAGGTTAGTAGTCCGAGGCTGTAGCAATGCGATGTAGTTGCCGGAAGGTGGAAAGGGTGAACAGAAATAAACGAGAAGAGAAAACGAATCTCAAAACGATTTATTAATATTTCACAAAAAACTGATTAAGTACCAGAATAGTAAATACTGACAGGTAAAAAAAGTTCGGCAAAGGGTAACTTTTTATTTACCTGTCAGTATTTACTATTCTGGTACTTAATCAGTTTTTCGTGAAATATTAATAAATCGTTTTGAGATTCGTTGTCTCTTTTCGTTTATTTGTGTTCACCCTTTCCACCTTCCGGCAGCTACATCGCATTGCTACAGCCTCGGACTACTAACCTGCAGTTATATTTACCAGCAATGCTCTAAGCAAACTACAATCTCCTTTATATATATATATATATATATATATATATATATATATATATATATATATATATATATATATATATATATATATACCGCGACCAGTGATAATGGCTTTCTAACAAAAATAGTTATTTCTCAATTTCCCATGATTCAATTTTTAAAATCTTTTCACAGGTTATCTAGCAGTCTGTTATAAAGTGTTGCTAAAAAATAAGCATAAACTCATATCTAGTATTTGCAAAATATAATGTGTTGAAATCTCTGAATGTTTACCCACCAATGGTAATAGCTTCTCAATTAAAACAACCAAAATTAACATTTATTAATTCAAATAAGGAATAAATAAATAAAATAAAGATGAATGACGGTTATACTTAACAATTAAGTGATATTATAAAATATATAATAAGATATTGTTCAATAAATAAAATGAACAAATACCTTTTTTATCCCCATAACAACCATGGACTTTTATAAGTTCAAGAAGTCATATACAGGGTGGGCAAAAATAAGGGTCTTATTTTAAAAAATTCATAACTTTTTTATTTATTGATTTTTTTAAATTTTTTTTTTAGAATAAGTAAAGGACCCCTTCCGAAGCAAGCATGAGCCGTATTAGCCCTAAGGAACGTACTCTCATTTAGAAAACATTATTTTTGCTTAAAAAACTCAAAACAGTGTAAAAAACAATACTTTAGTTTTTGTAAGTTTTAAGAAGTGTTTTTCGGCTAAAATTTGTTTTGTTTATTTCAAAAAATCTCGGAAGGGTCAGTCTACACACACATAAAGTTTGGTGAGTTTAACTTTTATTTTGTGGAAGTTATTCAAATTCAAGTTATTCAAATTTAAAGATAGGACCCTTATTTTGGCACACCCTGTATTAACTGAATCAATTTTTTAAATAAAAGCTGCTAGAACTGCTCTCGCTGCAGTATTAATGGCTTCTCGTGAGTCAGTTTTTGACGAAAATTCTTGTCCATTGACGTAAACATCTCGTTTTATGATAGACCAAATGTGTTCTATTAAGTTTAACTCTGGGGGCATGGAGGCCAGTTCATCAACTTCATACCTCGTATGCCCAAAGATGCTTATAATGCTGGACTTGCTTGAGCAGACTGAGAAAGAGCATTGTCGTACATGAAAACAAAGTTCCATCCTTTTGCCTAGCTATCAGGTCGATTAAGGGTTGCCCGGGTCTTATCAGTGAAATAAACCTTACTCATATTTATCTGAATATATGTCACTGCCAATATAATTATAAAATATGTGTATCTTGATGTAAAAGGAGGCTTTGTAAGTAGAACTTTCACAGAAGCCATCGTTTGAAGAATTGTATTCCTTGTTGATTTTGGCATGTCAGGGCACTCAGTTCTTATGAAGACTTATTTGTTTGATTATTCAGGTTTTCTATGGTGTTGACGACCAATATTCCTACAATCCCTGTTTGTAACATAAAATCAAAGTTCTTTAACAGAGCAAAATGTATATCATCCAGCCAATTTAGCAAGCGATTACAATAGGCAACAGACGTAATTATTACTCTTTCGAGTACTCTTATGAGACCAACCAGTATATTTCCAATGATACTCGCCCATATATAATATCTCCTCTACACTTTTGTTGTCTTTAAAACAATAGTGGCTCTCATATCCGGAATAAACCCAATTGTTTCGCCTAGCCATCAGGTTTATCAAAATGTGCCCTGGTCTCATCAGCGAAATGAACGTTAGACATATCCATCTTCATATATTTATTTTCCCATTCCATTCTGATATATGTGTGTCTTGGTGTAAAAAGAGTCTTTATAAGTGGAACTTCTACAGTAGATTGAAGAATAGAATTCCTTGTTACTACATCAAGACACACAGCTGCTGTGAAGATTGATTTTCTTGATTGTCCAGATTTTCTGCGGCGATAACGACCAATATTCATGAAATCCTAGTTGGTGACAGTCTTGAATATTCCAGCATCTGATCGTTCCTTCTTTGGGGATGGTTCCTTCTAAGATCATTGTTTAGTATCCACATGACGACTTATTTTCGAGCTATTACACCAGTGGAAGTCCCTTTAGCCGTTTTATTTTATTATAATTTATTTTTCTCACTCAGTTATTTTAAACATTCTATTGTCGTTAATAAGGCCAAAAGCTATTATCTCTGGCCACCCTCAAATGAGGAAACACTTTAATGACTGGTACAAACTATTCCCAACAATATGTAAATCTGTCGAATAATGGTTTCATTATGTGCCCGAATTTCCGTAAAACAACTGCTTAAATTGATGAACGAAATAAGTAAATTTTATTTTTATTAGAAAGCTATAATCGCTGGTCGAAGTGTATATATATATATATAAATTTGGGGAAGTTCATTTTTTTAAGCATCTTTAAAATTTTAAGCTTAAAGAAAGAGGCAAAATGCCTTTAAAAAACCATGTGATAGATGCAGATATTTTTATTAAAATCACGATAAAAAATCAATTTTTTTTTTCATCTTGACTTTTTTATCCAATATTTTCGCCTGATATAACAGTCCTCGTAAGCGCTTTAGACAAATAAAAGGTATTAATCCTTCCTGGTCTTGTAGAAGTGGCGTCCGATGTTGTGTGAACTTAACGGTGTAAGTGTCTCTTAAATTTGAACTTTAATCGCGCACTTCTACAAGACTAGGAAAGATTGTTACGAAATAATTAAGGTAAATACCTTTTATTTGTCTAAAGCTCTGACGAGGTCTGTTATACCAGGTGAAATTATTAGATAAAAAAGTCAAGATGTACAAGAACAAAAATATTTTTTTATTTTTTATTTTGAATTTTATAAAAATATCTGCATCTAACATGTTTTTTGAAGGCATTTTCCTCTTTCTTTAAGTTTAATATATATATATGTATATATATATATATATATATATATATATATATATAAGTAGTAAACTACTATCTGTACGCAATTTACTATTTGTAGACTTTACTGGAAAAGTGGAATCGATTGAGGATAAAAGCACAATGTGTCTCGTTTGGGTCATATAAAACGTATGCATTACTTATGGCGAACGTCAGCAGCCATGAATATTTATAATGCATAAAACACAGTCACTTCGTTCAAAGAACGCATCCATTATAAATGTATTTAGGAAGTTTAACTTAGTCTGGCAGGGAAGGTAGACTCCTGAGGCATGCCCCATTAATAATGCTTGATTGGATAAATTCTCTTACTAGGGAAACAAGATGAAAACTTTGTATATACCTCCCTTCCTATCTCTCTCATACACTCTCTTTCTCTAGATGTATATAAATTAATTAAGTTCAAACAATGATCAACGTAGACTGTTCATAAAATTGTATTTATATTTATATATATATATAATATATATATATATTATATATATATTATATATATATAATATATAATGTATATGGATATATACAGTCATCCACAGACGGACTATTTCGCAATATCACATCTCTTCCGTGCAGTTAAACAAGCAACTGTTAAGCCAACTCAACTGTCTAGATGACAATCAGCGCTTGGTATCCTTTGGTCATCGTCTGACTCTTGCTAAAAGTAAGCGAAATCACCATAATATATATATATATATATATATATATATATATATATATATATATATATATATATATATAGTATTGGAAGTTTCTCAACCATTAAAACTATTAAGAAAAAAAAAAAAAAAAAAACTAAAGTCCAAAGTCGTTCAGTGAAAAATCACTCATGTAAGTCAGTTTAACTTTTACAGTTATTATATTAGTTTGCTTCTAACATTATTTAAGGGGTCATCATCATTTACTATGAAAAAGTGTTTCGGGAATGTATACATATATATATATATATATATATATATATATATATATATATATATATATATGTATGTAGCATTAGATAAAGTGAAAGAATAAAATAAAGTGCGAATCAAATTTTATTAGAATTCAAAGTTCAAGCAAAGTAATTAGAAGTCCTTAACTCATGAGTTGTCAATGAAAATCCTCTCCTCAGAGGACCATTACTGCAATGACATTACTGCAGGTAATAAAATTAAACTTTGAAAATATACAAAAATATATAAAATACATAAAAATATATAAAACATCAAATAAATCGGCCCAAAACACACTTTTTGGTTAAACTTATACAGTTCATCCAAGTCATGAAGTTTAACACAATTTCAAGAAAGATGTCAAAGAAGTCGATTAAAAAACAATCCAGGTGGTGAATCGTAGTCCAAAAACGAAAAAGTTATTCAGGCGGAAAATTTGTTTGTCTATCGATGCAGTAGATGGCAGTGAAAAGTGTATTCAGGGTGTATGAATATTAATAAAACGATATATATATATATATATATATATATATATATATATATATATATATATATATATATATTAATCATTATATACATAATATAAAAAATAAATATATATATACATATATATAATTATACTTTACATCATATCAAATATAATATATATATATATATATATATATATATATAATTATAGTATACATCATATCAAATATAATAAATATAAATATATATATATATAATATACATCATATAAAATATAATTAATATATATATATAATTGTTATATACATGATATAAAATACAATGAATATAAATATATATATATATATATTATGATATAAAATATGAAATATAATAAATATGTATATATATGATTTTGATATACATAATATAAAATATAATATAATATATATATATATATATATTATAATATACATCATATAAAATATGAAATATAATAAATAAATATATATGATTTTTATATACATAATATAAAATATAATATATATATATATTATAATATACAACATATAAAACATGTAATATAATAAATATAAATATATATATATGATTTGGATAACATAATATAATATAATATATATATATATATATATATATTACATCATATAAAATATGAAATAATATAAATATATATATATATAGTTTTGATATACATAATATAAAATATAATATATATATATATAAATATATATATATATATAAAAATATAAATGATAATTTATTTCATTTTGACTACAACATTGATTTTGTTTAACGAGAGCAGTTTTTAGGAGCTCCCGATCTTCAGGCATTTAAATAGCATTATGCCTGTTAGAATAAGTTTACAATTCCACAAAGTTATATAAAGGTGACAGAAAATTTTAATAGCAATTCAATATATGAATAGAATAAAACAAAACAAAGCAAACAAAACCAACACAAAAACAAAATACAAGTAAGAAGAAAAAGAAAAAGAGAAAGGAGAAGAAAAGAAAAGGAAATATTAAGAACTGCACGGTACATGATAAGGAAGTGGAAAGAGAAGGAGAAAAATCATACGACTTGGTAGGAGAGGGGTCGGAGTATGAAAGCATGTATCTATGCATTTTAACGCCTGTCAAAATTGTCTGTCTAGATATGGTTTTCGCGCGCAGAGGACTACGCAAGTGATAGATCAACCGATTCAAGTCAGTTGCCTATGGAGGGGGGGGGGTACCCCTCTATGGCGAGCGGGTGGATAAGGAAGAGGGGGAAATAGATAAAAACACTTATGGTGCTAATGATAATAAAATTAAAAAGTAAAAGAATTGAAAATTTAAAATTTAAAATTAAAAAAAAATTAAAATGTATAATTATTTGAACACTTTTAGCTATGTGTATATCTATCGTCCTCTCTCAATGTATGTTGATTCAACCACGGTGACTCTTTTTTCCCAGTGAAGTTATTTAACTAACATGATGTGTGTTCCACCACAAACATGCATGTGAATTAGATAGCAAAATAGTAAGCTTTTTTTATTCTCTATAATAGTAATAACAAGTAAAAGACCTACTAATTTCAGTCATGAAATATAGATGGCTTAAATGATTTCAGAATTAATGAATTTTCGAATGAAATCATAGTAGAATAGTTGTAGTGGTTGTGACCAAACGGGTCACTAGTATATGTATTGCTTACTATATGTAACTCGTTGGTTACACATATGATTTCCAATAATCATCATGTTGACACGCTTAAAGGAAAGAACATAAAATGACGACGCCTTACAGGAATTTTGTCTGATTTCAAGATTCAAGAGCAATAGTCCACAAAGGCCTGGTTTTACATTTCAGATACCATAGCTTAAACAACCCTTTTTTAAAAATAATTCTTCAAAATACAATAATTTTTAATCTCAACCATTGTTCGGTCTCAATATTCTAATCCTAAGCTTTATCGTTCCTATCCACGTATTTTCATTTTCATTTCACCTTTCCTTTCTATTACGCGCGTGATTTAATTTTATTTGTTCTTTCTTTCCACCACATGTTTTAATTTATTTTATTTTTTGACGCATCACGTGTTTTTAATTCAGTTTCATTTAAATTAAGTTTTTAGTTTTTTTTCTTTTTCCATCTCCACGTGCTTTTATTTATTTTCATATTTTCTGCCCACCACGTGTTTATTATTTTCAACACATCTAATCAGCTCCATGTCCTTGTTTACGCTCCACCCACTCCTCCTTCGTGCATCCTCTTCATTACACGTCTCCCATTTTCCCCCTACCTCATATCTCCACCTTTTCGCCTCACTTACCCAACACACTACATATAGCATCAATTCATCTTCTCCCCCTCTTACTACCACTCTCTCCCGCTAGGTATTTTTTCCAGGATTCGTTGTGTTAAATGTCGTGTTAATAAAGCCTATTTGGTACTTGTATAATAAAAAGCCGGAAAAAAGTTTTTTTTTGTCTTTTAGTGTTGGAGAGGTAAATAAGGGGCAGGTTACTCTTCTCACCAGCTCTAGCTTTCAAACAATATTTTTCCATAAAATACAATTTTTTGTTCTATTAATCCAAATTAAAGCAATTTACTTAACAATAAATGCACAACAAGGGTTAGGGTTTAGGGTTTAGGGTTAGGTGCATGTTTCTGCACCAGAAATTAATCTGTGTGCTTGTAGAAAATCTATTTGTTTTGAACTGTCTGAAGTAAAATAAATAATATCTTCGAACTTGAAAGAGTTAAGATCCATTTTCCTAATTTCAGAGAAAATCGTGTTTAAAAAGCGTGGTTAGAGTTACCTGCCCCTTATTTACCTCTCCAACACTAAAAGACGAAAAAAAACTATTTTTCAGATTGTTATTATACAAGCACCGCTTATTTTACCCAATGTATATGGTTGAACGAATCGACCGAAATATTTTGATCCACCGTTAATGTTGTGTTTGTGTCATTTCTACTAGCATGTCAATTTGCTTATCCACATTTCCATGAACTAATTACCCATCTGGTTTCTATTTTTGATTTTATATCTATTCCATCATTATATATATATATATATATATATATATATATATATATATATATATATATATATAAAGTGGTGTACTAAAAGCGATCTTTTAGGAAAGGTAAAACCTATTGTAAAGAATATACAGCTCAATATCCAGGATAGAGCAGGTAGATATGAAGAAGAATGGAAAGGAATTAGAGAAGCAAAATCCAAATCAAAATTCAATTCAATTGCTCAGAGCAAGGTATATTCCGCAAAAAGGCAATTTATTCAAGTTAAATTTTCCTTAAGCCAGGCTTTTCAAAGATCAAAATCTTATCATCAGAGGAAGTCGCTGGGATAGATAAGTTGGCAAAGGCCAAGATTTAAAATTTGAAAAAATAAAATAAAAGTTGTAGGGAAAGAAACACAGGGCAAAACTCTGCCCGAATGCAAGCAAATGTCCGATTGCTAAAAAGTCCGGCGTCGAAAAGTCCAGCGGAAAGAATGAGATGTAGATAGGTAGGTCGTTAAAAATCATACGACTTGGAAGGAGAGGGGTCGGAGTATGAAAGCATGCATCTATGCATTTTAACGCGTGTCAAAATTGTCTGTCTAGATATGGTTTTCGCGCGCAGAGGACCACGCAGTGATAGATTAACCGATTCAAGTCAGTTGCCTATGGAGGGGGGGTAGCCCTCTATGGCGAGCGGGTGGATAAGGAAGAGGGGGAAATAGATAAAAACACTTAAGGTGCTAATGATAATAAAATTAAAAAGTAAAAGAATTGAAAATTTAAAATTTAAAATTTAAAATTTAAAAAAAATTAAAATGTATAATTATTTGAACACTTTTAGCTATGTGTATATCTATCGAACTCTCTCAATGTATGTTGATTCAACCTCGGTATGATATTTATTTATTTCCCTGTCAGCATTTTGAGAAACGGTGACTCTTTTTTCCCAGTGAAGTTATTTAACTAACATTATGTGTGTTCCCCCACAAACATGCATGTGAATTAGATAGCAAAATAGTAAGGTTTTTTATTCTATATAATAGTAATAACAAGTAAAAGACCTACTAATTTTAGTCATGAAATATAGATGGCTTAAATGATTTCAGAATTAATGAATTCTCGAATGAAATCAAAGTAGAATAGTTGTAGTGGTTGTGACCAAACGGGTCACTAGTATATGTATTGCTTACTATATGTAACTCATTGGTTACACATATGATTTCCAATAATCATCATGTTGACACGCTTAAAGGAAAGAACATAAAATGACGACGCCTTACCGAATTTTGTCTGATTTCAAGATTCAAGAGCAATAGTCCACAAAGACCTGGTTTTACAACATTTCAGATACCATAGCTTAAACTACCCTTCTTTTTAAATAATTCTTCAAAATACAATAATTTGTAATCTCAACCATTGTTCAGTCTCAATATTCTAATCCTAAGCTTTATCGTTCCTATCCACGTATTTTCATTTTCATTTCACCTTTCCTTTCTATTACGCGCGTGATTTAATTTTATTTGTTTTTTCTTTCCACCACATGTTTTAATTTATTTTATTTTTTGACGCATCACATGTTTTTAATTCAGTTTCATTTAAATTAAGTTTTTACTTTTTTTTCTTTTTCCATCCCCACGTGCTTTTATTTATTTTCATATTTTCTGCCCACCACGTGTTTATTATTTTCAACACATCTAATCAGCTCCCCGTCCTTGTTTACGCTCCACCCACTCCTCCTTCGTGCATCCTCCTCACTACACGTCTCCCATGTTCCCCCTACCTCATATCTCCACCTTTTCGCCTCACTTACCCAACACACTACATATAGCACCAATTCATCTTCTCCCCCTCTTACTACCACTCTCTCCCGCTAGGTATTTTTTCCAGGATTCGTTGTGTGAAATGTCGTGTTAATAAAGCCTATTTGGTACTTGTATAATAAAAAGCCGAAAAAAAAGTTTATTTTGTCTTTTAGTGTTGGAGAGGTAAATAAAGGGCAGGTTACTCTTCTCATCAGCTCTAGCTTTCAAACAATATTTTTCCATAAAATACAATTTCTTTGTTCTATTAATCTAAATTAAAGCAATTTACTTAACAATAAATGCATACAAGGGTTAGGATTTAGGGTTTAGGGTTAGGTGCATGTTTCTGCACCAGAAATCAATCTGTGTGCTTGTAGAAAATCTATTTGTTTTGCACTGTCTGAGGTAAAATAAATAATATCTTCTAACTTGAAAGAGTTAAGATCCATTTTCCTAATTTCAGGGAAAATCGTGTTTAAAAAGCGTGGTTAGAGTTACCTGCCCCTTTTATTTACCTCTCCAACACTAAAAAGACAAAAAAAACTTTTTTTCAGCTTGTTATTATACAATAACCGCTTATTTTACTCAATGTATATGGTTGAACGAATCGACCGAAATATTTTGATCCACCGTTAATGTTGTGTTTGTGTCATTATTTCTACTAGCATGTCAATTTGCTTATCCACATTTCCATGAACTAATTACCCATCTGGTTTCTATTTTTGATTTTATATCTATTCCATCATTATATATATATATATATATATATATATATATATATATATATATATATATATATATATATATATAAAGTGGTGTACTAAAAGCGATCTTTTAGGAAAGGTAAAACCTATTGTGAAGAATATACAGCTCAATATCCAGGATAGAGCAGGTAGATATAAAGAAGAATGGAAAGGAATTAGAGAAGCAAAAGCCAAAACAAAATTCAATTCAATTGCTCAGAGCAAGGTATATTCCGCAAAAAGGCAATTTATTCAAGTTAAATTTTCCTTAAGCCAGGCTTTTCAAAGATCAAAATCTTATCATCAGAGGAAGTCGCTGGGATAGATAAGTTGGCAAAGGCCAAGATTTAAAATTTGAAAAAATAAAATAAAAGTTGTAGGGAAAGAAACACAGGGCAAAACTCTGCCCGAATGCAAGCAAATGTCCGATTGCTAAAAAGTCCGGTGTCGAAAAGTCCAGCGGAGAGAATGAGATGTAGATAGTTAGGTCGTTAAAAGGCACGAGAGGTTGTGAGAGAGGATTCAAAGTTAAATTCCAAGAAGCCACAACTTCAGGTGCGGCGAAAATAGAAAATCCAAAGGGTAAATGTCCAATTGAGTTTCTGCCTTTCTTCATTTCAAGTCGGCTTTCTCAACGGGCTAGCTTTAAAATATTTTCGCTGTCTTTTTCCCCATTTTAATACACTTTCCTTGATATCTCAGCCCAGGAAGTATTTTTAATGGCGAATATTTTCCACCTCACTCTTTACTGAGCCTTGCCTGCATCCACGAACGTACCTCTTATTGGACTTTTTACCCTTTGGATTTTCTATTTTCGCCGCACCTGAAGTTGTGGCTTCTTGGAATTTAACTTTGAATCCTCTCTCACAACCTCTCGTGCCTTTTAACGACCTACCTATCTACATCTCATTCTCTCCGCTGGACTTTTCGGGCACTACAACGAAACTTAAAAGTTTTACTAGAACAATCACTAAAACATTTAAGCGCTTGTTTTCATTAAGTGGTTAGACGCACTTTTAAAACTAGTTTTACGTGAGTTGATTTGTAACTATATGAGGCGCTATCCCAAGGGGATATCTGCTTATAGTGTAACTTAGTCGATGTAGCTCTATCTAGCACACTACCATAAACACGACTGAAAATAAAAGCAACGAAAAGCACTACAGCTTATATTTAATTTCATATGTTAAGGTTTGGTTGTTTTCTTTTACAGCATTTTTGCGGGTTGTTTTATGCTGAATTCTGGTAAAAGTTTTTATGCTTCAAGTTTTTTTCTATTTTCAAATATCTGTTCAAGTGTTTGTTGTTTTTTTTTGTAGAGTAAAATTGTTGTTTTTATTTTTGGATTTGCTAAACATGATGTAGTTTGGCAAAGGCAAAGGAAAAAAACAATAACATCAATGTGTGATGCATTTTAACGAAGAAAGCCGGTATCATCAGACAGTCTGATCTGCTAAACCATCATTTTTTTTAACACAGTAAGAATTAATACAGCCATGAAAAATACATGTCCTGGATTCAGTTAATTCATTTCATGAACAGTAAAATAAAATTAAAACACGATAAGAATAACTGATAGGTCAATTAAAAAAAAAGAGATATATTATACGGTAAAAATATATAATATGGCATTCTTCTAAAGATCGCTACGTGAAATGCCACAATTCGCCTATGCATGAAGTAATATCGGCACATCTGGGTTGGTGCATCAACCACTAGTCTTTCCCTCTTGGTCAGGGTCTTTAACCTAATAAATTTAGCACTGTCTACCAAGCTCCAGCCCCTTTTCCATAGCCGCAATGTTGCACCTGGTTTTGTTTTACAAGTACTTCCACGGAATGAACTCCGACGGACTTACCGCATGTGTACCTTCTTTAAGCTGAATACCCCAGACAAACCCGACTAGCAACAAAATCCCACCCCTTCATTGTAGAGATCCCAGATGACTGAAAACGTTCTAATCTAATAGCTTCTTTCCTCGAACCGCTTGCTTTTTGAATTTAATCCCTGCTTCCTGTGTATCCAACTGTACTAACATGCAAAGATGTAGATGTAATGTGAATAAACATCTTGCTGCCAAATTCCTCATTTAGAATTCCCCCTATAAATCTGGCCCCTAATCAGAGTAGCTCCTTAGGTATCACTGGCGATGTGACCCCTTGTTTTTGGTGAATAACAGTTTTTAAAAAGAAGGAAATAACCCGAAATAATTTCTGCTGATATCATTAAACTCTTTACAGAAAGCAAATGATAGCACGAGAAAACTGCTCAAACGGAAAATGCATGTCATTGTTTCATTCGAAATGAAACGGTTTTGTTTGGCCGAATCAAACGATTTGATTATTACGCTGACTGGTGGAATAAATGCTCATATCGAAAAATATTCAGTTCATTTCAGAATAAAACATCGTCCAAAATAGTAAAAAAAATCGGTTTCCATGAATAGAATTTTACACCTCACATGTATTCATTGTTTATGTCCATCACTCGCATTTAACATTGCCCTTTAACTGTGCATTTAACCATGGCCTTGTTAGGAGATTCGTTAAGCTGCTGCTGATTGTTTCTGGGTGTTTTTTAATTACTAAAGAAGACGACTAAATTTTGAAAAGGTAGTTATCTTGTTACAGAATTTAGAAGGAATTATCTAATGCTTAATTTTCGACGAAGGGCTTTCAACCTATTTTGCATGAAACTAAAACTTAATACAGCCCATATTTTGAGCCCTTACACCAAGTAGATTTGTTTCAAAATTCGCAATGATCGGTTAATTTGTTTAGGAATGAATCCTTCACATAAACATATATAAAAATATACACATACGTAACTTTATATATATATATATATATATATATATATATATGAGAAAGGAAGGATGAAGGTAATCCGACGTAATGGGAAATGAAAAAGGAAAAACCTAAAAAGGTTTTTTTTTATATACTCATCAACATTTCGTCTTTATTTATAGGACTTCCTCAGGATGATAATTTAAAGAAAATTGTCATGCAAGTACATGTCAGCCCAATATTTTCACGTACTTGAATGACATTTTGCTTTAAATTATCATCGTGAGGAAGTCTTATAAATAAAGACGAAACGTTGATGAATATATAAAAAACACCTTTTTTTTGTTTTTTCCTTTTTCATTTCCCATATATATATATATATATATATATATATATATATATATATATATATATATATATATATATATATATTTATATTTCTTGGGAATATCTAAGGAAATTATAAACCGATCCGTTACAGCACGAGAGAAAATTGGACAAATATTCATGTAACTCATGTAACGTCGGGAGACGCTGATAAACTCAAATCTACATCAGACCTGGGAGGTTGCCGTGGTGAAGCGGACTAACGACCTAGGTGTTTCAAGTTCGAATCCGAATGAAATTATTCATTTACATAGCTGGAACAAAATAATAATAAATGAATCAATGAATGATAATAAATGATGACGACCTACATGCATTTGTAAGGATTTTACTAAGTACTAGCGGAACTCGTGGAGATTACACAGTTGTATATTACTGCCGTGAATTCTATGATCGTCCGGCGCGAACGCAGACCCCACGATATTATTCTTCAAGCTGAAACATACTTACCTAACTACTCTGGCTAATGCAGTTTCTGATTATATCTGGTTATCTGTGTACATCTTCCAAAACCATTGCAGGAGTTTCTGACATTTTCATTCTATGGACGTCCGCTCGAAAATTATAGTACCATCTTTGGATATAAATGATTGAAGCATCTTTAGATAGAACTAATACTATACTTTCATCCTATCCCGAAAGGCTAAGAAAATGTTTCAGTTTGAGTTTCACGTTCGACACCATAGCGAGATAAAAGGACTTTAAAAAAAAAATCTTTGTTGCATTGCCTCTTTAGCGATCGGGCGATCCCATCTTTTAGAAAATGGGGTGGAAGGTTATAATGTACGTACGAACATGAACTCGCCTCAGCATATCATTATATAGATTATAATTATTTAGTGCTCCGTATCTATTCATCTCGACATGTGAATTTTATGACCAGGACGTTCAATTGTTCTTTGAATTGGACCTTTGAGAGTAAACCGGAGACAGGTTTATGGTCAGTCCATTGATTTTCCATAAAAGCTTATTTGCTAATGATGAATATCG
>OY744540.1:84406235-84421235 GCA_963556195.1 Sepiola atlantica
TACTATGAGATCTAAATTTCTTTACACTTTATTATGTGTATATATATCTATATGTGTGTGTGTGTATGTGTGTGTGTGAATATATCTATGACAAAGAAGCTACACAGAGGAGTCCAGGTTTTATTCTAGCAGGAAAATCATCAGGCTTTTAGTAGTATGTTTGTATATACAGTAAATAATATATCAATAATATTAATAATTTTTTGATTTTAATAAGTAACAATAATTATGTTTATAGAGATATAATTTAAAAAAAAATACTTGGTTAAGATTAATAAAGATCATTTACTCCGTGTACATTAAAAACGATAATAAAAAAATAAGATGAACGAACACAAACAGAAGATTTGAAAGAGATCCAATTAACAGAGAGACTACTGAGGATACGCTTCGAATCCTTCTTAAAACAATACAAAGGCATTTGGTGCAATTATTTAGAAAGCATTCTATTATTAAAGGTTAGATCATTAATAGAATCTAAGTACCAGCGTTGTCTTGAATAATTTTAAAAGCTTATCAAAGGCAATGAAACACCCAAAAGCATTTTTATAAATAGATATAACCTGATTTACAGTAGTTTTATTTTAGTGCGAAGCCAGATTTAAATTTTACCTGGTATATTAGCGGTGTTTCGGGTAATTCCTTTGGAATTCTTGCACACAAACTGTTTGTCATCTTTGAACTTACCAGTAATTCCACTGCACTTCTTGTGTACACAATGCCAGATAATAGAGCTGCACAATTAGGATGAGAATTTTCCTCTTTCCAATGGATTTCCAATACTACAACCACTGATCAACGCTTTTGTCTTGTTGCCATTTACTCTCAGGCCTTAACTTTTAATAGCATTTTAATTCCAATTGTTTTTAATACTTTTATTAAAAATATAATGATCATCAAAGGTCTCCAAGAGCGACAAGGAAAGACTTCGCGGACCGAATTTAGCCCTCAGGGGTCAGGTTTCCGATGTAAATAGTGTTTTCTTGTTTCTCTGAATTCAAATGGTGTATATAAGTTAACGGATCGTATTAGAATAAGTGAGATTTTATTAAAGAGAAATATTGCGCTAATATCACTTGCAGATTTGATTTGCTCCCTTCCCACTGCAGCAATAAGTGCCACAACTCCGAAAGGTGGGGAGAACCAGCTCCCCAGAGTGGGCACTATGGTATGATAACATAAATAACAATTCTCCGGTAACGATGCATCAGCAAATTTGCAATAAACAAACCTCCATCTCTCCCCCGAAGGACAAAATAATGCCTGTGAAGATTGCACTTCTTAGAACTGGGTCGCACCTACCTCCTTCCGACAAAGAAGGTTCTGATGATTCAAGTCTTCCCTTTGGTTGCCAGAATGATGCCAAGGTGAACCTCGGCTGGTATGAACTGGGGAACTATCTGTAGTTAAATCAAATATGCTTAAGATGTACGGACATACAAAATATGGCAACAGTTTGCGTAAGTTATTTATAAAGGGAATAGTGGAAGAGTGCAGAAAAAGACGTAAAGCATTTAGAGGATGATGCACACATGTTCCTAGACTTCACGATCAATCAGTCAGTAAAACAAAGTAGTGATAGTCCAGAAGTCTTGGAGACAGTTAAACCATGATAGGTCGTACTTGTTCACTATTCCGAGAAGACGTTTTATAATGAATACAAATTATCTTTAAAACGACTTATCGGTATCATATACAGAAATTAATTTAATAAGACATCCATTGGACAAGAAGGTAAAGTTTAGGGCTGCTTTTAAAGTATTTCATTAAAATGACTTAATTTAAATCACTCATTTTATTGGCGAAAAAATAATAGAGTGCATCAAGCCATTAAAAAACGATATTGCATCTATACACCGTCAGTATGTTTATCCAAGGTTACTTTAAACCTGGATATGGTAAGCACCATAACGACCTCCTCTGGCAAGCTGGTGAATGAAGCAGAAATACGGACAAAGAATGATGCCTTTCTTCTGTTGAGACGAAAGAGACGATGGTACATCTTCTGATAGTATTCACGGAGACCGCGATAAACTGTTGGGGTGAACCACTCATCTAAAAGGTGGATGTAATTTCCTTTGATGATGCTGTATGAAAGAATTAGGTATCCTCGAATCCTCACTGTTCTACGTGAGGTCAAATTTAGACTTTGAAGCCGTTCTTTGCAGGTAAGCGATGAAAATCCCGTCACCATCCTTGTTGTTATCCATTGAACTAGCTCTAGATAGATGACGATATGAATTTGTTGCTTGGGTGGCATACTCAAAAATGAACGGTACCCGAGTTATGTTAATTGAGCCAGAAAGCGTCTGATGTTAGAAAGAATATCTGGATCAGGTAGAGAACTCGCATGGCTTTGCTCGCTATTTCGATGCAGCGCAGTTTTGGTCTGATGGAGTTGTCCACAGCTGTACTTGGGTCCTTTGAATTAGTGACGATGTTGAGTAGTTTAGGTGGAAAACCGATGGTCAAAAAGGCGGTAGACTAAGAGCCGATGGGTAGATGATTGTATTTTACAGACTTCAGAGTTAAATCTTAGCTTAAAGACTAGGACCAGATTCTGATTAAATTATCTAGGAGGCCATCTTTATATGCCTCTCCACTCGAGCAAAGTTAGACACAAAGTCGAATTTTAATGTGGTAAAAATCCAGCTCACCAGAAAGGGCACTCTGAATTGGAACCAAAAATTAAAATTGCCTCAGTTCCGGTCATAGATCCTTGGGGCTTTTAGCCCTCTTAATATTTCGTTGATGTTAGGACATTTCAATTCGTGGTGTTCGTCTCAAAGACTTCCAAACGACTTGCTTGTCATATTGCCACTTCCTCTTTGAACTACGTGATGTCACGTCCGCTTGTGGCTCCCAGGTTGAGGTGACACTTGAGTGCATACTTTCTGACCTCTGACCCCGATATTCTCTATGTGTGACAACGCCGAGCTGGGAACGCAAAGCATAAGATATATACTGGAAATGTACCCATTACTATTTAACAGTGGTTTATCTTGTAAATACCTGATTCTACGAGGAATTGTGGAAACTAATGTAAACAACAAGATAGAATTGGTAAAAATGTCGTACAATGATTAGTTATACGAATTTAATTTGCCTTTTATTGACCATGTGTGTCTATGTTTGTTATGCAAGTTCAAATACTGCAATTAGGGAGAAATAAGGTTTCATACCGTTACTGACAGTATTAATTCGTGACCATAATAGATCCGATTGGAATTGAACTCGTTATCACTGATGCCATAGTCTGCGACGGTACTATTTTGTTAATCTCGGCAAAACCTTTATGACGCTTTAAAATAAACCGACGCAAAGTAAGTTCCTTCGTTGGTCTTCCTGCGAGACACGTAACAATAGACAACTAGAAACGGTAATAATTGGGCGTCTCGTTCCAGGAATAACCAAATATTTGCCTCGTTTCGAAGCGCCAACTAAAAGACAATCTTATTAATAAGATCTTTTAAGGCGATTTCACTTTCTTTTTCTTTTTTGCAAATGTCGCGATGAGGATGGCAATCGGTAAAAAAGATATTTGCAGAAAATCGACTGAGGTTCAATGTACTTGGCTCGGTTGAAATAAGAGAATATTTCTGTTCTTTCGCGCTTCCTCTCCCTCCTTACTCTTCGTCCCCCACCTGTTAGAAATCCACCGACCGCAGACAATAATGGTAAACGCAGCCGCGTCGCTTAGTTCAAAAAACGATTACAAAACTGTCGAGCGCCAATTCGTTTAGACGGCGCTGCTGGCGTAATGGACCTTTCATATACTTGTTTATCTCCAAAGGTGCACGCTCTAATCCGACCAATAAAATACACGTATTCGTTTTGCTGATATTGGTGCTAATATTGATCTGAGGTATGTATCATATCAAGTTATCATGCATTGAAATTGGAAACTGCAGACTTTTACGTGAACCACGTAATAATCATTCCAAAGAAATACACATTAAAGTCTACTATAAATTGTTTACAAGTATTACTATTTCATTTTAATATATGTAAAATTCAATTTGAGATTTATTTCTAGACCGAAAGTAAACGTTGGCGATCTACAGGTAATTGAAACCTTCATTTACATAGCGATTGAGAAAGTCTAGTTTGCGATAACCCATTAATCTACGATCCAATCTAACTTTTTCATGCATTGTTTGTTTCTGAAGGGATAAAATAGAAAAAAAAGGTGGGAAAGATAGTCTCTGCTGATGGAAATAACGTGCTTCTCACTGGAACTGTGTTACGTGGTATACTTCTCCCATATGACACCGTATTCAATGTAACAGTTTGTGTGTCACTAGATATTTATAACGTAGAAGACTTTTCACCGACACCCGTGTTCAATATTAGAGTCAAGAACTATGTGCTCGCAACTAGACCTTCGTTATGTGGTATACACCGTTTTCAATACCTATGTCGGAAACAATCTGTTTGCCACCGAACCTTCGTTATGTGGTATACACCGTTTTCAATACCTATGTCGGAAATAATCTGTTTGCCACCGAACCTTCGTTATGTGGTATACACCGTTTTCAATACCTATGTCGGAAACAATGTGTTTGCAACAGAACCTTCGTTATGTGGTATACACCGTTTTCAATACCTATGTCGGAAACAATGTGTTTGCAACCGAACCTTCGTAATGTGGTATACACCGTTTTCAATACCTATGTCGGAAACAATGTGTTTGCAACCCAACCTTCGTTATACTGATCTCGAACACCACCGCTTTCAATACCGATCTCTATCGCTGAATGATCTTAGCCCTTCGAGTACTAAAACGCAATTAAAAACTTCTATTCGACTCGTCATTTATGGATAGCAAAATACACTTCTCATATGTGTGTCGATACGCATAAATACTCTCGTTCCGGTAGGCACTTGTTTCTTTACACATTCAGATTCTACATGCCTGAAACGAAATTAGTCAAAACTATTTCCACAACTCGATTCGGGTTGTGACTCATCACGTCCGAAACAATTCAGGTGTTAGACATCAAACAAAATTGTTGCATAACCTTTTTATAGTATCCTTACCTACACACATTTATTAATTAAAATTAGAATGTTATAGTTAAATGATAGATATCTCTCCTAAACACTAAGCAAGTTTAATAATACAAACACATAGTTACGGATGGACTAAGTAACCTCTGATCTTCCCCCCTCTCTCCAGAACACTAAAGAAGTATTTTAATATTCTTACTAGGAATTAATTATCCGAGTTTAATAGTTATGGATGGACCTAATAACATTTTATCAACCGTCGTGAACATATTAAAACACAGTTAGAATGCGTGTATGGCCGTACAGTGTAAAACTTAGATTGAAATCACTGTTTTCTGTAAATACGTTGTTTTGAAAAACGGAATGGAAAAATATGTACGTGTCAATATAAAGTCAAGAGGAGCGGAAGGAACGAAGAATAAAGTATGCGGAAAAGACGGTAAATCGAGAGTATACGTCTATGTCATTGTCGATTTAGTATGATTAAATTGGGATAATGTACACGAAAGATTTGAGATTATCACGGCCTTCCGTAACTAACACCACTTGATTTTCATATATAATTACTCATATTCGTTGCTATATATATATATATATATATATATATATATATAGAGAGAGAGAGAGAGAGAGAGAGAGATGAAGAGGGAGAGCCCACATTTTTGTGTATGTATGCGTGCGTGTGTGTACAGGATAATCTCTAAAACTTATGAACGGATTATTATGAATTTTGGAATAAAACTAAACAGAGAAAAGAATTGTTATACGCGAAATTTTTAATGGTATTAGATAATACATTTTTAAAAGGTTTGAATAATGTGTACTTGGTAAATTCCTAAACTATTAAACCTATTATGGATTATGGAATATTTATTTTATTATTTAAAAAAAAACATACCATTTACGATAGTACCAACCACACTATATAATTAAAAAAACATTAAAATTGTAAACTAATGCAATATTCTATTATATATATATATATATATATATATATATATATATATATATATATATATATATATATATTTATATATATATATATATATATATATATATATATATATATATATATATATATAAAATAAAATATGTAACTAATAGTATACTTTTAGTAGGGGTGGGACGTAATGGGTTATTTTACATTCATGAAAACCCTTTCACAGCCTGAAAATGGTCCTAAATTACAGTACTATATCAGATTTAACCATCTATATCCATTCATAGCTTTTGAGGATGTTTTAGGATCTGCAATGTGGCATGAAACCACTTTTTCACTGAAAAATGATGGATTTTGAGTCCCGTGGAGCGTTAACGGCTATGTTTTGCCTGCACCTTCTGAATTTTGCAGAATTTTCAAAATGTTTGATTGTTTAGTGTTATTTATGTATAAATGAACACAAAAAAATACTACTCGCATGAATCTGAAATTTACACCCATTACGTCCCACCCCTACTTTTAGTAAATATAAACTATAATGAAATAATTTAAGCTCAATATACGAGATAGAGCAATTACAAAGATAGATGAAAGAAGAGGGATAAACATGTACGAATGACAAATTTATTTCATTTTCAATTGTTCAATGCAAGGTGTACTCGGTAATAAAATTGTGTTTTTTATTTTTCTTTAAACCAAGGTTTTTCAAAGGTTAAAATTTTATCAGAGGAATTACATAGGTAGATAAGTTGGCAGTGGAAAAGCATGATAATACACATAACTTTATTAACGAGTATATATATTTTACCGAGTACACCTTACATTTAACAATCGAAGTTGAAATGAATTGGTCATTCGTACATGTGTATCCCTCTTCTTTCATCTGTCTTATATATATATATATATATATATATATATATATATATATATATACTCTTTATGTTTTATTTTACTTCGGTTGAAGTTCTCAGAGATCAAGAGGCCATTTCTTAGGGCTAACACTTGTTCTCTATATGAGATACATAGATATTCGAATATTTATTAAGTTCTCTTTACCTGTCAAACGTTGAGTTTGTAAAGAAGTAGAGAACATTAATGTTCCTCTCCCCAATGGACCAGTTTACCCGGTTATAGTATATCGTTCTCGTGGTCTCTTGGTCTTACCGGATTTCAGGAAAAAAATTCATCTAGTCTGGTGGAGTATCCAGCTAAGTGCTTTTACTCAAGGTAACATTACTAGAAGAAGGTGCAGCATTCCTCGTATGAGCCAGTGTAGTTGTGTCGAGGGGATCGTATTTGTGCGTCGAATACTATGTTATTTTGAATAGTTGGGCAGGGTTTACTTGTAGGGTGAAGTACCCTCATGTAAGGTTGCCCTGACAAACCCTTTTACAGAGAGCTGAAGACACTCGAGGATAGTGTCTAGTAGGTAATATGTGTTTTATGTATGTGTATCTAAACTATATCATTTATAAGGCTATATATATATATATATCTCTCTCTCTCTCTCTATATATATATATATATATATATATATATATATATATACATCGCAGATGTTCACCTCGAGGTGTCTACGTGTGTAGCGTTTACGCAAGTATATGCCTTTTTACACGAGGAACAAAATCCAAAGCTAAAAACTAAAAAAACAATTCGACATGTAGTCTTTGTTTTGTACGATCTATATTCTCTTCGTACAGATGTTGTTTTTAAAAAAAGATGTTTTGCATCTGAGCCCCCTCACCTCTCTGTCTCTCTCCCCATTACCTGTTTGTGAGTTAACTTCGCGCCGACATTGTCACGTGAGATCACGCAACATCCACGTCTCGTTCCTTCGAGAAGTGTTGTTCACTGACAACTAATGACGTGCATGCCGACGGCGGCGGGGTGAAGGGTCAGGTGAGCTACTTCTAAGATGAGAATCGGCACCACGGCTTCTTCAAAACAGACGGCGCGGATCGATGTACGGTTTTACTTATTCATTTTTTTTACATGGACGCGTACATTATCTTCTATCCATTATTTACTTATTTACTTCAATATTTTTTTTTTATCTATTTTACATTTTAAGAAAACGTGGTTCTAGACCGGAAATAATTGAATCTCAAAGAGTCACATGAGATTTCTAGTAAGCATTTGAAGTTAACGTGTTCAAGTTAGGCTTCTGATAATTTATATTTACTAAAAGTAAAAATGTCTTTGGAGATAACTTGAAATAGGTTTCCCTAAAGGCAATAATTAGGTGCGAACATTTTTGTGTAATTATACAGTATTTGCAATTGCGTTTTGTGTCTCACTTCATCGTAAAACAAAAACATAATTAAGTCCTTAGACTGTATACTTTACCCTGACAACATAAGGATGGGCTAATGTTTGCTCCAGGTCTTACTTCTTCATATTGTTTAAAGTATTCCCGACGTTATGCAATAGAAACGTTGATAACTACAATAATAGTTACCTCATCAGGCTGAAGTGTTGCATGCTGGTAACTGCTATCAACGAGCATCCGATCCATGCATCAAATTTGGGAATGTCTGAAGTTGAAATTACGTCAAGATTTTTATTTTAAATAAACTTTTATGATGAAAAGTCAAGGTCATGTAAGATGCGAAACTTCATTGTCTACAATATGCGCCATAGAAAATTTCTCCGGTTAACACAACCGAAGTTATCATCGAAGTGTGATGTTCACCTGTTACCTTGACCTGGCACTACATATCCCAAAATTAAATCAGTTCTGAGTGAGACAATGTCCGATATTTTTACCAGGTTTGGTAACGATTGGCTAAGCGACGCGGTCGCTAGGCTATGCAAAAAACAAACTCGCCCCGATTCATAATCTCAACTTTGGCGAATGTAAAAAAAATGTCTTCTAACCCTAATCAAAATAATTATGGCTTTTGCGGTAATTTTATTATTTATACATTTATAATCATTGTTTATGCTAACTTATAAAGTAACACGAAAACTATGACATCCTTCCATGGAAAACCCAATAACATTTCACGTTCCTTTATGTAATCCAACCCCATTTAGTACAGATTAACCTTAGTCCATGCCTTACTTGTTCAAAAAGTCACCACTGTATAACAGTCTTTGTTTCATCGTCGTTCAAAGATATGCGTAAACACGTAAAAAGTGTGATCCTGAATGGATTTCACACTCACCCGACCTTAAGACTGCAGATGTTTATCTAAAGGGTTAGCTGAAAGATAATGTATAGTATCTGTTCTCAATATCAGTTTTCGGTATCACGGCGACCTCAGGCGTTTTACTGTCGACGAAAATATTGCGTATATATATATATATATATGAAAATATTATAGAATTAAATAAGCACAACCTGTTTTTATGCTTAATATAATTAAGATAGATGTAAAAATATTTCTCATTTATTCATTGAGATTATATATATATATATATATATATATATATATATATATATATATATAAACCGTGTTTCTCGCTTTATTGCAGCTCATAATATTGTTAATAACTTTAATAATAACAATCGCACAAGTTTGAAATTTTGCACACTGCAAGAGTGCTCCTAAGTAGGAAAGATACCAAAATATTTTGCAAATATATACTATATTTGTAAAATTATAGACATTTATGCATTTGTTAGCCTCTTTCACTGTTGCTCGATTCATTGAAGGTTTGTAAAAATGCCCGAAAATCGACGTTTGACTGCTACTGAAAGGCAAAGGGTTGTAGCTGGCCTTGCAGAAGGACTGACACTTCTGGATTTAGCCATGGAACTGGGAAGGGATAACAGAAACTTGGTTTCTTTGGTGAAGATCAAGGAAAGATCAGGGTACAAGAAGGAGCATTTCCCCTCGCGATATGCGTAAAATACGCACACAGATCATTAGGGAACCAAATGGCACTAGCGCCTCCATTTTTGGCAAAGCTGGCGTTGTTGCGATGTCCAGGAAGACCAGATGCAGTGTCTTTGAATGATATGGCCAGGAACGTGAAGACCATTTCCAGGCCTCCCTTGAACAAAACCCATAAGGGAAAACGCATTGCGTGGGCGATCTGACAGGGGCCAGAGCTTGCTGGATAGTGAGGGACCTAGTAGATTAGCGACTCTGTTTTGGCGGGAGCGACTAGTGGATGGTGTACCAGTCCAGATGTGACTACAGCACTCCATGCATGGATGAATGGTGGCTTTGTAGAAATATAGAATACTGGTATAGAATCGAGTACTTAGTGTTCACCTGTGTGACCAGTGGAGTAATGAAATAAGTAAGATAACCCTGAAGGAACACTAAAAACCTGGTTTATATGAAAGTTGGAATGTTTCACTATTTCAAGATGGGCAAGTCCATTATCTGAGCTCTGATTGACTGCTAGTCCACGACTGGCTAATTCATTATGCAAATATTGCTTCATTCAAGCAATATTTGCATATGGAATATTGCTGGATGTCAGGTGTGTGAAGTTTTATAGGACGGTAGAAGGGGTCCACTTTTTTTGCAGCAGCCTTGGCAACATCTTCTATGTATTTGGTCCAATTCATGTTACCTGTAGATATTAGGCCGAGGAGTTTGAATGTTGGACTCTCAGGTAGAATGTTATTAGCCATGGTAATCGGTGGTTTAAATAGTTTCTTTCTTGTAGTGGGTAATGGAAAGAGGGGGTTGACTCCGTAGCATTAAATGTTGCCATCCATTTATGTTTCCATTCAAGACTGGAGTACATTTTCTAATATTTGTATTGTAAATGTCAGTGAAACAATTGTAAGCTATACAACGTTAACTTATTTATTTCTTAGTCCTATATAATTTTCAAAATCGTTGTTGAGGACTTTGTATCTTTATTTAATTGTTTATTTTTAAATTTCCGACAATATATACGATCGTGCTTTTCATGAAAAATGTCCCTAAATTGGTTTTCTTTTTCTTCTTCTCTCCTTCTGTTTTATCATTTTATTGTCTTTGTCCTGTTGGATACCGGTTCGAAAATAGATGTTTTGCCTTATGCCACTGAGGATAACATAAACATGAAATGCATGCGATGGCTAGAATAAAAAGGAAGCAGCTGCCCCAAGCGGAAGTAGATGCCTGGTTGAGGAATCGACACGCTGAAAAAAACGCAATCACTTTAGGTTTCGAAGCTATCAAAAACGGTAATTTAACCGGTCCGGAGCAGTTAGCCAAGGACAATTTACGGAAGCGGACGAATGAAAGCTTGCAAACATGTAGGTCTTACAATACAATAAAATGGCAGCCAGTTAGAATCTATATTCCTCTTTATCTCTGCCCGCCAAATACATGAACAACATATATACTGAAATGTATAAAACAAATAAGCATCTTTTAGTTAAAATGTCCCTGTGTATTTGTCTATTATGAGGATCCGGATACGGACACCGAAGATTATTTAACGCAGAACCATAACTTTTATAAACGATGAATTGAATACCAGGCGTGGCCATGATTTTAGTTTAACTTCGCAAAACTCAGAAGATCACGTGGTGTTTTATAGGGAAAGAGCTTGCCACTCGAACTGAAGGTTTATGGTAGGTAAGTATTTTTCTTATCTTTTCAGCATGAAGTTAACCGATGTTAAGTCATCACCTTGACCGCCATTTGGGTTTCCTTGTGTTTGTAAGAGACAGGACCATCGAAGATAAATCTGAAATAGAGTGTTATCGTTTCCACATGTTAAAAAAATACGGCTCAGTAGGGAATTTAAGTCTACTGCGTTTGCTATAAATTATTTGTTGTCTGTTCACTATTCTGAACATTAACCTAAGTAAATATCTATTACTCCGAACATTTGGTTGCTATTGAATGTAACATTTTAGTAGTAATTAACACTGACATATATTTCCTCTTGCTGGGGTCAGCCTTGCGAGATTGTTTGGTTACATGAGGGTCAATCAGACACCAGAGTGTATTAATTTCGACTAGACTGTTGACGGACAACATGCAGACCTTTAGGGTATTTACATTGCTTCAAAACACCTACGAAGAAAGAAATCGCCTTGTTTCTCTCCTCATACCCAAGCAAGGTTATCATATATACTGCCTGAAGACCTTCGGCAGACGACGAACTTTATTGCGGTGTAGATCACTTAAATGAATACATATCGTTGTTTTTTTATAAAATGGATTTTTATATCGCATATGAGGTCCCTTTCGTTACAAAGTATTAGTTATTCTTACAGGTTATGCTAAGATTAGCCTTCTATAGGATAATGATGTAATTTTAGACATTTGAAAAAAATGGCAACTTAGAGAAAACTAGGTCTTTTCGTGTAGAAACTACCACTCCTATGGTTACAAATAATACATGTTAGTGTCCACAAAATCACGTCCTGTTTTAAAATAAGGCCCGATTTTCTTTGGGATTAATTCCAAGAAGTGTTGGTTGCGGAAATTAGGAAGTCATTCTCGGCGAATACGTCAAACGAACTACTGTTAGCCTTGAGTGTCTGTGTGTAAAAAAAAAGAAGGATAAGTTCACGTAACTGACGTCACACGTTCAGAGCTGGAAGCGGGATATTCAAACTTGTGTATATTACCATATTGTTTATTACAAACTAACATAGTGCACTAAACATTAACAAATAGGATTTTAAAAGTAAGTGTGTACTGTTTATGTGAAAATGTGTGTTGGGTATAATGTTTACCTATTTCACATGTTATATAGAACTTGCGAGATCTCTCAGGTTTTACAGAGGTTCAATTAACGTTTGAAGGTTGTTTTTTTCGAGACTAATACTATTTTTTTGATTTGAAAAATAATTTATTGAAAAAGAATTACAAATAAATTATATAGACATCTGCGTGTGTTCTTTTTTTTTTCAAAACTATCAACTTTTACACGCGATTTCAAAGATATTCCAGTTTTTCTTCACTCGTCTTTTATGTAAGACCGACTTTTAAACAAGTATACACGTTAATCTTTCTTCCATGAGAAAGACATTTTTTTTTTCAAACTTGTTTTCTCTTTATTCGGGGAATAATCTTTTCATGGTTCATTATAGACTTTCTTCAAAAAATATATTTCTTTTTGATGAGAAAATACTTTCGGCTTTTTTTTTTAGTGTGATGAGCTCACTGTTCTCCTTGATCACGGGATAACACACACACATTTATATATCACATAAAAATCAACCTCACAAAAACGGTTCATCAGATGTAATTCCGTAACCGAGTCGAATGAAATCATCAGACTTTGTACATAGATGGAGATCAATATATTTTCGGAGAGTTTTATAACAATAATCAATAATAATCTGTGTTTGAATATATTTAATCCTAAAGATTATTTATTTAACGTTTGTATCTCTAAGCTTTGTACCTATATATTATCATTACAAAAGGTACATGCTAAAATATTCCTAACATTTAAAATTGAGTTATGTGTTTATAATACTCAATTTTAATTGTTCTAATTAGCCGCAATTTGCAAGCAACTTATCAAATGACCTATTTATAACTCTCACTGTCTGTTGTTTAACTCTACACTTTTATTTTATACGGTATATATAACTCTTCCTTCCGTCTCCCTCTCTCTACTTATCAACAGTCGAAGATAATAAAGAAGGGGACAACTATAATGATTAAACTAGTCCATTAGAAACAAAACGAAACATCACAATTTACAGCACATCTCGGCCTTTTGGCTAAGATCAAAGTGTAGTATCTGTTCCGATGGATACTGCACGCCTGTCCTGTGCAGTTCTAGGAGGTCCACACTCCCAGGCTTCGCCTCCCCTCTTTGGGGAGGAGTAAGTTTATTGCTTACTGTCTGAGGCGCCCCTACCGGGGAATGCCGACGGGGCTGCCCAGGCAATTTTTAAATGGCCAGAGTGCTCACCTCTCGAGCGCTGGCTTTTAACCCCACTTGCTCGACCCGATCTTGGGTCACATCTTAGTTGTGGGAGTAAGATAAAACTGGCCTTGTGCCTAACTCCGCGAGGAGTAAATAAACATCACAATTTACAGCTGCTCAGAGAAAGTGAGCAGAAATAGACGGATATTGCATTTCATATTTTACTATTTCATATTTCACTAGCTTTGCAAAGTCATTATTTCGGATTCAAATAATCTCATTCAGACGCAATGAGTGACAGAACGAGTTAAATTAGACTCCTCACTTATACGTCCCTTTTGTTTGGGTTTGAAACCGACGGTACCGATGTTGTTCTGATCTTCTGTAATACATATTTCAATAAATATAACGCTCTTATTTTTGAATTGTCTTAATAATTGAGCACTTTGTCGACATTCTCTCACACTAACACACACATATCGAGGCAGCATATTCTCTTGCAGGCAAGTATCGTTGAATATAAGAGACAACTCATGTCAAGATATCCTTTGGTAGATCCTTTAAATGGTATGAATCACGATCTCAGTTTCGGAGGGGAATTGACTGATGAATTTTACATAGTTTGGATTTGTCTCCCAAGTACTTTCAGACCCATCTGGGACCATCTATGGCAAATGCATCAGCCAATTCCCCTCCGGAAAGTAAGATCCATATTCAGACTATTGAAACGATCTACCAAAATATATCTCGACATGAGTTGTCTCTTATATTCAACAATATATATGTATATATATATATATATAACTTCTTTGTAATATAGTAGGAAAAATCCAAGCTCAATTAATTAAGAATTAAAGTTAAAAATTAAGAGCATAATATTTATTTATTTTGGTACTTTGTACTAATTTTTCTGTACCTAAATAAATATATATATATTTATATATTTATATATACATATATATTTATATATTTATATATACATATATATATATATATATATATATATATATATACATATATATATATATATATACATATATATATATACATATATATATATACATATATATATATACATATATATATATATACATATATATACATATATATATATATATATATATGACCTATTTTCAATCTCGAGAGAATAGATACGATCTCTAAGGGTGTCAGCGCGTGAAGACTGTGTTTAAGCTAGAGTTGCGTAAAGCCTAACAGATATTGTCCTGAATCGGTATTGCTTAACTACAGTGGCAAGG
>OY744540.1:84426235-84438735 GCA_963556195.1 Sepiola atlantica
TTAATTATACTAGCGGGGCATGTGTCCCAGCGTTGCCTGGGGAAATTGGGGAAACTATGAAACGCAACCCACGGAAATAAATTGACCGGACACAAAGGAAAAGAGTTTTACTCTTTTGGGTAGAAGCAAAGTTTAGTATCTGCTCTGATACGACACTTTCTCCTTCACTATCCTCAGTCACTGAATGAGGAATCATTCTAGACTGAGGCATTTTGTTTATTTATGGGAACTTGGATTTACCTCACCTTCCAAATCGTAAGGAAGCAAGTAAATAGGGATTCTTTTCACCCGAAAAGAACTCGTCCACGATATTAGAAAATATTCGTAAATAGACCCGTGGTTATAGTAAAATGAAGGCAATCATCAAATCATGAATGAAAACGAATAGTTAATTCATGAGAGTTCGTTTTGTAAAGAAATATGCTAATTAGTCAGCCTTTGAACATCGATTGTATACACACGACTGAGTATATTAAAAAAAAAACAGTGTCTTATATCGTGAATAGGAAGCTGACCTATTTATGTCATTATCAGGGCGACCAATGTATCAACTTTATAAATATACCGAATACAGATACAGACAGACGACATATGCGTCTAAAATTTTAAAAAGACGGTCAAGGGGAGGCAACTCATATTGTTTTTCATAATTCTCCCTTTGGAGTGTAAATCCTTCCAGATCACCGGTATAACTGCCCTTAGAGAATACTGTAACATGATATATAAATAAAATAATAAATATATATGAATAAATATTGCGCTCTTATTTTAAATTTTAATAATCGATCACTTTGCTGGATTGGTTCGCGCTAATCTAACCAAAGTATGTATATATATATATATATATATATATATATATATATATATATATATATATATAATTAACTTGTTACAAATATCCAGGGGGTATAAATTCCATTCTCGCATGAAAAGTTGGCGCTCTTTGTGGGCGCTAATGAAACAGGATATATTTTGTCACGATTAATGGAATAATGAAATCACCATCAAAAAAATTTTTTTTTTTAAATATTAGTTATTGACCTGTCTCTATCAACGAGTCCTGATCCTCTGGTCAGTGACTTAGAACAAACGATCCAAGCGAATCAATCCCCTCTTGTCTTCAACTGCTTTGTCTCGACTTGGTTCTTTTTCGGGGTATGAACGAACTTATTTACAGGTGGCGTAACATATAAAATGGCGCATGCAAGAACGAGCGGCTGACAAGCTAAGTTTACGAACTTCCATGCCTGACACAAGGTTGTATCCTCACAATATTACTAATGCAGTAGTCAATACCACAGTTCGAATCTCGCGTAAGTCTTAAGAATCTTGTTTTTTTTAACTGTATACGTGTTTTATAAATTTAAAGAAATTAGCATAAGATAAATAACATAAAAATATTACAGAAATATTTTTGTTTTAACTAAATGACCATTTGTTTTTTGATAATCTGCAACAAAGAGAGGGCATATAGGCTTTTAGAAATCACTTCAAATGAATTAGTTTTGCTTAAAAACCATTTCTAATGTGTTTGCCAATTAAAAACAATATATAAATACATTCATCGTAGTTAGTTACTCTTTAATGCAAATACTAAGTGACGTATTTTTTCCACGAAATTTCACATATATGTTTCTTCGTACTAGCTATAAAATGATAGACTCTAGGTACAGATAGAAATTGATATACCCAGGTGCTGTACGAACAACGATTAAAGAGAGGGTATAAACTAGCTCTATTTCATATATAAACAAGCCGCGTCTGTATGTGACTCGATGTGGCGAGTGTAAAATGCAATAAATTTGGCAATTTGGGGAATTTTTTACCACCCTTTGATCCTCTGGGGCGCGAACCAGAATGTTTCTGAGGTCAAGGATGCTCATTTTATATTCAGAACGATTGCCTCTACATTTTGACCACGTTTCAGAATAATTGAATAGATGGATCAAACGTTATGGGAGAAAAGGGTCATTTTTGCCATTTTGGGGGCTTTTGACCCCCTGTGGGCGCGAACCAGATATTTTCCAAGGTCAGCGATACTTAGTTTCTATTAGGAACAATTGCCTCCACATTTTGGCCAAGTTTCAGAGAAATTGAATGGATGGATTAAAAGTTATGGAGCAAAAAATGTCATTTTTTGCCATTTCGGGGCATTTTGACACCCTGGGGGGCTAAACAGATTTTTTTTCAAAAATCGGAGAATGTCACTTTCTAACTTGAAGTTACAGCTTCATGCAAAATTTCAGAGAAATTCAATGGATGGTTGCGAAGAAAAATCCGGACGGACAGACGGACAGACGGACGGACATGCCTCAAAACATAAGTCCCCCGATTTTATAAATCGGGGGACTAAATATTAAAGAAATCTTTTGTCAAGTCAGGTCGAATAAAATTTTAAAAAAGAGTTCGACGTCGTTATAAAATTTGGTTCAATTATGTTTTAATTCCGATGTTAGATCGATTAACTCAATCGAATTCTATTTGATCGGGTCAGCGACAAATGAGAAACGCACGTCGCTCGTACTATTTGTGGTGAACATCGATCGGAATGGCCCGGCTGAACTGCACGGATTCCATTTTTATCTTCCAATGGAATCACACGAATTCGATTTGTTTATGTCTCTTACTGGGGCGATGAGCGCAAAAGTTCGCGTAGAACTGGGGCATTGGTTTGATTAAACTAGAATCAAAAAGACGCTACAATAGACGAGTGATGCTACGTACAGATTCTAACACCGATAGTGAAATGACGGTAATCTATTAGAAACAGTCGCACACACCTAAAAACGCCGCCGTTAATGTGTTAAAATTATCATTGTTTATAAGCTGTTAGCGACGTTGGACTGGGGTTGGAAAATACTTGTAGTCCAGAGTTACGAATCGTATGACCGGTGTCGTACTTCTATGCTGATGAGTCTCGATTGAAAAGAGACGAAACGTATACGTCCATAGATAAAAATAAAAATAAACAATAACAAATATTTATATTTGAAGCTCCTCGTTAAAAAGTAGAGCACTGTAAAATGGTAGTAGTAACACGTAGCGTAACTTGCTTTATGCATCGTTCCTTCACTTATAGAAGTTTGAATGCCTGTACGCTTCGCCGCCGTTAATGTGTTAAAATTATCATTGTTTATAAGCTGTTCAGGACTGGCCTAGCGGTTAGCGACGTTGGACTGGGGTTGGAAAATACTTGTAGCCCAGGGTTTCGAATCGTGTGACCGGTGCTGAATAGTCGTACTTCTATGCTGATGAGTCTCGATTGAAAATTGTATCCGTCCATAGATAAAAATAAAAAACAACAAATATTATATATATATATATATATATATATATATATATATATGAAGAGTTCGAATGCAAAACGCGATAAACGCCATTTAAAAAATTACGAAGGTAGCACTATAAACAGTGTTACATTTCAACACTCGACCACACACTCAAATTATGTTTTCCATAATATGATACCAGAATAATAAATTTTTGCTTTCAATTAAAATAAACTTATATTCGAAGTCTATATTTAATATATTCGTTATTTTATTGAATAAGGTGTCAATTTTAAAAAATTGGATTTATCGCGTTTTGCATTCGAACTCTTCATATATATATATATATATATATATATATATATATATATATATATATATATATATATATACATATATGGCGGAAGTATACAGTCTCACAACTGAACTCATCCAGTTTATGAAAAAGACAAAAAGGGAAAAACAATTAATACAGGAAATCATCAAACGAGAGATTTTCCGGTTTCGTTCGGATCAACGAACGTCCTCGGAAAAGGTTTGTTGATCCGAACTAAAACGGTAAATTTCTTGTTTGATGATTGTTTCCTTTAAAAATACCCATTGATTTGAGATTTAAATTTTACTACAGCTTAGAAGCGCAGTTGAAACTATGACTTTGAAATTTTAGAATCAGTTAACATCACGCGAGATTTTGTTAAACAAATGAAATATTTATTAAACAATTTTTTTTTAAATCTAAATTTTCGGTTTTAAAATCCTCATTCATTGTACAGACAATATTTCGCATTTATTTTTCGTGTCTGTTTTTTTTCATAGGTGATCGATCTTCTGGTGTTATGAATATACTGTTGTTGTTTTTTCATATCCGATCTGTAGTGGAGCGCACTTTGTGCATTCAAATGTAAACCGTGTGTATTAGCGAGAAACGCTGGTCCCGTGTGTATAGTTATTAGATTCAATAGTTCTACATTAGAAGCATCGGCTAACCGGATGTATGAGAAATCACTTAAAACCGTAAATCACGATGCTGGAATTTTTTTCCAAACTAATGAAAACAATATAATAAATCAGGGCTCTTGTAGAGATCGAATACACGAACGAAATTTATTTTAGAAGAGTTCCAATGGTTTAAGGGGCAGTAACTGTCTATTCTTAGTTCACAAAGTCTCCGAAAAGTGAAAATATCCATTTTTTAAATAAGAAGTCATGCAAATTAATAGAACATTTTTCGAAGAAATAACAATTTGAGAAAATCAACAGTATATTGATAGAACATTTATGGAACAAAATAGAATTTGGGAAAATCAACAGTATATTTTTTTTATTTCAAAACCAGCAAAACGAACAGTCGTATTGTTTGGATAACAGATTTTTTTGATTTTTTTATAGTTTAAAATATTAAATTATCGCAGATATTGGCTCTTGTATAGATCGGGTCTTCGAAAAATCTTCTATTAATTGAATTTGTATGACTTCTTATTTAAAAAATGGATATTTTCCATTTTCAAAGACCTTGCGAACTAAAAAAAAGAGAGTTACTGCCCCTTAAACCATTGGAACTCTTCTAAAATAAATTTCGCTCGTGTATTCGATCTCTACAAGAGCCTAAATCAGATACGTCGGCCTTAACAAGCTTTTTTTGATAAGAAATATGCTTTTAATAGAGAAATCTTTCATCTAATAAAAGTATACACCTGACCAGCGTTTCTCTATAAAGAACCGGAAATTTTCAAACCGTCTCCAATAACCATGGGAGAAGTATACGGCAGGACGTCCTTATATTTTGACAGTGAAGAAAAAAAAGGAAAATGTTTCTACATAGCATTTTTATATTTCTTATCTTTGCCGGTCTCTATTCATTTGTTTCGAAAGATGATTGTCTCAAATCACATTTTGCTCTTGTATACGTTATATTATTGAGCACTCTTGCCAATGAAACTAGTATGTCATAAACGGGACGGATAACTTACGATGCTCGCTTTGGTTAAACCCGGTAGTAAACTCTTTTAATACTTGTAATCTGATATCATCCATCCGTTTGTTAATAGGTGTGTCTTTTCTCAATATATATATATATATATATATATATGTATATATATATATATATATATATATATATATATATATATATATATATATATATATATATATATATATATATATATAAACCCAGCTGATGATCCCCGAGTTAATATTAGATGCTTACGTTAAGGTCTCCTGTTTTTGTTTCACTGTTAGATACTTAATCCCCCATTTTATTTTATTTACTTACTATTATATATTTTATTTATTTATGAATTTTCCAACGAATGTTAAGTCTGCACTATTTTGGATTTAGTTAGTTTCTCTGGGAATTTAAACTGCATTTTCCTTTTTTTTGTCTTTTTTTTTAAATAACTCAAAGCTTCTTTAGACTATATATATATATATATATATATATATATATATTATATATATTATATATATACATGTATTGAGTAATTATTTGAATCCACTACTTTAAACCGTATTTTCGAATTTATCTTACGCCTTTATTTCAATTATAACAATAATTATCTACCTTAATATTGAACTTTAACAAACGGCTATTTCAACTGAGATGTTCTTCCATGATTAGTTAGTGTTCGTTATATTTTCTAAAACGTTATATTTTCTAATAATTAGTAACTGTTCGTTATATTTTCTAAAACGTTATATTTTCTAATAATTAGTTAGTGTTCGTTATATTTTCTAAAACGTTATATTTTCTAATAATTAGTTAGTGTTCGTTATATTTTCTAAAACGTTATATTTTCTAATAATTAGTTAGTGTTCGTTATATTTTCTAAAACGTTATATTTTCTAATAATTAGTTAGTGTTCGTTATATTTTCTAAAACGTTATATTTTCTAATAATTAGTTCGTGTTCGTTATATTTTCTAAAACGTTATATTTTCTAATAATTAGTTAGTGTTCGTTATATTTTCTAAAACGTTATATTTTCTAATAATTAGTTAGTGTTCGTTATATTTTCTAAAACGTTATATTTTCTAATAATTAGTTAGTGTTCGTTATATTTTCTAAAACGTTATATTTTCTAATAATTAGTTCGTGTTCGTTATATTTTCTAAAACGTTATATTTTCTAATAATTAGTTAGTGTTCGTTATATTTTCTAAAACGTTATATTTTCTAATAATTAGTTAGTGTTCGTTATATTTTCTAAAACGTTATATTTTCTAATAATTAGTTAGTGTTCGTTATATTTTCTAAAACGTTATATTTTCTAATAATTAGTTCGTGTTCGTTATATTTTCTAAAACGTTATATTTTCTAATAATTAGTTCGTGTTCGTTATATTTTCTAAAACGTTATATTTTCTAATAATTAGTTAGTGTTCGTTATATTTTCTAAAACGTTATATTTTCTAATAATTAGTTAGTGTTCGTTATATTTTCTAAAACGTTATATTTTCTAATAATTAGTTCGTGTTCGTTATATTTTCTAAAACGTTATATTTTCTAATAATTAGTTAGTGTTCGTTATATTTTCTAAAACGTTATATTTTCTAATAATTAGTTAGTGTTCGTTATATTTTCTAAAACGTTATATTTTCTAATAATTAGTTAGTGTTCGTTATATTTTCTAAAACGTTATATTTTCTAATAATTAGTTCGTGTTCGTTATATTTTCTAAAACGTTATATTTTCTAATAATTAGTTAGTGTTCGTTATATTTTCTAAAACGTTATATTTTCTAATAATTAGTTAGTGTTCGTTATATTTTCTAAAACGTTATATTTTCTAATAATTAGTTAGTGTTCGTTATATTTTCTAAAACGTTATATTTTCTAATAATTAGTTCGTGTTCGTTATATTTTCTAAAACGTTATATTTTCTAATAATTAGTTCGTGTTCGTTATATTTTCTAAAACGTTATATTTTCTAATAATTTGTTAGTGTTCGTTATATTTTCTAAAACGTTATATTTTCTAATAATTAGTTAGTGTTCGTTATATTTTCTAAAACGTTATATTTTCTAATAATTAGTTAGTGTTCGTTATATTTTCTAAAACGTTATATTTTCTAATAATTAGTTAGTGTTCGTTATATTTTCTAAAACGTTATATTTTCTAATAATTAGTTAGTGTTCGTTATATTTTCTAAAACGTTATATTTTCTAATAATTAGTTAGTGTTCGTTATATTTTCTAAAACGTTATATTTTCTAATAATTAGTTAGTGTTCGTTATATTTTCTAAAACGTTATATTTTCTAATAATTAGTTAGTGTTCGTTATATTTTCTAAAACGTTATATTTTCTAATAATTAGCTAGTGTTCGTTATATTTTCTAAAACGTTATATTTTCTAATAATTAGTTAGTGTTCGTTATATTTTCTAAAACGTTATATTTTCTAATAATTAGTTAGTGTTCGTCATATTTCAAAAACGTAGCTTTGAGTCATGAATTAAGATGGCGGTTTGATTGCATTTCTGTCATCCTATTGGTGGGATCAGTGGGTATTGTGAGTGTCATCTGCTTTCGGTTTATTTTTTTTGTTGTCTTCTCCACGGAATCCGTACTCAAGTGACACTTTATATATACTTTTTATTTAGGTATCTGACGAACAGCAAGAACATGGCTGTATTTCATTCGTTAAAAAACAATTGTAAAACCACAAGCAATTCTGCCATGGAAAGATAAAAGTAAATGATTTGATTAAAGAATAATTTTTTTGGTCCTTGGAATATAAACAATCACACACACACACACACACACACACATATATATATATATATATATATATATATATATATATATATATATATATATATATATATATGTATAGGTTGTTTTTCGGAAGTATTGAAATGCTTATTGTTAAGGTTGAATTATTTGAACTACTATTCTCATCTAGAGGCTTTTATTCTCAGTCGATCTAACTCCCAATCTTCTTCCTGTACATCTTTTACAACTTGAAAATATTGTAGCTTAACAACGTAGTCTACACCACAAACACCAGAACCTGGACAGAATGTCGAACTAAACCAGTCATTTGATCCACGGTAGTAGGTCGCTATACCGCCAGGCGGATAGAAGTGTTATTTTTCAGCCATTATCTGACAGAAGTGTTATTTTCAGCCACGACTAAAGTGAGTGTTATTATTTAGCACCGACCCGATAGAAGTGTTATTTTTCAGTCATGACGGATAGAATTGTTATTTTTCAGTCATGACCGGATAGAAGAGTTATTTTTCAGTCATGACTGGGTAGAAGTGTTATTTTTCAGTCATGACGGATGGAAGTGTTATTTTTCAGTCATGACCGGATAGAAGTGTTATTTTTAAGTCACGACCGGATAGAAGTGTTATTTTTTAAGTCACGACCGGATAGAAGTGTTATTTTTTAGTCATGACTGGATAGAAGTGTTATTTTTCAGCCATGCCCGGACAGAAGTGTTATTTGTCGGCCATGACCGAATAGAACTGTTGATTTTCAGCCATGACCGGAAAGAAGTGTTATTTTTCAGCTATGGCCGGATAGAAGTGTTATTTTTCTGCTATGACCGGATAGAAGTATTATTTTTCAGTCATGACCGGATAGAAGTGTTATTTTTCAGTCATGATCGGATAAAAGTGTTATTTTTCAGTCATGACCGGATAGAAGTGTTATTTTAAGTCATGACCGGATAGAAGTGTTATTATTCAGCCATGACCCGATAAAAGTGTTATTTTTCAGTCATGGCCGGATAGAAGTGTTATTTCTCAGTCATGACCGGATAAATGTATTAATATTCAGCCATGACCCGATAGAAGTGTTATTTTTCAGTCATGACCGGATAGAAGTGTTATTTTTTAGCCATGACCAGACAGAAGTGTTATTTTTCAGTCATGGCCGGATAGAAGTGTTATTTTTTTAGCGATGACATTATAGAAATATTAATTTTATGTTATTCTTAGTAGTTACCTCATGTTGTAAAGATTAAACTTTTAACCTAGAAAATGCTGTCACTAAGAAAAGAGTCTCAACTAAGGATGTTAACCGTTAGGCTATATGTCCATTAGAACAATTCTTGTGTGAATTTGGAAAGCCTTAAACCTAATCTTGTCTAGGTGTGTAATATTACGACTTATTATATATTTCAGTTGTTCAAACTTCCGTACAGGTGCCAGCGTTCGAAAGATTAAACCTGCAGATCTGATGGTAACATCAGCCGAAACGTTTTCAATATAGAAACCAAGAGTAGAATAGTAGTCCGAAAATTACTAGTATATACGTTATGTCTCTTCTTATTTGAGGTATATCAACCCATCTAAGGCTATTTGTAGCTAAACGAACGGCTGCGTGATCCTAGTCATGGGGACAGGCAAAAGAAGAGTTAAAAGGTTCAGCCGTCTGTTACTTTTTTTCTTTCTAAATCAGATCAACACAGTCTAGTGGAAACGAACTTCGTATCTCGTGCAAGTACTAACGTCAAGACAGACTGGAAGAAAACATCGCCTCCTCTTCTTAATAAGGATTTGGCTATTCGTTGAGCCTTGAGCCTTGATTATGTTAAGTCGTGCACGCAACTCTCCGACTTAATCATGCAACTTTTCAAGACTGAATTCCTCCCGGCTGAACATTTAAAAAGTGAAAAGCGTACAAAGGAAAGCAATTCTATGAAATACTTCAACATTAGACGCACCGAACGGAAGAGGAAGGCAAAGGGAATAATAAAACAAGCTCATGTTTAAAGAAAACTAATTACAACAAGAAAAGAGAATATAAGTTGTGTTCTGGAACTAATTTGAGTCGTTTGTTTCTGTTTCTAATTTTCAGGTTGGCAAGCCTAATTTCTATCCAAAAGGGAGATAATTCTGATCCCGACAACCCCATTGTTTCTTAACGACTAATGTTCTTCAACCAATCAGACGTGTGTATCAGGTGTCTTTTACAAAACTACCAGTTGTGTTTACTCGGACTTTTCCAGGCTCGGACTTTTGGGAACTTTGAATTTATTTAGTAGGTCGCTATAACGCCAGCCGAATAGAAGTGTTATTTTTCAGCCATGATCGGACAGAAGTGTTATTTTCAGCCACAACTAAAGTGAGTATTATTATTAAGCCATGACCTGATAGAAGTGTTATTTTTCAGCCATGACCGAGTAGAAGTGTTATGTTTCAGCCATGACCGGATAGAAGTGTTATTTTTCAGCCATGACCGGATAGACGTGTTATTTTTCAGCCATGACCGGATAGAAGTGTTATGTTTCAGCCATGACCGGATAGAAGTGTTATGTTTCAGCCATGACCGGATAGAAGTGTTATTTTTCAGCCATGACCAGATAGAAGTGTTATGTTTCAGCCATGACCGGATATAAGTGTTATTTTTCAGCCATGACCGGATAGAAGTGTTATTTTTCAGCCATGACCGGATAGAAGTGTTATTTTTTAGCCATGACCGGATAGAAGTGTTATTTCATAACAATTTAGATGAAACTTCTTAAATATTAAAAATATTTTAGAACTGAATGTTATTGTTAACTTACAAATACATATTTTAATTAAATTTAAATACAATTATATGAATGAATTAAAAACTTTTTAGTTTAAATAAAACACAAAATCAAGCTTTAATTAAAGAAATATTTTGTATGATTTGAAAAATATCTTCCATAAGAAACAAGATAATTGAATTGTTAATTATTTGAAGGCCTATACATTTTTACATGAATAATGTGCGCATTTTCATTCTACGGGAACAATTTATTTTAACTATTATAGAAACTAATGCTTTACTTTTATTTTTATATCAAGATCTTGATATAACTTTATTTTTAAGCACTATATTTTGAATGTTTCTTTTTTCTTTAAAAGTAAAAAATTTGAATAGGTGTGTGCCTCTATTTCTAGAATTGTATTTATTTTGTATGTTTGACATATGAACGTTGTGTGAATTCATGCAGCAAGACATATTTGCATAAATAAAATGTATATTTACATATATATATATATATATATATATAGGAAAACCTTAAACAATGTGGTATTTTATGGGCGAAAGAGAGAGAGAGACGCAACGACAGAAAAAAGTGAGAGAGACGGAGAGACAAACAACAGAGAGAGAGAGAGAAAGAAAGAGAGAGAGACGGAGAGAGAAAGGAGAGAGAGAGAGAGAGAGAAAAGGGGGAAGGAGAGAGGAAAAGCATAGAGAAAGAGACGGTGAGAGGAACCAGAGAGAGAGAGAGAGGCGGAGAGAGAAACAACAGAAAAAGAAAGAGAGAGGAACAACAGAAAGAGAGAGGAACGACAATAAAAGAGAGGAACGACAGAAAGAAAGAGAGATAGGGAAAGGACAGAAAGAGAGATATAGAGGGAACGATAGAAAGAGAGATATAGGGGGAACGACAGAGAGACAGAGAGAGGGGGGACGATAGAAAGAGAGATAAGAGAACGACAGAAAGAGAGAGAGAAGGGAAAGGTTGAAAGAGAGAGAGAGAGAGAGATGGGGCGACAGAAAGAGAGAGAGAGAGGAGGGGAGAAACGACAGAAAGAGAAATGAGAAACTTACTACTTAATAAAGATGTTTCCAGCTATCGTGCTGAAGAAGTAAATGTTTCGTTTCATCATTTAAACTTTTCACCTGCTATTTCCACATTTCAAATCGCAGACACCTCAATTATTTTATTATTAATGAGATTTAATCGCTAAACCTCTTAGTTTTAGCGCAGGTGTTAGCTATTTTGTTCTCAGGTGGTAACCAAGCGACATCTTTATCTTTTCCTGTAAACAGAGGTGGTTGAATCAAATGCAAAAACTATAGTTGAAACAATTTCGGTCAATCGAAGGCAAGAACACAAGTCCTGGTAAAATCCGAAAATAAAATAAAAACCGAAATATATCGTTTTAGTTTGTTTTTTTATCAAGCATGAAGATTCGAAAGTTGGATGGAATGTATTTCTTGGCGCAAAGGGTTATCCCGATTTTTTTAAACGCATGGTAATCCCGCATTTTTTTTTTTGAACGCATGGTTTTCCCGCATTGTTTTTTAAAACGCATGGTAATCCCGAATTTTTTTTTAAAACGCATGGTTATCCCGTATTTTTTTTTAAAACGCATGGTTTTCCCGCATTTTTTTTAAAACGCATGATTATCCCGCATTTTTTTTTTAACGCATGGTAATCCCGCATTTTTTTAACCGCATGGTTACACCGCATTTTTTTAAGCGCATGGTAATCCCGCATTTTTTTTGAACGCATGGTTATTCCGCA